>CM038633.1:26656118-26918618 GCA_021554675.1 Leuciscus idus | reverse complement strand
GGGCATATTTAACTTCACATCTTACTCAACCTTTCAATTGAAGAGTGATGGGAATTTTGGGAATCATTATTTCAACCGGTTACACATTCTGAATCAATATACCAAGAACAAAGCTTAGTCTGACAAGATAGTTGTATAATGGAGCAGTTGTGTAAGGTTGACGTGCGATTGTACCGCTGAAAAAACCAATGAGGCGCGAGCGAAGAGGTGTTACCGCCTGCCGAGTAATGTTGGGTTTGTGAATTGTTTGTGTTCTCGTTTGAGTGCCTGTGATTAACAGCTATTCGAGTTAACGGGTCATCCACTTTGGACTTGTTTTTGGGGAAGTCTCAGAGAGTGGCCATTAGCATTTTCAGATAAACAGATATAAAAAGTGGCTGCAATCTAAACTTTCCGAATCTAAACATTTCCAGTCTGTAAAGCAGTCTGATTATAAATTCTGTACATGCATATTTTAGGCCTATTTGCTTATTCACTGTTAAATTTAAAGAATTTAATGTAGCCACACTATGACAGGCCTATCTATAAAAATGTGAAACGGAGAAATGGATTTATCTCCCCCAAAATGTAAACATTGAGTTTCCCAGGAAGTATCAAAACATTGAGAGTGGTCCACTCAGAACCATTGATCTCTTTCCTGCTTAACCTATAGCGTGATTTTTTGGCATGGGGACTGTATAGCAGAGGGTGTTTAACAGGTGTGGGACCATGACTGACGCATTGCATGGCATTCAGCCTTTAGACTTTGAAAGATTAAACAGATCATGAATACGTCAAAGCATTGCAATGCTACAAACTACAATGGACGCTTCAATTAGGGGTGTGCGATATTGACAAAAAATTATATCTCAGTATTTTCTGGGATTTTGTCAATAATGATGATCAGATGATATTTTGCTGAGTGTGTTATTGTGCAGGTTTAGGACTGCTGTAGACAGTTGACTCCTAAAGTTTTTGTTATTCGTCATATTTTGTGCGGTGGTTAGTTCACAGCAGTGGCAGAAAGATTTTTACCTTTAATATGCCTTAAAGGGCCATTTTTTTCTTACCTAATTTACTGTAGCCTTAGCCTATAATTTATTATGTCAAATTATTATGTGTAATCAAATTTTATTAGAATAATAATACACTATAGAGCTGTTACCAATCAAATTAAATCAGTATCAACACAATCCTTCTTTGCAATGCAGAGGAAATATAGAAGCTGCATCTGAAGTGGCATTTAGATGTATTTACACAGACTGTTTAATGCAACTCAGAGGGGACATAAATGCATTTATCCTGCAGTTACAAATTAATTATGTTTTGATGTTTTAAAAATAAAACATTGATGATATATTAAATAGTTTCAAAATTGAAAAGATACTTTAAATATGAAGCTAAAACCGCCAGTAGGTGGCGGCAAGTCACTGTTAATGAGTGAATCTTTGAGTCATTAATTCAACCGATTCGTTCAAATAGACTGATTCATTCAGTAACGAAGCACTACTTTGTGTTGCTCAGAGACACAAAACAGTTCTGCTGTGGTTTTCTTTTGGAACAATTTCTATTGGCAAAATCGAGCAAAAAAGGCAAATTTATGCACTCCCTATGCATATTTTTGTTTGATTTTTGCAAAGTGAGGTACATAGCTACTCGATAATGTCAGATTGCACATCATTAAAACAACAATTACAATACTATCGTAGACGATATATCGCGCATCCCTGGCTTCACTACCATACAGCATCATCATGCACCAGTTCAGAAAGACAAATGTACCATAATGTTTACTTTTAGATGTCCAGTGTAGACAACCACAAACAGTTGTGGTGCATCATTTCAAAAAATGCGGCCATTGCAGCATTGAATGGGTTTATTATAAGCGAGATGCTCACGTTTGCTCTACACAGTGTTCACCTTTTCAATTGCTTACACATGATACATAGCAACACAGCTAAAAGTATTCCTAATATGCTGGACTTTTTATTGGAAGTAACCTACTTTTACCTTCCGAATCATTTCTTCACAAGCACCTGTAAGAGCTGTGTTTGTGATGTTTGAGTTAGGGGTGGCGCGATGCACAAAAGGGTTTGATGAATATTAGGCCCGTTTGCAAGGTTGTTTAAAAATATGCTTTGTTTTTGTAATTACTCTAGGTGCCACTAATGTCTCAGAAATCGCATCAATGGAATAAAGTAATGTGTATTGCATTAGTCATTGGTGAATCCCCTTATATATTTTTAAGTGAATTTTTGCAGATTTTTTGTGATGCATAATGATCTTATTATGATATATATATATATATATATATATATATATATATATATATCATAAGCGGGATTAAGGTGTATATGTGCTAAATATGTGTGATAGTGTGTCTGAGGAGAAAGTTTGTGTGTGTTCTCACACCAACACAACTGTCCATAACCAAAGGTAAGTGTAGCCATGAAAGATCCTTCAAGGAGAAAAAGACACTTTAGAAAAGAGAATAAAAGGGCTGGGAAAAAAAATAGGTAGAAAGGGAGAGGGAAAAACAGAGAAGCGCTAAGCAGCACTTCACCAAGCCCCCTTGTATGACCCCGTCCCACTCAAGGTGATCATGGGTCAGGACAGAACTCTAAGGAGGCGAGGCAAAGCTGGCCCATGGCCACATAAAAAACAGCGCCGCTCACTCCCCTTCCCCTGCCTCCATTTTTATCCATTTCTTTGTTCAGCAGCAGGTCACCTTTGAAGCCTTTGCTTTGAGAAAAAAACAAAACAAAACAAAACAGAACAGCCTCCATGAGCAGATAACATTTCCGTTATAATCGTTTATTCTCTAAGAAGCATCTACTATAACATGCTGTAGAGTGCTGGCATATGCAATTATTGTCTTCTTAATTATTGCTACGGTTCTTAATGCATAATTTTCTGCCAAAAATGAAAATGGCCATTTACTCAACCTCATTTCATTATAAACTTGTATGAGTCTTCCGTTGAACACCAACAGAGCCATAGCAAAATTAATTTCCTTTCTGTTGCTCTATTGTATTTAATGAAGAGGGACAGTAAGCTGAGGTCAGTGCCTTCATTGTCCCCTTCATCAGCCCACTGTGGTCCTTTATGGTACTCATTGGCGCTGGATTCAGTCGATGTTTCACACGACAGAAGATATCATATGTTGTGAATGATCTATATAGATCACTTTTATGGTGGCTTTTTTTTTTTTTTTACATATATATATATATATAAATTTTGTGGAGTTTAACAGTCTCCACAGAAATCCACTTTTGTTGTATAAACAAGCAAACTTTTCCTAGACATCTCCTTTTGAGTTCCACAGAAGAAAGACAATCATACAGGTTTGGAATGACATGAGTAGATGATGGATGACTTGTTATACTCTTGTGTGTACTGAATAACTGCTAAATTGTTTATTGCAGAAAAACAGAATCTAAGGAAGGAAATCTTTACTATTTGTCCATTTTGGACAATTGAAATTTTTCTGATGAAATGTGTAATTTATACAAACTAAATTTATACTTTGGTGCCTTTACAAACCTGAAATAACTATCAACTATATCTTAATGATGTATTTTTTTATGATATAAGAAACCTGTTTTCTATTTTAATAAATTTGAAAAAGTTACTGTGATGACAAATCTGAATTCTCAGCAGCCATTACTTCAGTATTCAGTCTTCAGTGTCACATGATCCTTCAAAAATCATTATAATATGCTGATTTGGTGCTCAGGAAACATTTATTTATTTGTTTGTTTATTATACTGTTGAAAGCTAAAAAAAATAAAAATAAAAGAATCATACTTTTATTCAGCAAGGATGCATTCAATTCATCAAATGTTGACATATTGTCACATTCACCGTCTGTCATCGTCCTGTTCACTACACTTCCCAGAATCCTCCTTGTCTCCACACCTGAACTCACTCCCTCAATTACCCACCTGTTCATCATTATCATCATCTGCATTACCTGTCTTGTGTTCATCTGTGTGTATATAAGTTCCTGGTCTTCACTTGTCTTTTGTTGGTTATTGTTTGTGCATCAGCACACTGTTTCTTGTTTGTTTTTAGTTACCTCCTGTTAATAAACCTTTGTTATTTTGGTACTTCGCTTGGCTTGTCTCCTTCCTCAACCCGGACCTGACACATATATCACAGTTTCCACCAAATGTTTTTCAACATTGATAATAATAAGAATCATTATTAATAACTGAGCACCAAAAATGATTGATAATAGAGTTTAAGCTTTCCTATCACAAGAATACATATTTTAACCTTTTAAAGTATATTAAAATAAAAAAACACTTTTAAAAATTGTAATAATGTTACATAATACTGTTTACTTTATTTTTTATCAAACAAAAGTCAAATTTCAAAACATTAAGAAATAATCTTAATTATAGATTGTATTATAAATAATCCTAATCTTAATTGGAGGGATACAAGCCTTAATTAATGTTTTAAACCCCTTATAATTTTACTCAAATTTTATGCTGACTCATTCTTATTTACATAATTTGGATGGATAAGTCCAATCAATTTTCAGTGTGGATAGCACTGAAGTTAATGACTTAATAAAGTTAATCTATAATTGACCCCCATGCACTTTAATGCAAAATTACTGTAAAAATGTCTTTTAAGTCATTGTCCATGTTTTTCTTTTTTTTTCTTGTGCAAGTCATGTCTTTGCTCCTGAGCCTGAATTAGACATAAAGTTTAGCCTGCAAAACCAGTTCTCAGAGGACACTGGGTAATGAGCGTGTCACGTGCCATGCCGGAATTGCAGAAGCCAAAAAAACGGGCCTTGAGGGCAGGCGCTCTTCACGTGTCAGAGAGCCATATCACTAGGTTGTGCAGGGGCTGGCGCTCAAGTAATTGTGGTCACGGTAGTGTTGCTGAAGGTTCGATTTTCTGCATTTTTCGCATTCGTAACAAGCATTTTTAAAGGTGTTTTTGACAATTCGAATCCACCGTACAAGAGAACGCAAAAATCCAGAATGCCTGGATGGGCACCTTTCTGATGCCACAGTTTGGTGTGTTGTAAGCTTCATAGCTTAGACATACTGCCAGTCTCTGTTCAGGATCAGTTGGTTCATGGAAATTTGTGGTCTTCTTTTTAATAAGTGGCTCCAGTATCGCTAGCAATTCATCAAACTGAGCCACTGACATCCTGAAGTAAACTTTGAATCGCTCTGGATAATCCTGCAGCTCCTTGATAAGGAGGTGAAACTCTCCTTCCTCTCTACGCAATCTCAGGATTTATATTGTTTTGCAAGTTTTTTCGCAACTGATTAATTAATACGCATTGGACTCAGTGTGCAATGTTTCTGTGCGTGACAAATTTTTAGGATGATGAATACGAAAAAATGCATACAAAAATTTCGGACTCAGTGTGCAAGGACCTTAAGGGCCCAATTTTAATGATCTAAGCGCATTATCTAAAGTGCACGGTGCAAGCGCACTCAGGGCATGTCCGAATCCACTTATGCTAGTTCAAAGACGGGAAAAATGATCTGCGTGCCCG
Organism: Leuciscus idus; assembly: GCA_021554675.1. Classification (NCBI taxonomy): domain Eukaryota; kingdom Metazoa; phylum Chordata; class Actinopteri; order Cypriniformes; family Leuciscidae; genus Leuciscus; species Leuciscus idus. The sequence goes on along the minus strand of CM038633.1, from coordinate 26,913,112 downwards.
GTGCATGGTCTAAAAGGGTTGTCCCTATTCTCATAATGAGTAATGGGTGTGTTTTGGGCGTAACGTGCAATAAACCAATCAGAGTCTCATCTCCCATTCCCTTTAAAAGCCAGTTGCGCTCACGCCATAGCGGATTCACTATTTACATGCCGGAATTTATTTGCAAGCGGAAAGACTGAACGCGTCTCCAGAGGGGAAACGGATCTGCTCATACGCAAGGTTAAAGTGCGTGAGCAGACCATCTACGGGACAAGCCGGATTCCATCATATCTTTATGTACACTATAATTATCTTTTACATTGTAATCCTTTTATTTTTTATATGACGTGAAAATGATAACTGCGTCAGGCTGAAATTAGTGAAAAACACTTGCGTCGCGCCTTGCGCCGCATTATGCCGGTTGTATAGGGCCCTAAGTCTTATTAAATGTAGGGATAGAAAACTCTAGTATAACGTTCATCTCTGTGATAAAGACTTGCATCCTTGAAGTTTCCCACTGTTTTGAGAGCAAAAAGCATTTAACTGCATGTTCAAAGTTACAAGTTAGGAAGAGACAACCTTCTCAGAGTCTGTACATTTGTCTCTTCCTCTCTTTCTGTCATCTCCCCTCACCTCCGCTCTCCGTCTCTCTCTGATGTAGTAGATGTTCTGAAGATAGGTCAGAGGGCTGAGTGCACACACTGGCACATGGACCCATGCCAGGCACCTGAATCTGTGCCAGCTTGGACAGAGATGAGACACAGAACAGGTGATACAGAACAGAGAACACACACATACACATAGTTCTCAGCTGAACTGCTTATGATACATGAATACTTTAAGACAATAGGTACTTCGAGAGTGAATGGGATTTGAGTCTGTATGCATTTTAAAAAAAAACGTTCCTATAGCCAATCTCGAGTCTGCAGTGAGTTTGACAGGATTCTGGGTTATGAAGACAGCCCAGGGGCTCTGACTGGCCACCTGTCCCTTAGCTAAAGGTTGGCTTCACAGAGTTGCTGCCCAGCTGGCAGAGGTGGTACTCGTGCCAAAATGGTGTGCCAGGGAGGGGGAGCCCCTAACAGGGAAAGACAGAATGGGACCTTGCCTGTCACAATATGCACTAGATCAGATTCCTGCTTTTGGAATGAAACTCAAATCTGTGAATTAGGACTCCCAAAAAACCTATTCTGGCTATTCTAATATCACTGGCCCTGAAAGAGACACTATATGCAGGGACAAGTTTGAAAAGATTTGCTAGAGTCATTTAAACATGCTATAAATGCTATCATATGCTATATATATTTGCTTGAAAACAGACTTCCAGTTAATTAAATGAATATTTTCTAATATTTAATAATCCCTGCTAAACTTTAATATTTGTATAATATTTTTTTTATAATTTTTTAATCTATCTATCTATCTATCTATCTATCTATCTATCTATCTATCTATCTATCTATCTATCTATCTATCTATCTATCTATCTATCTATCTATCTATCTATCTATCTATCTATCTATCTATCTATCTGTTTTTTTGTTTTGATTGCTCTCCACGGTTTACACATTTCGGGGCAAACAGTCTAGAAACGGATTACTTAGTAATATTAAACCATTACATTTACACACATCAGTGTGATTGAAAAGTGAGCCTGAAGGAAAATGTTGTCTTTATGGTATTTAATTCTAACTTAGCATTCAGTAGTGCAAAAAGAGGCTATAACGCTGAAGCCTCCTATCCCCTATGCATGCCTGCATGACCCTGAGTGGAAGGGTCGTGATCTTGGGGGCATTGTGTGTCAGTTGGAACATTAGGACAGATATGCGATACTTAATCTGCTCTTGGCAATGGTTTAATGTGAATTTGTTAACGTCAGCCTTTAGATCACTGCACCAGACTCACTATAATTTACAGGGGTAAACTCACACCCCTGGAATGCAGCTCAGAAGACAAAAAGAGGAAGGAGGAACAGTGTGAGCTCAAAGGAAGAGAGGTGGGGGTTCCTCCATATAAACACACTAATCATTAGAGTATAAAACACAAGTAATCATTGCAGCCATTTCAGTATGAATAAATATTCTGGATGAATTATTCTCTCAAGTGCAATACCCAAGCTTTTCCTCTTGGATCGAGTGCCGCTGTGAGCTTGCGGCTACAAGTGAATAACAGAATTATGCTAAAACGTGTCCACTCTCTGTACAAAATGGCTTAATGCGGCGTATATCACCACGTTTCAGAATTCCATACATCTGAGAGTTGTTTAGCATAATGTTCACTGGCTCGCTCTATCAAAAAAGTTGGCAATAGCATTGGGAAGGTGTGCAGACTTTAATTGTGCAATTCTCTTATTGCTGTGTTGGTGTCTGCATTTTAAAAGACTGCGAGTCTTCTGGGTCCATGCTGACAGAGTCTCCAGGGTTTTGTTCCCATTACTTCAGGGATGCGTTGAAAAACGGTAAAATCGCTCCGGAATGAGCTGTGATTGAACGCAGCGCAAATGCTCCAATCCCGTCGAGGCGCTGTGCGGGGGAACATGTCCCCCTGTTTGTCTGGCTGGCGATTAGGGAAGAGTCCCCGGGGGCCCCTTGCACCTGCAGCGTTCCTGCCACCAATCCTTCAGTCCTTGGCACCAAAAAAAGCACGAAGTGACAAAAAAAGAAACAAGAGGAAGGAAGAAAAATAGAAAGGAAACAGTGCTCTCAGAGTACAAAACTTTTCTCTTTTGCACACATTTTCTCTTTGTTTCCCAGTGTTTTGGAGGTGCTTTTCAAAGATAATGCAGCTGGGAGGGGGAGGAGGGGGAGGAGGGGGAGGAGGGGGAGGAGGGGGGGGGGGGTTGATGTTCTTTCCGGGTGTTCTTTCTCTCGGCTGTAGGGTGTTGGAGTCAGAAGTTTACCTGGAAAGTGCTGAGACAAGACTACCCACACCTCCAACCGCCCTGGCCTTTCAATCCTGCACCCACGCACACGCTGAGCATTCGCGAACACACGCCATCGGATCTCAACGCACGGTCTGTCGGCCAACGGGGGTCAACACCTCCAAGTAAACAAGACGCAATCTTTGGCTAACAGGACTCATTCTCAACTTTCATTTCTGACGGCAAGCTCGCTTTGAAGGATACAAGAGCAAAATACCAACTGATAAAATAAAGAAAAAGCTTTGTAAATAACCATGTGAGAAGTATGGAGAGGAATAAACCAGGAGGATGTCTGTAGGTCAATGATCCAATTAGTCCCAGAACTTCACAAAGTCATGAGTGTTTCATTGGTTTTGTTTTGTTAGTGTGTGTGTGTTCTTTCGTTCTCAGAGAATGGTATAAATGAGCTAATTTTGACCGTTCTTGAAACAAACACCATATACATTGTTTGCTTATATGTAGAATAGTTTAGAATGCAGGTTTAATCAGTGAACATTTTACACACCATACAGTATATATGAGAATTCATTTATCTATTTTATGTACATTTCCAATAGTCTGTTATATTTGGATTTTGTTATTTATCTCTATATTTGTTACATTTCCCAAATATTTATCAGCTAGAGAAACTTTGCATCAAAGGACTTTGAAAATATCTACGTGACCATGAGGGGTCACCTCTGGAGTGTCTGCATGCATTGACATTTAACAAGAGATCTTCTCAAATTATATGCAAAGTACTTATGTTGGAATTTAAAACCTCTTTGCTCTATAAACTTGCTATTGCAACTTGATTCTAGCTAAAAGTTTACATAATTTTGACTTCTGGGTCAAAGGTTAAGTACTCTCTCTATATATCACAGTGTGTCAGAGATACGGTTGGTTCTGAAGCTGATGAACTACTGTTGAAGGAATTGGATGTGTTGAAGCCTGGCAGCAGCAAACCATCATTTTGATTATTCTTAAAACACATGCATTATATCACAATATCAAACATTTTGGAGTCTGTTATGAGTCTGTAGATAGGTGGGGTTGGGAACAACTTGTGATAGCAATTCCTGCAGATTTGCGGTTGGACACATTAGAAATTCTCCACATTGCAGCTGTTATCCAGAGCTTATTTATCAAGCCTTGTGAGTCATTTGCAAAGGCACACAAGTCTCAAGTACTAATTAACATGCCTCATCCCAACCCCTGTATTTACTCACTAAACCTAGATATCCCCCACTGATATGGATTGTAAACAAACATCCATATTTTTGGCAGAGTCTGTGTAGTAATTTCAAGCTTGACATATTTGAAATTAGTTCTGCTGCCACAGATCAGTGTCTGCATTACACAGTGTCATTTCCTCTCCACTTTTACTTATGTGGTTGTCATTTATTTGCTGTAAACAAGATTGTTCTTATCCACTAAAGGAACCCAAGGAGTGACCTCTAATGTCTGTAATGTAATTCCCTTTCTAACATGTTGTGAAGTGCTATTTGTTAGTTTGGGCGTTTTGAGTGCATAAATAAAACTGAAAATGCTAATTGCTGTCCAATTAGTTTTAATCAATGCAAGTATAATTATGGTAGACTATCAGCAGCGAGAACAGTGATCATTACGCAGACAATATTGACTTCTTTTCTGTGTCATCAAAATCAATAAACAAGGCTTTAATCTTTGTAATGTACATTTGTGCATACTAATATCCAGTAATAATAATCTTTTTTTCCAAATAATTCCATCCATCCATCCATCCATCCATCCATCCATCCATCCATCCATCCATCCATCCATCCATCCATCCATCCATCCATCCATCCATCCATCCATCCATCCATCCATCCATCCATCCATCCATCCATCCATCCATCCATCCATCCATCCATCCATCCATCCATCCATCCATCCATCCATCCATCCATCCATCCATCCATCCATCCATTCAAATGTAAGAAAGACATTCAATTCAAAGAAAGGTTTACATTAAGCTTTCTAAATTCTAAAGGCAAACATTGTCTCAGCAGTCATGATCCAATTGCACTGCAATGATTTTACACATACAATTACACGTACAATTATATGTAACCAAAAGCAATTAGAAGTAGAGAGTTATAATAATATGCCTGTACGTTTAGCTTGTTAATAGTTTGTCCTGTGATATTAGATTAGTTTTCATACGCAGGGCTGGTTTGGATGTGTGTGCACATAACGCACTGTTTTGGCTCCCTCTGTCACCTCACTATGTGCTTTTTTGGATGGACAGACAGAAGGGTGAGGAGGTGCAGAGTTGGACAGATGGAATGCCAGGCTTGGGTTGCAGTCCTGAAATTGGAGGGTGTGATGGGTAGAGACGGGGGTTGGAGGGGGGTCGGTGGTTTGTGACAGACTCATGGCTGGTGGCTGTTGACACAGGGCCTGGACACTTTTGGCAGTGTTATCTGGATGGTCTTAAAGGCAAAAAAAACCACAAATGAAAACAATAAACAATAAACTGGTCTCAGTAGAGCTGTAGCAGAAAGCACAAATACAGAACAATTCCCAGGAAAGATGTATAAAGTGCAATAGTAGCCTACCCTTTATAGCTTGAAGGGAGTTTTCTTCTTGCAATTGTACTGACTAAAAGATGACAAAAATGTGGCAACACTTTACAATAAGGTTTGATTAGTTAACATTAGTTAAAGGGATAGCTCACCCTAAGATAAAAAAAAAAATCTGTCATTATGCCATGACATTTGGTCATTTGATATGCTAATATTTTGCATTTTTAATGTAATCTGTGTATGCGTGTGATCAGGGGCGTAGCCATCATTTCAAAATTGAGGGGGACAGAATGCCAAGCGTTATACCTTTTTTTTTTTTTTTTTTTTTTTTTTGCAGACCTTTGTTGACAGGTTTTTGCTTAATTGGCTTAATATGCTATTTATGTTTAAAGAAAGAAAGAAAGAAAGATGTTCTGTACTTTATACTGCACATCAGAGTCCTGCAACGGGTCGGGTACCCGCGGGTATCCGCGGGTACCCGCATAAAAGTGGCTAAAACGGGTGGATTGTGACATTCCTAAAATTCACGGGCGGGGACGCGGGCGGATAATGAACTCCTTGCGGGCGGGTAGCGGATGAAAAATATGTGCAATATTTCGTATGTCTAAATTACCAGCATTACACATACGCAAATATGTGTTTTAGTAAAAATATTATTGTTTGCCGTAACCCGACCGACCCTGTCAATTTAGGACCGACCCAATTTTATTTTTTTCTCCCTTTTTAGTCCGACCAAGTTGCGACATTAAATTTCTCTGTACTGTAAGCTAATAGGCCTATGTGCTGTAGCCCAGTCATTAAAAAACGATTTAGTTTCATATTCATGTTTAAATAAAATAATATACTTTTTTATTTTTATTTCATGTTGATTATATGAAAAGTGAAAAGCATGAATAAGACAAGATGATCCCGAATATCGTGAGACAAATGGAGTGGGCAGACATGATTTTGACCACTTCATTAAGTTTGTTAAGCCTTTCTTTAAAGTGAATTTCGTTTTGTATTAATTGTATCTTAATTTTAATCAATGTTTCATCTACCAAATTCATGGATTTAATACATAAGAATATAGCAGGCAGGCAATATAATCAGGACACGGCCGGAGGCGCCCGCGCGTGAACTGATCGTCTCTTAAATGAACCGAAACTCATCGTATAAGCTACTTGCCTCACAGACCTGAGAAATAGAAAAGCATGAAATGTGTACTTTTAAACAAAACAATTCAAAACGAAAGAAAACAGACTGTTCTCTGCTTATAATCCGTATGAAATGTGCATTTCTCTCTGGCGCGTTCACTACTGCGAAGATCGCGAGTCAGCATCGTCATCTTTGACACAGAAAACACTTGCTTATTAATAAACAATTGAAATGTCTCATTGATATATTTGACAGGCCTATTAATAATCATTACTTTTCCCAGTTCTTTGTGACAGCTTTTAGGTGCGTTATTGGCAGCGCACCCTTATGTTACATGAACGCGTCACCTGTGTGGTTTATCGCGGGCACGGGTCGGGTAACGGGCCAAATATTAACGGGTTTGGGCGGGTGCGGATTTAATTTTGCTATTATCACGGGTGACGGGTCGGATCTGGTGCTGAACTTTGCGGGTACGGGCGGGGGCGGGTCTCCAAAAATGGACCCGTGCAGGACTCTGCTGCACATAGCCTAGTATTGTATATTGTACTATATTGTTTACATATTTCAAATTGTTTTTTTGTGTAGGCTATGTCAAACTTCAAGCTTTTAAAACTACTTCAAACTTTCTGGTGAGGCTTTTTCAAGACAACTTATAGTTTGTCTACAGAATTTTTTATATAACAATTGTAAAGTGTTACCGAATTATATATGGTAAACATCATGTAGGCTACACGTTACAACGCTGCATGATTCAAGTGGCTGTTAATACATGAAAATCCAAATTCAGCATTAACAATCACCATCTTTATTCTAATTCACGAGTTCAAATGTTAATGAAATCTGATGTAATATTATAATGCATATTTGGCTTGCTGTCCGGGGGGAGGGCTCCGAGCTCGGAATTCGGCCCGACCCCAGAGTACTCCCCCCTATGAATGTATAGCTCATAGGTATCTATGAGTAGACCCAGCCGAAAGTGAGGTGATGGGGTGGTGGCGAGATGCTGAGAAATTAGTCATGAGACAGGAGGTAAGGGAAGGCTTTATTTATACTGGCTTCTTCTTGAGCTGATTGGATGATTACCTGAACATGCTCCTCCCGAACTTTGTTACATAAAACTTCATTTTGAAGGGCTTTGATTACATATCTGTGAAAATAAAAGACATTATGAATTAAAAAAGACTGAAAATAAGCGCACGTTTGTGCGGGTATAGTGAATATTTTCAATTTCCAACAAAACTTGTTAATTATTCAACTCGAGAAATAGACAGTGTTTTTCATCATTGTGCAACACAATTTGGACACTTTGGACACCACATGACAACTTACAGTGCTTGACTTTTTCGGGAAAAAGGAGTGAAGCGTTTTTGCCGTTTCGAACTCGTTGTGACCTGAAAAAATTTTCATGGTCCCCATGCAGAATATTTTGTTGTATGCAGTGGCGGTTCTACATTGAATTACACCCTGGGCGAGACCCCCTTAGAGACTGAAATTAGATCTCGTGTTTGAGTTAAAACCGAATTATTGTAAAGCATAGCAAGAATCATAACAAAAAGGCTAACAAATAAGAGTTATACCCACCAATTAATATTGGCCCTTCATTCATGACATGGATACTGTAATCATACAGAGAAAACATAGTTGCATACCTTTATCTTTCGCTCGTTTCTAAATTGGGCACCTGATGGCTTTGAGCTTTCTTGTCCATCTCTTATTTGGCACTCGACATCGACAATCAACAGATTTCCCCTGATCCCCCCCACTCACGACGAGTCACGACCAGAAGTCAAGACTAAACCAATTCACCTTGGTGGTGGTGACCAAGTAATCGTTTTGTATTACCTATTTTTATTAGCCATTCAGACAATTCAGAAAAACAAAAATGTGCAGGAAATATAGAGGCCTGTATTTATAATGTTATGAATGAAATGTGCGTTATTTGGAAGAAAGTCGAGGTGTGACTGACTTAGATAACTATATGGACCCCCCCCCCCCCCCCCCTCCGTCAAAATTCCGTCAATGGTGGGGCAAGAGTTATTGATAATTATAAGTATACTTTTTTTGTTTTTACTGTTAATTCACCAGTATCATGTTGACAGATGAGGTATTTAAAATTGAGGTAATTAAAAATACACGTTTTATTAACAAAGTTTGTGAGTAACACGTTCAAACTTTCCCAGTGGTTCTCAAACTTTTTACACCAAGTACCACTTCAGAAAATATGTGGCTCTCCAAGTACCACCATAATAACCAATATGAAAATACAGTAGCGTAATAGGCCTAACTATTCTGCTACAGTTATGCACAGCTCAAAAAATGAGGCAGTTTTATTTCTAATAAGAATATTTATTATTGCAATGTCATTTAAACATTGTAAAAACAGTTTGAATATTAACACTGCACGGTGCTACTTACATACAGATACAGGTAAATAAAATAAATAAAATAATGATAAAATTAAAATGTTTTGCACCTAAAAGTGAAATACAAACTGTAGCCCACTTAAATATTATATTATGAAAATGTATTGTACTTAAAAGTTAAATAAAAACTGTACTGTACTTAAAATATTAAGTTTAAAAAAAAGTACTGTAATTAATAATAAAAAATTAACACAGGCTGTGTATTCATATTTAACATTTTAACACGTACATTTAAAATATTCTGGCTGACCCCCGTGAGTTTTTCAAGGCGACCGTTATTTAGAACTTATCACTTTATTGTTTCCATGGTAACGCGTCATGGCTTGTCACGTGACACAACGTAGCCAAAATAGCGCTGAATGACTGATGATCTGCTTTTATTTCCTTTTTAATTCAAAATATTCACAAATTTGCTAGCTAAAGCATGACATATCTGATATTCCGATTGTCAAATATGTGCATGTGGAAGTGTTTTGTTGTTTAAACACCTTTATAACGATCGCATTAGTTGAGCTATATGCGCAATGGGCGGCGCCATGTTAGTTTGTGCCGCAGACAAAGTTCAGAGAATTGGATCTGCAGAGCTGGCAACTCTCACGTATTCACCGTGAGATTCACGCGATTGACACTTTTCACACACTCTCACGCCACACATCCATTTTCTCAAGCACAGAAAAACCGCGAAGCAAAGAGGACACGGAGACCGACAGACTAGATATATATATTAAAAAAATCTCTGCTCTCAGATTCTGTCAAATTTATTACGACATTCAAACAATAAATACCGTTTTGCCGCTTGTAAATGTGACGTGACAGATCCCTAGCGGCACGCGAACCGATCATCTCTACCAGCTAATAGTAAATAAACACGAACACTGTTGAAAGATACAGTAGCCTACAACTTACCGAAATGTATATTCCTCATACATGATATTGATCAATCAGTGTTTTTCATCCGCGGAAAGGGGTCAATAAAACAGCTGGAGAACAATTATGTCACAAAAGCCATTTCATGACCATAATATATATATATCACGTTAGTTGGCTAGAAAAAAAGAGCTATAGAGAGTATTTTGCTAAATATGTGTACAATATTACATATTTATTATATTTTTACTTGACATATTTTATTTTACTTTTACTAAAGTTGTTATTATAATAAAACAACACATTTTATTTAATTTGAGTTATTTTTAACCTTAAATAATACTACCAGCTGATAGGGCTCTCTGTATTACAGCATTAGGTGAGATATTTTTTAGTTTTTTTTTTTAGAAAAATGATCGCCTATCTTGTGTAGGCCTACCTAATATTTATCCAAATGAGTCAATATTAAATCAAATCACAAGAATTTAATTTAATTGAAATCGTGAAATTTGAAAATCGTGAAAATCGTGTCAAGCAATAATAAAAAAACGTAGCTTACCAGAAATTGTGCCATGTAAACATTGTAACATGTTGTCACTAAACCTAATAAAATTCAGTTTGGTTACTAAAATGTTTTGACAATCACAATGCACTTATGACAATATTTTGATCACACCAGTTTGATCGTACGTGCAAAATTCAGTGAGTCCTCTGCATACGTACCACACTTTGAGAATCAGTGAGAGGAGGCCTATATTTATACATAGCCGACTTGCCTATGTTCCGCATCCCTCCGCCACTCTGACTCCTCACTCTCGGCTGGTTACTTTCCCACCTAGGGATACATGTGTTAGTTTCATGTGTCATAGAACGTTTCTGGGGTTGCATGCAACCTTCAGATCCTTTAGATTTTCCTGGAAAAAAAATAATAAAATAAAAATTCACATAAAAATCAGTCTACAGGCTTTCATAGGCCACCTAGGAATTTGGGAAAGGTTAAGTTTTTTTTTTTTTTATTTTTTTTTTTACCAGCTGTTCAAACATTAACAATAAAAAAGCAATTAATACATGAAAATTCTTACATATAGCCCCTTTAACCTAAATTAATAAATGCTGTAAAAGTATTGTTCATTGTTAGTTCTTGCTATCTTGCATAAGGTAATTAGGGCTGTCACTGACGATTATTTTGGTAATTGAGTAATCTGTTGATTATTTTGACGATTAATTGAGTAATATCGAGATATTTTTTGTGGTAATAAAAATAGACCTAAACAAAGACTTACTTAGCCTTTAAAATGACTTAAAATACAGCTATAATAACAATGAGCCAATAATATTTGGTTCAAATAAAGTATCAAAAGCAAGTAATCATATGGTTTTATAGAACAACACTTAAATACATAATATACATAATATAAACAATCATCTTATGTACATTATGTATTATAACAAATGCCTGCAGAGGGCACAACGGCCTGGCGTTGTTACACTTTACAGCAAACTCAAATCCTTGTTTAATATTGCCCAAACGACATATAAATCCATTTTTTTCTTAATCTTTCATATTTGGCCACTTCTTTTAATGCTACAGCCAATTTAATTTGGTTTAAGTAAGAAAAATGGAGAAACAGTCTTTAAGTGAGAAGATACAGGCAGAAGGTTGGAAAAGGCCAAGCGACAAATCTGTCCATAGCATTTTGTCCCACTAGTGGTGTTACATCAGGCTTCACCCTCAGCCAATTGCCACAGATGCCCCACTCCCAGCATGCAGTTCAACACGGCGGTACACAGCATGTGTGTGATTCTGGCAGTAGAGCCTAACGTAATAATCAACAAATGCCTCAGCCAATCAGACATGCTTGATCATTCTACAGCATTCTTTAAGAACTGTTTAATTTACCGATTGTCAGTTTGTGCATACTGTATGTAGTGTCCAGAGCATTTACACAAAAAGTGTTCAAATTAAAAAAATGAGAGAGAGGATGACTGCTTGCTACCAAACATACTTCAGCTCTCCACAAACAACAATATTACACTTGCTAAGACTGCTGCTGTTCCGCTCTTGACAAACAACTGATGGCAGATATGAGAGTCTTATTGATTCGGCCTTGGTTTATTTACTCTGATATGAGAGTCTTATTGATTAACCTCTAAAATGAAGCCACTAAAGGCTAGACTTTTCCTCAGTGGATTGTCCTTCAATATTTCACATAAGTGTGCATACTGATACCATTAAAGATGATTGGAAATTCCTTTTGATGGCCTGATTGCAGTTTTAATATGAAAGAATGAGTTCGCTTTATGAGTCATATACCTGTTTGCTTCTTCTGGGCAGGATCTGAGCAAACACGTGAGAGGTCGTGCATGTCTCGCGCAAAGCATTTTCGCTTGACAGAGGTCGCGTTATTGCCTGCCCATGCAGTCAGTCAGGGGGAGGAACGAGGGGTCGGAGGTCAAGAGGAGAAGACAAAGCTCCGCAGAAGGTCTTAAACAATCACATGCTCACGCAAGCATATACGCTCAGGCGGTAAGTGAAGACAGAAGCCTTGAGGATTGGGTTTCCAAAAGGAAATTGATTTGAGGGTTTTCCCGGTACTGACACATTTGCTAATCAGCCTTGCAGGTAAACAGAGGTAGAGATTGACAGCCTTTAGCCAGAGAAATATAATCGACGTGGCTTAAAGGCTCAGGCGTCTCAGACATAACAATTTGCAGAGTGCAGTGGTGTAAATCACAATTAAATCGGCAGGTGGGTCTGCGACTCTTGACGTTGGGGAGCCAGGCTCTTACCACGAATATATTGATGGGATTTCGCGGACAGGGGGCTTTGCTGTGGGGTGGCAGCCGTCTGTTTCCCCTGGCAACCGTTTGACTTGCACAAGAGAAGCTACCAAACTTTGGCACTCAAAAAGTGGCTAATGGCATGTCTCTGGGATAGCATGAAGCTTTCTGGAATCGGAGAGGTGAATGCCGTGGTTTAATCTCCCATCAGAGGTCGGGATTGACTGCGGCTTCACAATGACTACAAAGGCTGAAGGGTGGAAATGGAAATGGATTGGCACCATAAATGGAGCATCAACTGAAAGTGGTTAAGGATTGTGGCATTGTGTATTCAGATGTTTTAAGATGCACCTGGCCTGCTGTTGGTCCAGATGTCCATGGCAAACCTGTGAAAATTCATGCCATTGTTTTGTCCAACACCTGCACGGATGAGTTGCTGAGAGAGTCCTCATAACAATCTTGGCAGAGCAATTACACAATAAACCCGGTTTCCTGTTTCTCTGCTGAACAAAGAGAACAAGATTCATTGGGGAAAAGGTTTTTGTTTAATATCAAATGAACAAACGCCAATGAAGTCAGGCAAATTATACTTATTTTTTTCTTCAATCATCTCCTAGACAGATTTTAAATTCCATTACCCCTGCATTCTCTCCCTGGGAAAGGGATGCAGTAGTTTTGATTGAAAGTTGACCATGGGTTGAGGTGTACTAATAGGCTTTGAAGTGCTGCTATGTGCAATTATGTTCCCTACTAAATAAACAACAGCTAAGTATGCATAATTGAATCCACCAACACTTTCAACTCTCTGAATATTTTATGATGGGATCTGAACAAAGTGTGGGGGGGAAGGGGGTGAGGGCACACACAGTCAGATTTTGACTGACTGATTTCCTATTCATCCATTATACAGCCTGTTCTGGTTATAGCAAGGTTCTCATCTCGCTCCAGAATACCAAGTCAGATCTTCTGTCAATTATTATAATCTTCATTGGCAATCAGGACTGATAAGACTGATATGAAGACCTACTGGGGGCTCATTAAATTAAGATAAAAACAAGTTAAATCTTCATATCACATTTAAGGGGCCTGTCATCTCTGACGCCTGACAGTTACAGTTTTATCTGCATATTAAACGCTGGTACAATCGGTTCAGGCGACCCTGCAGGTAATTAGAGACAACATTTTTACTTCACACTTCTTTAGATATGTTATTTGAAGGGGACGCCATTTAAACAATGTAAGTGCTTGTACAGTATATATATATATATACAGTATATATATGTTTTATTATATGCGTTTTCTCTGGACTGCAAGTGCAAACACACAGTATTTAAATAAATAAAGAATAAAACTGTAATTTAATTAGTCTTCAATTCATTTAAACAGCAAATTTAATCAAAGTGAACTAATTACAAGACATGCTAATTAATGATTCAAATCAACCAGTCACATACAGTATTTAATATATAATGTAGATCATTTAAGGCATTGCAATCTTGTGGTAAATCATTGAATAGACAAAAAGTGGCTTTAGAAGTCTGTTTGTTTTGAACAAAAGGCTTCACTGACCTACAGTCCACATCAAACCATTTTTTAATCAGTTGAGTTTGTCAATCTGTTTGAAGCTATTTACACAGGAAGTGCATTGGTCTATGCAGTTTTGGCCACTGTGTCACGTCCCACCTTTTTCTAAGTTAAAACGTTTTTTTTTTTTTTTTTTTGCATTCATTGAAATGAACAATTTTTTTCTTTTCTTTTTTGTTAGCATAACTCCATCCAGAATTGCTTAGACAATTTACACTTAGTACAAATATATATTCATTTATTGACAGTTTGAGTAAATAGTATATTTGCTATTTACACTTGATGTATTATTCACAGTCAGTGCAAATAGCATTTACTTGTCTTATGCCTTTGTTTAAAGGGGTCATAAAATGAGAATTCAAATGTTCCTTGTGGAGACTTGTGACGTCACACTTCTGCTTTGGCCCCGCCCACTGGAGCGTTAGTGAACAGTGACATGAGAACGAGAAATGATCGATACAGGATCAATATCATTACCTTCCAAACGATCCGAATGCTAGGATAGTGTTCCCCTCAAATTTCATACGCGATCAACAGACTGTCTGTCATCACTGCAACCTTTCATGTGATGGGAATAGATCAATACTTTTCACGATTCCTTAATCTCGATAGCTGTTATGGTAAAAACGTAGTAAAAGTTTTAGAGAGAGTTCCACATGTAATACTTGCTATTTCATATGCAAACATGCCAGCCAATCACAGCAGTGGGCGTTTACACAGAAGTCTCACAGCAGACACGCCCCTTAAAACAGAGCGTTCAAATCAGAGGCTAAAATCAGGCTGGGAAAAATGCCTTTTATTTATAAATTATGACAATTTTTGATGTTAAAATCATACCAACATAAAATAATAAAATAATCCAGTCTATGACCCCTTTAAAAAAAAAGAAAAGAAAAAAAAGAGCAATATGTTGACATTGAATTCATTCATCATCAGGATGGATTTTCTTTATTGAGCATTTTTAATTTTTAAAAATATGTTTTTGAAATTTTTTTTTTTATTGCTTGTTTTCATTATGTAATTTCTCACCATGATGACCTCCAGCCACCAATCAAAATTATAGCAGTTAGTAATTAAAAAGCTATTTATTTATTTTAAGTTATGCACAAATACTCCACTGAAACAGGAGAGACATACTTTTAGAAAACAGACAAAAAAAAGTACACATTTGAAAATCTCAGATTACTCACATTGACACCTCTCCATTTGGAAGAGGGTCCCTCTCCTCCCTTTTATTCACCTCACAAACAGTGTAAAGATGGCTGTTATTTCGGTATGTGAGCAGTACGCTGCTTTGATTTATCCATCTCTAGTCTCATGGATAAAGAGCTGAGGTCTGACACCTCCCCTCTGTCTGCTCTCCTCAGTAATGAGCAGCCACTCTTTGTTCAGAAAGGGCATGAGAGAGAGTGGGAGAGGGGTCAAAAAAGTGGAGGAGTGATCAGACCTGAATACAGAGAGAGAAAGGAAGAGAATCTGATGCCATACTGATGCAATGTGTATTTATGAGCAAAAGAGAAAGACATTGATAAAGACAGCACAGCAGAGTGTTTGAAGTTATCCCACAGCGGTTCAAGTAGGAGAGGCATGATCGGCTACTGAATGAAATAATAAAGACCAGGTTCACAGTCATTTTTGCTACAGAAGTGTAATATGCCTTTGAGTTACAAGCTAACAAAAATTCTGTCCTTTGAGCATTACATATAAAGGGTTTCTTTGTTTAGATGTTTAGATTGCTGTCTGTACTGGCCATTACTGTAAATATACTTAAAATAATATGATGGCATTATTTGAATCACTATTTTAGCTCTGACTTGAAGTGTTTTTTTTTTGTTTTTGTTTTTTACTTAAGAACCATTAGAAACCATTTGTTCTACTATTAATTGCAAATAGTCCATCTTGTTACAATATTTTCACTAATTGTCATTCCTCAGACAAATTGCACTTTGTACAATAGCATCGGCTAATAGTTTTTAAAGTTTATTGCAATGGGTGGCATTATTTTACCTAGTTTTTTTTCTTTTCAATTTGGTTGTCTTGCAGAGCACAGAAACAAATCTTTGTTAATTCAGCCGGCTCTTCTGACTTTTTCTGCATTCGAAATGTACAATTTTAAGGACAATCTGACACTTTTCAACAAGATAAATAACACCGTGGAAACGTTCTCTGTGATTTTCCAGCTGAGTGACTTCAATGCCGATTAAGAGCTGATGTTTTTTGGAAGGGGGTGATCATGTTCTGTGCAAGCTGTTGACAGGTGATGTATTTTGGGGAAGATTATGTCCTCTGGCACCTGGATAATCTTGTATTAGAGGTGATTAAACTCACAGGGGTCCTCTTTCTTCTCCCCGCAGGTGCCCCTGTCATGCCTGATGGGTTTCTGTATAAAATGTGCAAGCCAGCAGGTCTCGGCTGTCGGTCCATTTCGCCGGCACAAAACCAGGCAGGGAGGTGGTCCTTTCTAGGCATATGAGCGTAAATGACATTACCAGGATGTGATGACAGCCCACAGCCACTAAAATGCTTGGGAGTCGGTTTCTGGTTTTGGGGTAAATATGTTGTCTTATTTATATTTTCTCACTTCACACATATTTTCAGTGCCTTGATCAGTCATTTACAGACTCGAAAGCAGCAGTTGATATTGTGACATACTGTGAGGCCTGTGTAGAAAAGTGCCAAATGATCATGTAGACAAGCAGCAAACATTATCTAAAGGAAAAAACGTGAATGTGGCTCTCACGTCCTGCTGAACTTATCAGGAGAAAAAAACTTGGCAGGATTCTCAAGGACTTTTCAGGTCACCATTAAGAGTAAATGTAAACAGAAAACATTTTTAGCCCTCGATGAGACTAGAAGCGTTTGACCTCGTGAAAATTAAGTCTGAGCTGTCAGAAAAATTCCTAGGAAATGACCTGTGATTTCAGATGTCCACTTGACCTTTGCCTTTTAGTTGTACAAGCACCATGTGTGCAGCTGGCCTGTTTGACTCTTTTATTTATTTTCAGACTTTGTTTTGCATGCATGCTGTTCCCTGATTGCTATTGTCTAACAGGTGTACACTGAATTCCATATTATCCGATTACTTAACCACCATACGCACATACACATTCACAGGAACTTTCCAGGAGTGTCACCTTTTGGAGTTGTCAAAGGCACCTTTGCAGCCTGTGACAAAACACATTTAAATCTGGACAGATGGAATTTGTTTCTCCTTTTTTTTTCTTGCTTGTTTTTCCTCCTTTCTTCTTCATTGCTCCCCCTTTTTGATCTATTTGTTATGCATGTGGGAGGTTGAGTCTGTTGGCATGAAGACAAAAGTACCAGAAGTTTCCATTTTAATATGCCACAAATAAAGGGCATCACAAGTGCCCACATGGGCACTCAGTATGAATAGAACATGAAGTTTTTAGCATGTTATTGTAGTAGAGGAAGCTTAATCTCCTGGTTATATGGAGAGACCTTCGCAGCTGACAAACTTGTGAAGTGCCACTCATAAAAACAGCCAGGTGTTATGTGTTTTTGTAAATGTGTGAGGTTTAATACAGGGTTTTATCTGTAATTGTCCATATTTCCTGGGACAGTTTTAAATCGTTTTGCTACAATTTTCAGCTCTGAAAAATGTCTGAAGAAATGTTTTCTGCATTTTATGTGCTAAATCTAACTACTATTGAATTATGGCTTTGACAGAAAACAAGACGATGAGGCTCTAAACAATTTTGCTTACATCCTAATGTGGTGTAATTTAATACAGAGTGTAACTCAGTCCAATCCACTGTGTACTGTGTGGGTGCTGTAGCTTAGTATTAAAATATGAGTTTTGTGGCTTTAATCCATGTCTGTTTGCTTTGATGTAATTTATATGTTAGTGTACTCCTAAAAAGTGATGCATTAACTTTTTAAATGAACAGAAGTATGCATTTCAATTTTGCAGTCTTTCATGTTCCTGGGAAACAAAACAAACATATTTATGACTCACATGTCACTAATGCAGTTTACATTTGGATAAATAATAAAAATAAAAATAAATATAAATATATATATATATTCATGGGTTTCATCCGGTCCCTTTCCACAGGTGTATAAAATCAAGCACCGGGGACCGGATGAAACCCATGAATATATATATATATATATATATATATATATATATATATATATATATATATATATATATATATATATATATATATATATATATATATATTATTATTATTATTATTATTATTATTATTAATTTTTGTTTTGTTTTTTGTCAGGGGGAATGCAAAATATTTGCGAGAGAACCATTTCCATCACCATGTCCCTTAAGGGGCTCCGTATCATTTAGCTTTTTCTTAGGTGGAAAAAGTAAAAGATGTTAAATTACAGAATAACCTAAAACCTCAACTCCCCCAAAGGACATGTGTTTCTAACAGCCCGTTCTCATCCTAGGGCGTCATATATTGACGCTTTTGACATTTCGTCTACATCGAACGCACATGGCACCCTTTAGCGTCAATATGAGACGCAGATAGAAATGGGCCAGAAGGCGCCTCCTAGTGGTCTAACCCTATCCCTACACTAGACCTAAACCTACCCATAACCGAACAAAGCTCTGTGCGTCTCATATTGACGCTAAAGGGTGCCATGTGCGTTCGATGTAGACGAAATGTCAAAAGCGTCAGTATTATGACGCCCAAGGATGAGAATGCGTTGGTTTCTAATTATAAGGTTTATCTTTTCTCTACCTGTTTGTTTTTGTTTTTGTTCTTGTTTCTTTCTTCTCCCCTTATATTGTTGTTTGTCTATTGTGTTTTGTTTTATATTTGTCGATATGTGTATTTTGTAATTTATGTATGTATACCATTCGTTCCTGCAATAAAAAAAGAAATATGACAAAAAATAGAAACATACATCAAAACAAATTTAGACATTTGTAAAAAACTAAATAATCACATATAGGCTAGCCTGAAAAAAAAGTTTTAAGAGAAGATTTAAAAACACTAAGGGCCCTATTTTAACGATCTAAGCGCATGGTCTTAAAGCGCAGGGCGCAAGTTCACTTAGGGTATGTCCGAATCCACTTTTGCTAGTTTAGCGGCGGGAAAAATGGTCGGCGGTCTAAAAGGGTTGTCCCTAGATATAGATTTGATAGTGGAAAGACCGAAGCCGTCTCCAGAGTGCAAACGGAACTGCTCGTGCGCGAGGTAAAAGTGCAAAAGTACAAGCCGGATTCCACCATATCTTTATGTACACAATAATAATCTTTTACATTGTAATCCTTTTATTTAAAATATTTGTCATGTTTGTGTGCTGCTGTAAGTGCGTCCCTGTGTGTTTAATAAGCAGAGTGTACGCGCGTTGTGGACCCTCCTATAGGCGCACATTCCTAACGCGCTCTTTAAATAACAAAAAAATAATAATATTGCGGCATTGACTTTAGACCAGGTTTCAGTTGCTCAATGAGTCTATTTCTGTTGCCTCAAAATAGCAACTTGCCAACAATGCGCCAGAACACACCTCGTTTTCAGACCAGTACCCCCATGGGCGCACAAATGGGCACAAATGCATTTGCTATTTAAACAACGTGGCGCAGGATGTGAAAATGATAACTGCGTCAGGCTGAAACTAGCAAAAAACACTTGCATTGCGCCACATTGCGCCGCATTGCGCCGGGTGTAAGATAGGGCCCTAAAAGATTCAGCATGTCTAATCCCAGGGATTAATGTTCCATTCATTAATTTTAGTCAGTTTTATGGAAATAGTATTTTTTAGTTGATGAGAGTGAAAAATTAAACCAGTTATTCAAACATTTTATGTATTAAATTAACCTTGTAGCAAATTACTTCAGTTTACTGGATCATGCATTGTTCAGTTTACGCACCTACAGAGGGTCGATATTGACTATAATTAAATTATTTGAAACGGCCACAGTGTTATCCCATTGTCCCACTTGCAGTATTTTTATTTATTTTTTTGTATTTTTTATTTTTTTCTTGTCATATTTGCTTCTTCTGTTGTAAATAGCATAGCATATTTTTCGGCTCATCTTTATTATCATGTTTATTGGCAGAGAAGAGCCGCTTGATATGTCCTGCTTCCTTTTTCAGTAGGAAATATGTCAGAATGGGAAAGAAAACTGTACTCATAAAGACATAGGTAGGCCGATAAACAAAGGGTTCAAACTCGCATGGTCTATTCCTTTAGCTATCATCCTTGTGTCCTTGAGCAAAATGCTTTTTGCTCCAGCGGGGCTTTTTTCTGTAACTTAACATGGCAATGTCATGAAAGCAAATCCCACAGATAACAAATAAAGAATACCAAGGCTGTATTCATTGTGTCCAGTGTATTCTTCAGGATAACATCTCACATATAAAGCAAAAGACTGTTGGTCAAGGGCAAAAGTACTTTTTCCAATCAAGGACCAAGTGTACTTTATTGTAATCTCTCTTTTCATTTTAAAGGACCACAATACATTATTTTATTCGGGCTATATTAATAAGGAGGATTCTCTTTAAAGAGCTTCAATGCCCTGCATGCATAAGTAATAGTTCTCGGGAACAGAATAACAACAGAGGAATAAGGAGAAGCTGTGGGTCATGCTCTAGGCTTGCTAACGGAAATACTAATCTCAATCTCCTAGGCCCTCTGTCATGGACACTGAATTATTAGTTGTAGTTCTGCAGCCATGAGTCTACAATGAAGTCCGGACACAAAGCAATATCACCCTGGGATAGAGGGGAGTTGAAGTTCCCTATTTCTGAGAGTAGCAAATCCCGTATCACGTGTAGCACCAGCCTTTAATATCCATATCTCGGACATACTCCTCTAGTGAGCAGATCTTTATACGTTTTAATACGTCTTACCCTTTGAGGCAAAGAAGACTACTTTGGAGAGAAATTGGCAATAAAAAAGATGCATCTGCTCTGCAGTATGATATTTGCATGAGGTCGCCTAAGTGAAAAGGGTTTTGCGATGTGATTTTCTCGAATGGAATGAAAGACTTGTATTCAAATCATTCTGTCTTCTCACCTTCAGGCAAGGGCTTGTCCCAGTTTGCTTGTGCCTTGATTCCAGGCAGATCATCTGGAAATTGAGGCTATTTAATTATTAGCTTATTGAAACCTGAGTCCGACGCCAGCGCAAATGGGAAATTCTCCAGTTCTTTCTGCATGACAGACCTCTGTTCGGGCTAATAATATATGCTCACATAAATATGCATGATCACATTCTGATTGGACAATTAGCCTCTTTCAATCAGGGGAAATGCCAAGTAATGATTTTGATATGTGCAAGTGATTCTGAAACTGGAGCCAGAGCATCCATTGAGATTGCTTGCTCTCTTCTCACGTGAGTCAAGCTGTGCAGTCCATTACAAACGCTGTTAAACTCAACAAGAGGAAATGTATTCATGAGAAACCAAATAATGAAGCAAAATATATATATAAAAAAAATTTCGCAACCGCAATCACGTTCCCAGGATAATGACGGGCAATGCACCTCATTACGACATCTTAGATATCCGTGATTCCCGCACCTCTGCCTAAACTCTGCTCATTCTCATTTCCGTTCCTGTCTTTTAATCCTATTTCTCCATTTTCTGCAAATGGGCTGAACTAATAGACTTTTGGGGCCATAACTCTGTCTCACTCTTCAGTGCCACTGATGATAATCTTGTTCTACACGGAATTTATTGCACATCTGGTTGCAAAAACACCCAATTAGAGCCCTTCTCTTCTGCATGCAGTCAAATGAGAGAGCGCACTGAACCAAAACACAACATATGGCGTGTATGTATGTGTGTGTGTGTGTTTCTATCAGTTTATCAATGGTACACACAGACACCAGCTGTCTGTCAAGCTTAAACTTGATCAAGCAGACGTGGGTTCTTCTCAGTGCTCAACAGAGCACACACACACACACACACACACAAATACAAATAGATGTACATACTTAGCTTAATTTAAAAAATATAATTACATTTATTAACATCTTGACCTGTAAAGATTTCACTAAATTAATTACACTCTTTCTGATTTATTATTAAATTTGTTAACAAATGTATTTACATTTAATAAATTATGTATTATATTATATTATATTTTGAGATTATATAGTAAGATTAATTCATTTGTGTTCTTTTAATTTATTTATATTGGTATAATGCCTACACTCAGATATTAAATCAAACTTTAGAGTAAAGTCTGAGCTCTTAAGATTTGGTAATAGCAAACCAGCAACCCTAGAGACACATTTCATCTCTACATTTAAATGGTGATCAACCTGTCAATTACCACACACCTTTCAGACTGTGTGCATATGTTTAGGAAAGACAAACAGGAACGTCTAAAACAGACGAGCAGAAACATATGGAGGGGGAGCTACCATTAGTCATTATATGAACATAAGAATGAGATGTACTTTTATTTTTTCAGACTTAAATACATTCAAGGTGTGCAGCTGTTTCTGTCATATGGCCAATCCAAACTGAATCGGATCTGCTCAGTTATAGTGTTGCGCACTTCTAATATGAGTGATTTGCAAGAATTAGAGCAGATTTCACAGCTATATATATATATATATATATATAACTATACAGTAGTACTACAGTGTTGATTTAAATGAGACATGGTGTATCACTCTTTATTTATAATTTAACAGACATCTGTCTTCTAGTGAAGAAGAGGAAAAAGACATGGTCAGTGTCACATATTTTCTTGTTTTATTAATGATCCCACGACTGGATGACAATGTGAATCGAAAAATGTTGTCTTTGAATTTGGCTTCTAAATAATGTTATTTATTTATTTAGTAAGTGAGAAATCTACTGCTATTATGTTTGGAGTTAAGTTTTGGACTCCTTGTTTTATTATTGGACTTTATATAGTGCAGAATCCTAAATCTATCAGGATCATTTTATGTCATATTGTTTATTTGTGTTTTCCAGGTTTAAATTTTAGTCCCATATAACTGCATTACATAATTCAAATTTTATATAATTAGTTACATGATTATACTAACAGTGAGGAAGAGGTATATATATATATATATATGAAGAGTTCAGATGCAAAAGCCTCTAAATGCCATCTGAAATTTTCTTATAGAATGATAATTTTTATCAAGCTCGTATATTTAAATTCAATAATTTCACTTAAATGGCAATGAAGATTACCTATTAATTGTCTTTTAAGTGAAATTACTGAACTTAAATATACAAGCTTCATAAAAATGATCATTCTATAAGAAAATTTCAGATGGCATTTAGAGGCTTTTGCATCTGAACTCTTCATATATATACTGGGACACCATAATGTTTCGTACCTATAAACATTAGTGTTTTTGGTAACACTTTATATTACGACCCGCAAACAACTGCGTAAGTAAACCGAAATTACGGTGTACATTTCTGTAATTATAGTGTACTTCCGTGTAGGTATAAGGGAACAATATGTTAAGTTTTGGGTAATAAAGGGGTAACAAGCAGATATACAACCTGCAAAGAACTTCGTAAGTAAACCGAAATTACGGTGTACGTTTCTGTAATTATAGTGTACCTCCGTGTAGGTATAAGGTAACAATATGTTACGTTTTGGGTAATAAAGGGGTACAACCAGATATATAAGCAAATTATTTATAATGTAATTATTTTAAAACTAACAGTTACCTATTCTGTATATATTCCAGGCAAAAATTTTACATCTGTTGTATATAAAAGTTTTTATCACATTTCTGGCAAAATATGTTCTTGTGCAATGTAGTTACAGGGTAATTTTGACATCTGTGGGTTGTAAATTAAACTTTTTGGCAATGCTATTTATTGGCTTTTCTTACTAAACTACTTAACGTTAAGCCAAGAAAAAAATAGTTTTTGCTATGATTTTAATTTAAAACGTACCATGTAGTACTTATACTTACCTTATCACATTGTATTGCAATGACACTTAAATGTCAGGGCAAATATACTGTGTAATTAAAAGTTTTTTTGTTTTGTTTTTTTAATAAGAGTACCTTTCTCTGTAATTACTGTGCAAATAGTGTTGTTTCGTATTGTTACATAGTAAGTAGTGTTTGTTACCCGTTTCAACTGTGTAGTTACAGGGTAAGTGTAACTCCTGCGGGCTGTAAATTAAAGTGGAGCTTGTTACCCCCCTTGTTCTGTGTAGTTACAGGGTAAGTGTAACTCCTGCGGGCTGTAAATTAAAGTGGCGCTTGTTACCCCCTTGTTCTGTGTAGTTACAGGGTAAGTGCAGTAAATATACAATAAAGGATCCAATTTAATTTCTGACTTTTATTTTACAAAGACATTTCAAAACACTTTTTCATCTTAATAAAACATTATCTTTTCTACAGTATACTCAAACAACAAAGTAACACATTATACCCCCCCCCCCCCCCCTTATTTGCTTCTCTTGCTTTTCTTCTTCTTTCTTTTCTTGCTCTTCTTTTTCTTAACTTCCACTGGGGACTCTGAAGTTGAGGAGTTGATGGAGTCCCATTGGTCTTGCTGCACTGCAAAAATATGAATATATATACATGCTCTTAGCAAGTTACACCTTCAATTTTAAGTTGTCGAACAATCCTCCACTCTAAAACATTTTGTGCCACCTGATATTACTGTAGTAACTGTAATTTTGAAGAAAACACATTTTGGTGAAGTTTGAGGCAGATCATGGGGGGGTTGTGACATTTTATAGTGATAATGACTGTAGTGCAGCAGAAAATGTTTTTTAAAAAGGCATAGTTGTTCTGACAGCAAAAAAAAAAAAAAAAAAAAGCATGAAACACAAACATGAGGGCTGTGGCACTATAGGAACAGCATATCTTTGTGTCATTGCAGATGGGACAGCAGACTTCATCTTTTCAATTTCCTTTTTCAAAAAATCACACTCATCTTTGAGCAAGGCGATCTCTGCTTTAAGAGTGATAATCTTATCTTTGAAAGAAAGAAAGAAAGAAAGAAAGAAAGAAAGAAAGAAAGAAAGAAAGAAAGAAAGAAAGACATTTAAATTTTACTCCTGCCCTACTCCAGGGCTTATACTTGTGACCACTTTCCTATTTTTTTAAAACATCAAATTGAAGAACTAAACATCACTGGTACTGTACATTATAAATGCACTTGTTAAAGGATTAGTTCACCCCAAAATGAAAATTTACAACGGACTTCATTGGTCACCATCGTTCAAAAGTCCAAAGTCCAAGTCCAAATCAATGCAGTTTCAGAAGTCTTTGAAGTGTTTAAACGGGCTGTACGAGATCACAGCTGAAGAATAGGTTGTTATCTAGCGAAACGATAGGTCATTTAAAAAAAATATATATATAATTTATAGACTTTTTACCTTCAACAGTACGGATTGAGCTGATCAACAAACGAACAGGGAACTACGTCATCACGTTGAAAGGTCACGCCGGTGCCGGCAATACTATTTGAACTACTATTCATATTCATCAGAATGTTATTCATATACTATTCATATTCATATTCACTGAATACTATTTCTATATAATCGCAAACAATACTATTTGAATTATCCTCCTACGTACGGTCGCATTGTAAACAGTGGGCGGTACTTCGGCCGACGCAGGCGTGACCTTTCAACGTGATGACGTAGTTCCCTGTCCGTTTGTGGATCAGCTCAATCCAAACTATTGAACTATTGCCACAGCCCTCAGGTTTGTTTCATGTTTTTTTTTTTTTTTTTTTTTTTTTGCTGTCAGAACAAATATGCCTTTTTAAAAAAACATTTTCTGCTGCACTACAGTCATTATCACTATAAAATATCACAACCCCCCATGATCTGACTCAAACTTCACCAAAATGTGTTTTCTTCAAAATTACAGTTACTACAGTAATATCAGGTGGCACAAAATGTTTAGAGTGGAGGATTGTTCGACAACTTAAAATTGAAGGTGTAACTTGCTAAGAGCATGTATATACTGTATATTCATATTTTTGCAGTGCAGCAAGACCAATGGGACTCCATCAACTCCTCAACTTCAGAGTCCCCAGTGGAAGTTAAGAAAAAGAAGAGCAAGAAAAGAAAGAAGAAGAAAAGCAAGGGACGCAAATAAAAAGGGGGGGGGGGGTATAATGTGTTACTTTGTTGTTTGAGTATACTGTAGAAAAGATAATGTTTTATTAAGATAATAAAGTGTTTTGACATTTTTTTGTAAAATAAAAGTCAGAAATTAAATTGGATCCTTTATTGTATATTTACTCTACTTACCCTGTAACTACACAGAACAAGGGGGTAACAAGCGCCACTTTAATTTACAGCCCGCAGGAGTTACACTTACCCTGTAACTACACAGAACAAGGGGGTAACAAGCGCCACTTTAATTTACAGCCCGCAGGAGTTACACTTACCCTGTAACTACACAGAACAAGGGGGTAACAAGCTCCACTTTAATTTACAGCCCGCAGGAGTTACACTTACCCTGTAACTACACAGAACAAGGGGGTAACAAGCTCCACTTTAATTTACAGCCCGCAGGAGTTACACTTACCCTGTAAATACACAGTTGAAACGGGTAACAAACACTACTTACTATGTAACAATACGAAACAACACTATTTGCACAGTAATTACAGAGAAAGGTACTCTTATTAAAAAAACAAAACAAAAAAAAAGTTTAATTACACAGTATATTTGCCCTGACATTTAAGTGTCATTGCAATACAATGTGATAAGGTAAGTATAAGTACTACATGGTACGTTTTAAATTAAAATCATAGCAAAAATTTTTATTTTATTTTTTTTGGCTTAACGTTAAGTAGTTTAGTAAGAAAAGCCAATAAATAGCATTGCCAAAAAGTTTAATTTTCAACCCACAGATGTCAAAATTACCCTGTAACTACATTGCACAAGAACATATTTTGCCAGAAATGTGATAAAAACTTTTATATACAACAGATGTAAAATTTTTGCCTGGAATATATACAGAATAGGTAACTGTTAGTTTTAAAATAATTACATTATAAATAATTTGCTTATATATCTGTACCCCTTTAATACCCAAAACGTAACATATTGTTACCTTATACCTACACGGAGGTACACTATAATTACAGAAACGTACACCGTAATTTCGGTTTACTTACGAAGTTCTTTGCAGGTTGTATATCTGCTTGTTACCCCTTTATTATCCAAAACTTAACATATTGTTCCCTTATACCTACACGGAAGTACACTATAATTACAGAAATGTACACCGTAATTTCGGTTTACTTACGCAGTTGTTTGCGGGTCGTAATATAAAGTGTTACCGTGTTTTTTTATTAGTCACAGACTTTCTACATAGCTATAGCTAACATACATGTCTTTCTCAGTATAATTTCTGAAGTTTGCTTGGATTGCATTAAACCCTGTCATATAAATACAATATTTGACAGAGTTTTGTATATTTAACAGAAGCACATGTAGATTTGAGTCTCTGCTGTGTTGTTGTGAATGGCAGGCTGTTCCCCATGAGCATTTCACATAGAAGAAAGGGGAGCAAACAGAGACACCTCTCCATTCCCAAAGTCCCTTGATCCCCCTGTCCCAGTCCTGTTTAGTGTTCAGACAGAGTTCTGCAGGGTATCATGTCAGGATTACGCATTTCTGCTGTTAACCAGAGGGCTGCTGGAGGGATTCTCAATACACATATGTGCATAAGCACACACAATGTTGTGTGCATACTAAAATACAATATGCATGACCATATGCCAACCAAATACAGTTTGTACACACAGTATGCATTTCAGTACACAACAGTGCAGCCTCACAGACCCTAAAACTTAGTAAAAGTGTGTGATTGAATATGCAATTGCACAATAATTCAGTGATTCTATAACTACAATGATTGGAAGCTAAACATAATACAACAATATTAGACTTATACAGTATGGCTTGTTTTGAATTTGCACATAAGGTGACAATGTACACATCTGTCAGTATATATTTATAACTTTAATTTGCATTTGAGTAACAGATGTCTCTATTTCATTCAAAGATGTACCGCATTTTTATTTTAATATAGTGTTATTGTCACTGGGTGATTTAAAAAAAAGAAAGTTCATTAGCTTTGTATATGGAAAAATAACCATTTTGCATTTGTTCACAAACAATGTAAGAGTACAGTTATATTTATTAAATGAAGATACACTCTACACTCTAACCTTAAAGTTGAGTGAGATATTTGTTTTGCAAAAGTTCACACATTGTCTCCATTTCGACAACACAATGAAGATCGTAGATCTTTAGGTGATAAAGGGACTGAGGATGTTATCCTCAAAAATATTCTATAACTTGACTCATATTGAATGCCAACTTTCAGTAACAGCACTGTTAATGAAATGCCCCCACCCCTTAATCACTTATTATTCAGAATGAGAAATTGGACTTATGTTTTATTCCGCTGGGATCATTAAATGCAATAAATAATTCAATGAGTCTGCTGAGAAGTCATTTAATTCTCTTTAATTGATTCAAATGGTTCTGAAATTAGTTCAGAGACTTTTAAGAACATGTTTCGTGTTTCAGAGAAACAGAGGTGTTTATTGCTACACTTACTGTAGCAAATATTATCTCTAAAATATAAGGATTATTTACTTTAATTACTGTCATTTTATATGATCAAGGTCAGTGTCATTTCAACCAGCTCGTTTAAATTAAAATAAGTCATAAAATAAGTCATAAATCTTTTTCAATTACCTGACAAATTGTAGCAAATTAGGAACAGTTAGCAGAATTAATGGAGAAAAACTAAATTAGAGTGTCTTTTGTCTTAAAGAGCATTTTAATAATATCATAAATTTCCTTTGCCCAAATACATGCTTTTTGTTTCAGTACATTCATCAAAATGTATTTTTTTGTGTTTCATGGGAGAAAGAAAGTCATGGATTTTTAAAACGACTCTCATACTCCAAAAATGAGTGTGGGAAAATGGGTGGACTGCATGTGTCTTACCTAAATAATGAATAAAGCAATGCTCTGCATTTTTCTTCAACTTTTCTATACTTCTAACCCTATTATCGTTTCTGCTATTTAGTTTTGACTGTATGTGATGAGTGATGTTTCACTTGATATACAAACACACATTTTTGGACAACAAACCTTCAGAAATTTGTCATTTAAATGTGTGTTTCACAATTTTAAGTAAATTTAATCTTTAATTTTGCTGTGCTTGTGTGCATAGAAATTTCACTCACTTTTCCGTGCAGTTCTTTCTCTGGCTTAGAGGAATAAGAAGGAATTCGAGTCACACTTAAAAGAGAGGGTTAGAGCTTAAAAAAATAGTTTTAATTGAGGAATCTCAAATGCAAGAGGAATCAGATGAATAACAAAGACAGAGCAAGTCTGTAGGGGGCTGGAATCAAGGGCACCTCAATGCTTTTGATCACCGGCATCTTTCAGAGCATGAGAGTTGCCAGCTATGCAGGACACATGTACAAGAAACAGGAAGCTATTCCCCAGCTTCTTCCACACCATCCTGGTAAACATGAAAAAAATTGCACATGCTTCATCAAGTTAGAGTGCATATGTGTGCAAAGCACAGTTGTGCATCACTCCCTGAAGTTTATTTTTATTTTTTTTAACTTCAATTTGCTTTCATCTGACAATCATTTGCATTTAAACTACTTCATTAGGTATGCTCTGGTGTTCACTGACATACTAAAGCTTATCGCATTAAGATTAGATAAATAACAGAATAAGTAAAGCTGACTGGACTGCAAAACATTTCCAGAGTTCAACTGAGCAGCTGGGCTTTTCGTCCTCAAATAACATTTGATTTTACCCTAAAATTGTTAAATACAGATCATTTTGTATTTTTCGGAATGCACTGAATATGAATTCATATTATTCAGGGCTGACACAGAATAGGAAACACAGAATTATGCAGATTTCCAAATTGCATCCCTTTCCATGCATTTTCATGTATTATGAATAATCTAAAATATTTTAGCTATTAATGCCCTCAGCTCGCTTTGACATATTTTACCACATTTTAAACCCATTCTGTAAAATGGCACAGGTTTCATCCCAAAATCATTGCAAAAAGTGCAAAACAACAAAAAAAGTAACAAATTCCATCAGAGATTCTCCTGCAGGAAAACAGGAGTTGCATGATTTATTAGAAATGAGTTTGGATTAACGTTTGTAGAAGGTGAACAGCACTTAACTAACATCTTGTATTATCCCTTTATACCTGAATGCGTTCATGAATATGCATCCTCATGAGCTAATTAAGATGCCTACCTAGGATGCATTAGGGGAGGGTCAGAATTTGTAATGCCAGGTGTTGACGGTGACTTCCTGTTTGGACCGTTGGGACTTTCCATTGCCACATTCACTCTGGCTTCAAAGCTGATTGCAAAGCAAATCCCAGAGGAGTTAAATCTACAGACGAAACAAACGTGACTTTATTAACAAGAACGTTCTACTCTTGTTCTCTGCTGCATTAGAGAGCAAATGGTGGAGGCCAATCTTCTACCTCCTCCTGATTTGAATGCATGTGCATATTCCATTAGTGTGATGCAAAATATATATTTTATATCATTACAAAACATCACATAGAATGCTAAAATGGTCATAAAAAGATCCTTCTTTGTTCATCTAATCTTAACAGCAATCTCTCTCTCTCTCTCTCTCTCTCTCTCTCTCTCTCTCTCTCTCTTAAACTGATGGGTTTTTTAATGTCTTTGATCCACTTAAATGTTGCATTTGCTATTTGAATCTTCTTTAACCATTATATGATGTGATAAAGAGGTTTCTGAAACAAAGATATTTCACAATGTGTAACACATAAAAGAGCAGGTGCTAAGCAGACCCAGAACTGTGTTCTACTAACACAGTCATTCTAGCCATTCCATAACGACATAATATTAGCATTAAAAATAATTTGCATAAAAAAAAAAATCCCTTTATGATTGCTTCTAAGATGATGCAATTGGAGACTTGTTCATTCAAACAAATGCTCAGCGTTCTGAAGACCATTGTGCTGCTTTTCAATCCTTGTCCACAATAGTATTTAACATCTGTGGTAATCATTTAGGTAGACGTTTCTATAATAGTCATTGAACAATGTCCTTGCTCTGCTCAAGACACAAGGGAAAATTCATTAGGAAAAGTGTGATAATGTTTCCTGATCTCTCTCTCTCTTTTTATTATTATAATCATTTTATTTCATTTATGTTCTTAATTTACATCTTGCCACAGTTTTCTTTTTTCACCATCCCAGCCAATTAAATTTTATCTTTTAATTCTATTGCTTGGTTCAGCTATCGACAAGCTCATTTCCCTGTGATGTAATATATATATATATATATGTGTGTGTGTGTGTGTGTGTGTGTGTGTGTGTGTGTGTGTGTTTGAGTCAGTGCTGGTCATCCAATTAGCAGATACCTGGAATACAGCAGGTCTCCCATACAAGCATCTGCAATCATACATTATACAACCTCATTACATATGGTTAATCTAAAATGAGACAGAACGTTTTCAAAGAAGCCAGAATCTCACACATACATGAGTGCCAGTTTGGTTTCCATTGCCTGTTATTAATGGCAAGAAGCTTCCGAGGTCAGTTTGGACTAATGAACATGCCACCAGGGCAACCCTCTGCCTGTCAGTAATCACTGAACGTTTTCAAGCCTGACCTCTCGTTCTCTCCTTTTAACCAACAAATAAAGAATCAAACTGACGCCTTTGTTCACATTGATTGCATTAAAACCATTATCAGAATTAAGGAACGCACAGATGCACACACAAGTGCAGTTCAAAGAGAGATTTCTCCCTTTGAATGCGGGGCACGATTGAAGTGTTTGTTTGAGCGTGAGCTGGGTCCTTGCCTTCTGCAAACTCATTTTGCTTGATGAATGTCGGCGAAGTTGATTCTGCCCACTTATTCCTGTTGAGTTAGATGGCAGAAGGGAGGGCGAGAGGATGTGTAGAAATAACGCAGTGGCTTGTTTCGCTAATAGCCTCCTGTAATTTAAACCCTGAACCTGACAACAGTCTTTGTTATGGATTGGACCTCAATCACTCTTGTGTACTCTCACTCCAAAGAGCTTCAGGTCCATTCATCATATTGCTTTGAGAGAGCTAGATCAGATTGTATATTCCATTAGGGTAATTCACCAGGCTTGTGTGTGTGTGTGTGTGTGTGTGTGTGTGTATTTATGTGTGTGTGTATGTGCAAATCTGGATTGATTCCTCCCCAAAGAGACCCTCTGTAAAACTTCTACCAATCAGAATACAAATGCTCTTCATCATTGGTCAAACTCAAGCTAAAAGGTATGCGCCATCTCTGGCTTTATGAAGAAATGCCTGCATGTTTGCTGACCAATGAAGTGCATTTAATGTTGTATATCCAATACAACCTCTTAAAGACTCATAAAATCACTTAACAAGCTCAGTTTTCTTGTTTTCTGTTATAGGGTTTATCAAGGGGATTGCCACTTTTTTTTTTAAATAGCCTGCAGGCCTTGAAATCATAGCCACGAACCACGATTTTGCTTCTTGCTTTATGGTTGCACAATGTATTCGGGAGAGGGACATTCAATTAGACAATTGTGGATATTTATTATATTTAACATTAACATATATATTTATAGGCATACAAATAAAATATTTTAAATATATATTATTTGGAAATATAATTATACAATTTTATGTTTATTGACCAAAGGTTTATTTATATAAACAGTGTCATCCTTAGTCGTCCATGTTCTTTGACTTAAGACTATGAATCTGATCATTTTAGACAGTACCTTAATACATTTTTTGCCTTATTTATTCTTATTGTTTTTCCCTTATTTAGTGGTTTTTATTCTAATGTATTATTATTTTAGAACCAAAACGTAACAAGGATATTCAGAACATAAAGAAAGTTAAATAGAGTTTCAGAGGGTCAGGATGCAAATCAAGGCAAATCAAAATGTATATTTCCAATCAGTCGTACCAAACCTTCTTGATCACTCAGGTAAATATCTTATAAAAATGTCATACATAACAAATGACAAATTTGCTAAACTTAAATACCATACAAAAGTAACCGCCAACACAGTTTATTTAATCCAGACTCTGTTGAAGCAAAGTACTTGAAATGTCAGTATCATTAATGTGGTTCACGTTGCAGTAAAGTGAAGTGCACTTGTGAATCGCTGCTCAAATTACGGCAATTGAACAGTACTATAGCAGTAATTTTATAACGGTATATATGAAGTTAGAGAGGTTAAAAAATGTTGCCATTTTGGAGACGTTGGGTAATTTCAAATGTAATAGGAAAGAATACAACTTCTGGCCGTAGGGTCTGTGTAGCATGAACTTTAGAGGAAGCTGATCTGCCAGTCCAATGCACCGGGGGATAAATTAAAGTCTTCACTACCAGCCCATACTAATGCTGGAATTCTGTCTGGAGAAGAGCCTAGTCTCATAATTAACACTCTGATTCAGAGAGCTCCACACACCCACACACACACACACACACACACACACACACACACACACACACAGGCTGCACATACCCGCCGTGAATAAACATATATCAAATCAACCCATTTTAAAAGACAGCCCGATGATGTTTAGGTGAAAGACATGATTAATGAAGCTACTGGGCGAAATGGTTATGAAACATGATAAAAGAGGATTTTAAATTTCAGAGATGTGCTTTCAGTGAGGCGTTCTGGCTGATGTAATTATATGAGCTGTAGTCCATATTAGTCTGTAATCTGATTTGTACATTTATTTGAAACCATAATAAGATATTCTACTGAGATCAAGTCTCCTTCAACATTGAAATTTTAGGTCTATTTTAGGGGATTCTTCTTGGGGGAAACAATAGAGAACGGATATCAAATTATTGGTAGGTGAGAGGTGGAAATGGGGTCTGGATACAACATAGTGCACATTCAACCCCTGGATTTCCCAAATGAGTACAACAATTTACTGCGGCGCAAGTGGATGACGCTAAATACAGGTGTAAACGGGGTCTAAAAATTGGTGAGCTTGTCCACTTTCAACCAATTCCATAGGTAGTCGAAAACACATTCGATCGGACTGCTTTCGTAGTGTAAACGCTCATGTCTCACCAAGCACGATGTTCTCTCACCATCCTGATTTCTACCATGCAATTACAGTGTTTGCTGTCATCTTGCGGCTTTCAGAACAGAATAGAAATGAAAGCTGCTGCGCTTCGAATGTTTTTCCTTTGTCTCCTTTCACGTTCATATGTAAATTGCACAAGCTTATTTTGTCCATTAGAAGTCCAAAAGATCTGAAAAACTAACTGGTTACAGTTCTGACACATACCATTGTAACACTCAGCTGTAGGGTTTGAGGGCGAACCAAACACAAATGAATCTTCCTGGTGATTTGTTCAAACATAATTCCACATAGAACTCAACATTCCAGACCCCAAATCACCAATCCAGAACCATAAAATCCAGGCTCCAGCCAGTCTACGCTAAGAATTTTATGGTCATGCAAATGGAAGAACTTGTCAATGTTGGAAAAGATGGTTTGGAAAAGACTGATTGGTTCAGAGATGGCACTGTTTAGAGCTCGATCAAGATAACAGCAGAAGTTGCTGGATCCCACGACAGATATACAAAACAGACCTCCTTCTTCTTAAGGAACTCTCAATGACCCCAAGGTTGAAATCTCTTAAAACCAAAGAGATTGGGACTTTACCTACAAAAATACATAAAATCATCCCAAAACAATTATTGATGGACTTATAATCAAACATCGTTCAACTACATAATTCTATATTGTGTCTACAACCTATATGTGTGTCTAATCTGCTTAGATCCCATATAAGTCATGTAATTGTTATAACTGTTAGATGTTTGAATGAAAGTGTGTCTTGTTTCCTATCAGTATGATCGTATGTTCTTAATTCAAAAGATGGCTTGATTGAAATCTGTGTAAAATGTTTCATATTCTTATAATAGTAATGATGTCTAAACTGTGGCCTCTGTACTCTCTGTTAGCGCTGGAGAGTAAAGAGATCACAGATAACGCCTGATTTACGATGAGAAGTGAAGAAAATGCCACCTCTCAAATAAAGACAGTGTCTAATTGGTCAGAACTCATCCAGAAGGCTGGACAAACATTTGAGTTTAAAATCTTAGGACCCGAACAAAGCTTTGGAACAGGGCAGAAGATAGAAGAAAAAGTAGATTCAAAAACGATCATGGAGAAGCCATGACAGAGTAACTAGGCAGACCAGTAACTATGTAGACGAGCAGGTGAAAGAACCCAAATCAAGATCAGAAGAACATGGGTTAAACAGCTTCATTCAAGCCATCTAACTACTCTCATCTCAATTTTCTTTCTTTTCTTTGTTTTCTTTTCTTTTCCGTTGTGAGTCTCGGTTCTAAGTTAAGTTTTGCGACAAAGTTTCGGTCCACGATTCGACTGCAAAGCCTGCTTCCCACTTCAAAGACTTTCAATCCATCCGCCAGCACACCACGTGATTGGCCGCCCCAGACCTCTATCCAGGCACAAGGAAACGCCAGCCAACGAACCTGGGAAACCCCTTTTTACAACGACAAAAGGGAATCAAAAACAAGCAAGTAGCCTCCAGACTTTTAAGCTGAACTGGTGCATTGCTATATATTTAATAACCCGCCTAAGAAACGATAGAAGGGTTAAATTAATGATTGATGGTTCGTTCAGGTCAGGTCTTATAAGTGCATATAGAACTTGGGATTTCATCATCTCACTCTTAAAACTCATTCTTTCCTCACTCTCTTTCTTTCTGCAACTCGTATGAATGTGTGCGCGTGTGTTTGTGTTAGATATTAGTTTTATGTGTTAGAATAATCAATAAAGTCTTGTTTGTATTTTAAAGAGAAGTGTTACTTGTGTTATGTGCTTACGAATTTAATGTCTTAAACTGCTGATCTAAGTTACCTCGCTAATAAATAGTGTTTCACTATAATTTGGATATTTATATCCGCTGCAGAGCTGATAGTTGCGGCTGGTTCAAATGAACCCTGGACGAGTCATTTGCTCGGTCGTAATAAGTGATTCTTTCGAATTCCCTATAAATTTATTAATAATTCCTTTTGAGCTAAATTGACCTGTCAGAATCACTAAATTATCTTACATTGCCCTATTGACAGAAGCTACACAATTTAAAAAAAGGAGTTGTATAAAATATTATAATTTTGGGTGTGCAAAATAAAGACAATAAAACAGCGGATATAAAATAACAGAACTGTATTTACATAAACCAATGATGCAGAACTAAATCATCACGGTGTATATCAAGAATTGTCAGACTGTTAAAAGCATGGAGTCTTTCAGTTCATACCATAAAACAGTCCAAAGGCAATCCGTGTGTAATTGTCTAAAGTGTCCACCTGTGTATATACAATTCAGAAAGTGTGATAGTCCAAAGTGCAATTGCAATGCAAGTCCTGGTCGGTAAGTAAATCCACAACAAGTACTTCACGACCCAGGCAAGAAACAAACAGCGACCTGCTTTCTGCTTTAGGTGTCAGGCCTTGATGTTCTTCTTCTTTTGATGTTTTATGGCTGTTGGCAAACCAGCTTATGATGCATATTCCAGTACCTACTGATGGAGTGTGAGGTGATGATATCAATAAAAAAAAAATTAGGCCATGCTAACATCACTCCCCTGCAACACTCCCTAACACTCCCCTGCATCCGCCAGTCTGCTGAGCGAGGGATGGAAAGGAGGTGAGCTAAAATAAATATATGTTCCAACACTGAAGTAAGGTTGGTTGCAACTTACATTTCACGGGGACTTTATGTTTAGTTATCAGGTAGGATTAAGGGATGTAGAATATGTTCATGCAGAATTGGACATTAATACAGTATGTGCTTTATATGTAATAATAAACGGCCAATATCCTAGTACTATGCATGCAAATTAGCAAGGTAATAGTGACAATTGGACCCTAAACTAAAGTGTTACCATGTTTCTTTATTCATTTATTTCTTTATGGATTTATTTTACTTTAATGTATAATTAATTAAGTTAGTTTTTCACTTTTGTCTTTAGTTGAAAGGCCAGTACAGGCAGACAAGAAATTGAAAGGGAACAGGAAATTGGGTTGGACTCTGTCCCACGTCCCTGTAGGAGGAGTATTTCCCACGTGCCACAGTTCTTACTAAATATTTTTTTGTTAACTAACTGCATCTGTGTGGTATCACCATCTCAGTGTGTTGGCAGTCTTCATCTCTGAACAGCTTTTGCGAGTCACACCAGCCCTTCTCCTCCAATTTCACAGCAGTTTTACCCCAGGATAAATAATGCCCTGTTTTCAGAGCAAAAAAGGGGGAGAAAAATCACATTATGATTCATCAGTCCACCATTTTTTGATTAAAACTCCCCCAAAAAACATTTCCATTTGCCTCGTTCCCTCGCCAACCCCTTGCCTCTGTTATTTATTCCATAGCTGGTGTGTTAACTTTTTTTCTTTTCTCCCTCACTGCTTTTTCTTGGCATAATTTGATTGTGTGAAATGACCATGAAAAAACTATTACAACAGGTCCTTAGCTGTGACGAACACAAACAGGCGGCGGGGCTTGTTTACAGAAGGCCTGACGGTAATGGCTTTTTCCTGAGGTGTTGAAAAGAGAGCATACGCAGCCAGTGGTCGGATGGAAATTTCAAAGAACACCAAGTAGGCATTCAGAGAGCTCCGTCACACACACACTCACACAAAGAGAGAGAGACACGAATATAAGTGGCATGGACAGTTAAGGTCACAGATGTCTGTATTGCCATTTGATTTGTGAGTGTTGGTGGCTAGATTTCTGAACATTAAAGAAGAGAAAAGTCAGTTTTTTACATATAATACCCAATCATTTCAGAATACATTATTGTAGCACATGGTGTCAATTGATCAGAAACAAAAAAACATGCACTAATGAGATTTTTTTGTGCGTGATTTATTTTTATTTTTATTTTTTTTACTTACGAATAATCATCATAGTCATTGAATACTTGTTTATCTCACTTGAATTTCTTTTAGATCATTAGATGTAACATTATAGTGCTTTGGAAACTTCATTTTAGATGTCTTAAACAGTTCTGACCATTGATTAGTTTCATACCCTCTGTGTTACAGTGACTGATGAGACATTTCTTCTCAAGGATGAATGACTGTAGGTTTGGCTAATTATATTTTACACTAACATAGATTTCATTGACTGTTTTAAAGTCCTCATTAAATCAAAATGGACAATTCTTATTTTTTATGGAATACTGCAGTATTTATTATAAATGAGTTATCATTATTTTATTTTAATTAATGTGCCCTCATAATCTTTAATCAAAATAATTCCTTTCCCTCTTGCAGTGACACCTCTTCTCTGATGATGTTTGCACTGGCGCGAGGGCGGGCAACCTGTCACTCACATGAGATCACAGCAAAAACAAACAATAATCCAATCAATTCCAATTGGACAAAATCAAGTCTCGTCCTACATTTTTTCTTGTTCGAGTAGCCGTTTCACTCAAAACTATTGCAACTTCTGTTTCATTGTAATTGAGTTATTGTAATTAAAATCCAGATTCCCCCAAATATAAAAAATATTATAATCAATGTTTATATGTGAATAAAAGGCTAAATTCAGTCTGTTCATCATATAAAGCGACGGTGCCGCTTCAGAAAAGTTGGACTAAACCGCCCAATTCAGATAGATTAGTTTTACGATCTCTTTATGAAACTTCATTTGTCTTCTGAAGAGGAACGAAAGTCTTACGGGTTTGGAACGACATGAGGGTGAGTAAATGATAGAATTTTCATTTTGGGTGAACTATCCCTTTAATTCAGAACAGTTCTGAAGTATCGTTACTCGGGTACTTCACACCACTGTAAACTTGCTACTCTATAAAAAGGCCATGAAATGGCCATAATCTGTCAAGTTCTGTAAAAGTATTCAAATTAATTTAACTGAAGAAGCCAGACTTGATGGGAACATGAAAAGCACAATGCCCTGTCTGGTGTCCTTTGCCTCTAACTTTCTCCCTCTCTCTTCCCACCCCTCGTCCATTCCCTTTATACCGCCAGGGTCAAGGCTTTCCTCACCCACGACATTTCCCTCCACATCTTGTGGTTTTGAACTACATACAGCGCCATGCAAGACAACTTCATCAAAGCGGCGCAGGGCCTAACGTGTCATCCCACTGATCAAAAACATACAGTTCCATTTTCACCCCTCACAACTGAAGAGGAGAAAAAAAATCTTCAAAGGACAGTCAGCTTCTTTCTAGCGCGCACGTAAGATGGTTTGTGATGCTGCCAATTTCTCTGGTAATTCTGCTCTGGGGATGGAGCGGTGAAGAGAGGATAGGAAGAAAGGACGGGAGGGGGGACTAAAAGGAGAGATATGTGGAAGAATACAACATTTTGATACGAAAAAGAGGTAATATTCATTAGGTTCATCATTAAGATAAACAGGGCTTAATGACACCTGCTTTAATTGGCCTTGGCGCTTAATAACGAACCATTTAATTTGCTGAATAGCTATCCGCTCATCTCCCCTCGGGGTATACTAACTTCAGAATGAGAGATCGAATGGAGAAAGAGGAAGAAAGAAAGGGAGTTCTGCATTTTAGTGAGTAATTAAAAGATCCCTCAAGAAGGAGCATCATTCAGTTCAATTTAACAACATTAATTGCATGATATCAAAGCCATTCTTTCCGTATTTCATCCATTTTCTCTCCGTTTACGGCTTTCCCATATACTCCCGCTCCTTAATCGTATTCTATCAGGGAATGCTAATCAGACCCATGGGCGTAAAGAAAGGAGTTGATCACTATGTGCAGTCAGTATTTTAAATGCTTGTTGCAGGAACATCTGCACTGGAATCGTCCTGACATTTTCATCTACACAGCAGAGTAGAAGCAAAAAAGAAAAAGAAAAAGCCTGACTGTAAAATTTCAAACAAATGAATCAGTCCTCCTCCAAAGATTAAACTTCAACTTTTTCTGTAACACTAAAATTTAGATCAACAGAATTGTAAGATCCTGTGCGAAGTGTCATATATGATATCTATTTTCCTGTCGGTAAGAATACATTTCTCAGTCTAAGTGACTACAATACAAAGAACCAGTCAGTGCAAGTTATGTAGGCTACTGTATAATTTCTGCTATGACATTTTAGGTGTAAACCGCACATCATGCATGGCTGCACCTCAGAGAGAAAATGATTATGGCCACCCTGAGGTCAGGAACAAAAGAAAATTGCGGTGGATGATGGACAGGCTTGGCAATGTTGCATGTTATCCAAATCCACCTTTACCTAAAAGATGGATGTTACCTACAGTGCTCTTGTGATTGGAAACAGGGGCATGCCGAGCTGTCAGAGAACTAATGACTCAAGCC
Organism: Leuciscus idus; assembly: GCA_021554675.1. Classification (NCBI taxonomy): domain Eukaryota; kingdom Metazoa; phylum Chordata; class Actinopteri; order Cypriniformes; family Leuciscidae; genus Leuciscus; species Leuciscus idus. The sequence goes on along the minus strand of CM038633.1, from coordinate 26,872,568 downwards.
CCCAAACAATTTTCTGTACAGTCCCTGAAGAAAAAATAAATAAAATAGTTTTGATAGTTTTGAATAACTTTGATTTATTTTCAAATTAGATCTGACATTCTTCATCCTGAGGAAAATAAATTAACCATATGTTTTTTCTTTTTTTCTTTTTTCTGTCCTTAAACACAAGAAATTCTAATTTCTCTGCTAAAAAGTAGTTTTGGAAATCTGTCAAATGTCTGAGACAACTGGAAAATTACAGTTTTTAAAAAGCAAGTGAGATTTAAAAAGATTTAGAGATTTAAAAGCAAGAAAAACTCATTTTAAAGTGTGACAGTAGCCCATTTTCCTGCTGGTAAAATTAAACATGTATTTTATGAGCACAGTCACCAGTTGTCTCTAATTTCCTGACTGAATCCCACCTCACAATGCTGTTTGCATTGATGTGTGTTTATTGTGTGCTGTGAAAGTATATAGCCATGGCCGTGCAGTACTCCATATCACTTGGATTAATGTAAATTACTTATGAAACATAGTCAAAACGACATATTGCTGTCTAGCTCATCATACCGGCACCAGCTTCTAACATAAAAAGGATTAAGGTGAAAGTAATTTAAGTAAGCTTATGTGACCGTTGTGCTTTTAGAGAACATATTACTTTTTATGCAGGTCATACTACATTGTTGAGTCCATGTAAGAACACAGATCTTAGTTTGGTTTGTTGTTCTGCCTGTCTGAAATACTGATTCCCCCTGCCTGTATTTTGATTTTGTTGTACCTTTAAATGTTTAAATCAGGGTTTGGCCATCCTGGCATTCATGCACACAGCGGTGATGTTGTTTGCTCTACTTTTCTAGCTCTAAAAAAAAAAAAAAAGAAAAAGTCCCTGCTTTCTGGCTAACAATAAACATGTTGTGTCAACTTTGGCCAGTGGGGCACATTTACTATTTTACGCATTTAAGGAGTCCTGCAGAGTAAGGTGAAAACAAGCGAGCTAACTGGCTAAGTTAGCATGATACTGGAAGTCATTTCACTGATACTGTCTATCCCTGTCTGGATACAGATGCTATAACAATAATATTATTTCAGTCATTTTGCAACACATTTTACAATCACTCAAATGATACATCATCAAACAATGAAAAACGCCTCCAGATATAATATTACAAAAATGTTATGATTACTAGCCGAATATTACATCTTTTAAATAAGTTACTAATATGGACTACAACAAGCATTTTTGATTTGAGTTTACTGTACTTGCTTGACGAATTTGACAATTTCTTTGAATACTTTGTTGCAACTTATTAAGTTGTGTTACTGCGTAACTGTTTCAAAATTCACATTTGAGGAATGGCTGGGGGGGGGGGGGGGGTAATTTATGTTGTAAAACAAAACACGAAGGTCTCCATTAATGCTGCTATCCACAGACCTTACTTTATTCATAACTCCAATTTTCTTTTCTAAAAACCCATTCAAAATTCCTGCGGGAACCCATGACTAATTCTCATTCGGGTTTTAGAGACTTAGAGAGACACTTCAAAAATTTGTTTTCAACTTGCCCTTCAGGGCTTCATATTTTGTGTATGAGATTTGCAATGAGTTTTGGCTCTGACTCAAAGAATATTTCTATGTCCTTTTTTTGTGTTATTTATAATTTGATATGAAGGCAATTATAGCTGAATATCAGGATGCATTTAAGTCTGAATGTTTGTGCAATTGTATTCTCTTTTCTCTTCATACTTTATGTAATCTTTGCTTACTGCATGTCTGCATCTCTGATAAAGACTGCTTTGTTTTTGTCATGAAATGAGAAGCTCTGAGGAGACTCCCGGTAATGTCCCTGCGTATGAAACAATCAGACAGATGATAATAGCTTTAATAAGGGGTTGAGAGAGCAGGAGAAGCGTAGGTCGGCCTCTTTCCACCAGGCTCTGTGGCGTAAGATTGTTCTCGTCCCTTTGGGATGGAATCTAATTGTTTACGAACTACGTTCTACACTCATAACATCTCATTTGGGACGTTTCTCATGACTGGTGAAATTAAAACATAATAGAGCCTTTAAGAGCATCCGTATATTTTATTTACTCATAATGAATTACTTTGATTTGGTGTTTTCAGAGAAGGGAGTCTCTGATTAAATTTTGCATTAATGAATAAAGTTTGCTGTTGATGGCGCCGGTCTCCGGGGCTTGAGACGGCAGCCGCAGCTGAAATATAATTGATTTCCTCCGTGTTTTTGTTTTATTCTTTTGTTTAGTTCCTTTCCCTTCAATAGGGAGAACAAGGGATCGCTGATAGTCTTTAATATTACCCCACCCACTGTGCTGTTAAAAGCACTGGCAAAAAAAACGAGAGAGAGAGAGAGAGAGAGAGAGAGAGAGAGAGAGAAAAACCCACAAATGCTTAATGTGACAATTCATTGAAGAAACATTTCCTCTTTCAAAGTCTGTTTTCAGGCGAAGAGGCGGATGGCCCCAGGTGTAATGCTATATAAGTCCCATGCTTTCAGAAAACAGATTTTTACTGTCACACTGTCATGGGTATTGCAAGATGGTATGACCTACTTGCACCCCACTAATACAGGGATCAAAACAGTCTTCAGGGTAGAGACCCATATTTCTGATCTCAAAGCTGCTGCCATCCATTGTGAACTATGAGTATGTATGTGTATGTGTCTCAGATTGAGAAATAAATCAAAGACTGTTCTCATGTGCTGTCATGATTTATGTCATAACCTCACTGTCTGATGATCTAGTGTAATTAGAGACAGGAATGATGAGGGAGTTTAAGTAGTTTTGGGTGGCCCAATGTCTACGAATCTAGCCCACCATCTAAAAGGTTGCTGGTTCTATTTCAAGTAGGAGTGATTTAGAAACTGGAGAGTTACTATGCTTAAAATACCTTCCTATCACCTCTGTGGCATTGGGCAAGGTACTTAATCCCAGGTTGCTCCTGCGGGACTTTGCCTGTGAATTGTGTAATATACTTTGGATACCCTTTGGATCTCCAAAAGGGAGTTAGAATAAAAAGTTGGTACAGAAATTAAAACATGCATAGATAGAGAACACCATAGAAACATTCCATATTTAACAGCATCCAAACACATTCAGAGAGACACTGTTTAGTCTATAACATTTATCCATTTCTTTATTCTTGTCTGTTTCTCTATAGGCAGGTCCTGGCAAAAAAGAAGAGGGGGAAAAAAATTGTAATTGAACACAAGTTGCCTTCTGTGACAATATGCCCCACTAGCATTACTTACGGCACCATGTCACACTATATGGACAGTTTATTGTGTTCACTTATTCACCAAACAGCTATGGCAAACATATAAGGATGATGATTTGTGGAGGATTAATTTCACAAAACAAGATGGCACTTTAAGATCAAATATTCAGCAGGTCCCTGTGACAACTTGCCTCTGTCTCTTCAAATTAGTGAATAAGTATTATGTTGTTTTCCATTATGTACGTTTACGAGTTTGAAACTGAATTTAAAGGTCCCCCCTCATCCTGTCCCAGTTATTTTGCTTTTATATTATGTTGCTCTGAATGGTACTCTGGAAAATTCTTTTGTCATCTTTTCAGGCTGAATTTACGAATTCAGAACATGTTTTTCACACTAATCTAACAAAATAAACCTCAGGGTCAGTCAAGTGCAGGCCTGTGGCTCGGTGAGTAGCAGGGGTCTTATGCCTTCTGTGACTCTTCACAAAAGTCTTTATTTTCTTCCCTATGGTCATAATTCACTTGGAGAAGTGGACAAGGCACCCTTGAGTGTTTTCGGCAACACCTCGGCCAATTCCCTCCCCTTCCTGCATGAGAAATCCATAGCTGATTAACAGGAATCTTTGCAAATATAGAACACTCTGAAGATGGAGTCGCCACTAAGCACCACAACTGTGGTGGCTTAATCTGAATTCCAGAAAAGCTTCAAGGAGGAATGTATCACACGAAAAAATAAATATATATATACGTAAACCCTTGGCAAGGTTCTAAAGTGTCTTTCATACACAATAAATTATTCATGACTCTACGAACTGGAGTCAAATTCAATGATAAATGTGCTGGAGTCGATCATCCACACTTCATTAAGTTCCCACCTTCCCAATAAGACTACTAGAGTGGAGAGAGAAAGAGAGGGAAAGATAAACATAGGTAGATTAAATACAGAGTCTACAGTTATAGACAAGCATTTCAGATAATTTTTCAAAGAACCAGTGACGTACAGCGAAAAATAGATATGTACATATCAGTTTTGTATTATGTGGCCTTGCTGTGCGAATGTTTCGAAAATGAAGACAAATGTTGGAGCAAATGAAGCCTGATGTCTGAAATATTATTAGATATTGCATTGATGAAACGGGTAAGCCCCATGAGACTTCAAAGACTCTTAAAGTGACCTGTAATCAAAGTCCACTAAAAGCTGTTTTTATGTATTTGTTTGTCTTTCTTTGGTTATTTCAGCCAGTTCTTTGAGGCTGGGGTTTTTACTGTGGCTTGATTATCTCTCCTGGTTCATCCAAAACAGATTAAAGGAAGAAAGAGTAACACTTTGATGTTTCTCCTTACATCTGTTTGAATTGCACTGAACAATGTATAGGTGATATACAAGCAGCAGTGCTGGTCAATCCACACAGTCAAGAGATTTTCACTTTCTGGAGCTTCTTAAAAACAAGTGGCACCACAAAATATGATAAATATGTATTACTATTTTCTTTTTCTTTACTTTTGGTAGTATAGGTACACAAAATGTAAACAAAGCAGTGAATATCAGTCATGTTGGGCTAAGTTAAAGAGGTCATCACTTACTCACCCTCAAGCTGTTCCAAACCTGTATGAGTTTCTTTTCATCGGTTGCACATAAAAGGATGTTGACGTATAGCCATTGACTTCCGTAGTGTTTTTTTTTTTTTTTTTTTTTTTTTTACTATGGAAGTCAATGCTACCGTCAACTGTCTGGTTACCAACATTCTTATGAAGTAAAAACGTCATAGTTATACAACTGTTATGATAACAAATTAAACAAAAAGCTTATTAATAGTATATAATTATATAAAAAAAAGAAAATCTTAAGTGTTTTTTTATAATTTTGATCTTATATTAATTTGTCCTTTTTATGACAAGTAAAAACATTTTTACATTATAATATAGACTAATTATTATCATTTAAAATAATATTTACTTTAAATACATAAAAAAATATTATGCAGTAAAAATATCACTAAATTGAATCTTTTTAAAAATGTTACAACAGATTTTTCAGAACCATTTGAAACAAGCATTAATACCAAAAGTACATGAGAACTTGTCACGTGTCGTGCTTTAAACTATGTATTTTTTTTTATTCTCCTTTTTCTTTATCATGTGGTGTTTTTTTATCCATCTGTAAGCTTCCAAGAAAATTTGCAGACACGATGACAAAAATAACAAAATAACATGCTTGAATGAATAAATATGAAGAAAAGATGGCCATGGATATCTCGTGTGATGGAATGAGTAGTGGAACTCATATCCGGACTTGTTGCGATTGTGAAGTTTATTTCCTTTCACGCACGGCGATGTTTTAATAACATGCTCGATGAGAGCCCCGTTGCCTGGCAACCGGCTGCTGTCAACATGCAGGCTGTGTTACCGTGGGAACAGGACGACTGGCGGGAAGAGTTGGACACAAAGCCGAGTTCCTCCAAACAGTGATCAGCTGACATCTGGAGTCAACATAATGGCTCTTTTAGAGATTCGACAGGTTAGAAACTTCTTCTGCTATTGAACACAAACACTCAAAGACGTCTATTCAGAAGGCACACTCTTTTATAACATCTCTGCTGTGCTAATGGCTTGTGTGCGTTTTGGATAACACGTGTGTGTGTCTGTGTGCGTGCAGGCCTCTTACCTGCCCTATTTCATACCCACATGCTTCCATTGTCTGGGTCATGGTTAGCTGGTGCTCCACTGGAGTGGTTTTAAGTGCTGTTGTGAACGGAATGCGAGAGGTGAGGGAAGCTGGGGTTAATTATTTGCTGCATATTAATGGCCAGCAGCGGCGTTCAGTATGGAGAGCCAGCCTTCTTCACACCGCCTCCAAAAATGTGACATTTCCAAAGAGCACAGAGTGAGAAATGTCTTTTTTTCCTTCTTCTTTTTATTTATCCCCCCCCCCCCCCCCCCTTCAAACGCTTCTGAGCTCCCCGTTTATGGCCAGTTCTCTCTGCAAATGCCGGCTCTTCGCATTTTTGATTTGCAAATTGGATAACTTGAGGTCTGATGAACAAACAGTTCCTATTTAAAGACTTTTGGACTTTACTGCTGTTAGGAAAAAAAATCAACTTCTCATCACTGCAGGGCTAAAGCAATTTTCAATCACATTAGGGCACGTTGTTATTTTCTTCGTTCACTAATGTGTTAGTTTTACTCCTGCGGGAGTGTATTATTTTAATCTCAACTCGACAAACTCCTGGGAATGCATTTACTTGTCACAGACATTGCTATTAAAGCCAATAGTACTGTTGTGACTTTTAGGTCACCCAAAAAAACTGTCATTATTTACTCACCCTCATGTCTTTCCAAACGCGTATGACCTTTCTTTCTCCTGCGAAACACAAAAGGAAGCTTTTCCTATGCTCTTTTCCATGCAAATACAATGAACGCGGGCTGAAGCTTTACAATTTTTTTAAAGGACTCCATAAAAGACTGGTTTATAGACACTATATTTTGAGTTTTCAATAGCTTTTTATGAGAAACAGTTCAAAATTGTTATTCTCTAAAAATCGAGACTTTCTTCCTTTCATGCATTGATGAGAGAAGCAATGAATGAATCATTCTTTTGAGTTGGATCTTTTCAATAAAATGGTTGAGCTGGTTCGCAAAATCGATATGAATTATTTTTTGGACTCTATTCGGTTCTTGAGTTTAACTCACTGATGCAAATATTTAGTCGTAGAGGTTAGAAACTCACTGGGTGTGAAGTTTATCATTGAAAATAATTAAAATGTCACTTGTTCCACACACAAAGCAATCGTATGATTTTAGAAGACATAAAATATAGCATACAACTTTATCTCACGACCAATTCGTACGGCCTCACTCGTTCGAATTCGTACGATTTATCTAAACCCACGTGATGGGTAGGTTTAGGGGCGGGGTCAGGTGTAAGTAATTCGTACGAATTAATACGAATTAGCCACCTCTTAAAATTAGTACGAATTGCCGTGAGATCAGGTTGGAATATAGTGCATTCGAGTCGTTTGGACTACTTTTATGGCGCTTCTGCGTCCTTTTTTATTAAGATTCAGTCCCCATTTATTGTAATTGCATGGGAAATAATGACCAGCACAATCTTTATAATTTCTCTTTTGTATTCCACAGGTTTGGAATGACATGAGTAAAAAATGATAAATAATGCTGTTGGGTCAATGTTTTCAATGCCAGCCTCCATTTCTTAAAAACTATCCTTTGCCCATCCACCCACAGTCTGTCGATCCCAGAAAGACGGTTTGTTCTGTCAGTTAAGCATATTGGTCTTTAACAGATCTCTTTGTTTGTGATCCCCGGTGGTTCTGCGTGTTCGTCGTTCAGTAAATTTTCTTTAGTCCTGGTCAAGGTCACTTTTGGCTCTCTTTCTGTCACCTGAGGTTCTTTTCATAATGTATATAAATACCCAAAAGGATTGTTTGATTAAATTCTGGCGTTCTCTACTAGCACACATTTCCATTCAAATTGTTTTAATGCTAATGCTGGCACGAGTGAGAGAATTGCAAGGAATGTGTGCTGCGATTAAGGCATGCTCGTGTCATAGTTTAAATGTACAAAAATATCTAATACGTTCAGTATAATTATGCATGCAGAAAACAGAGACTAGAATTTGCTTGGACTAATGAAAGTATTTATCAGTGCTTTAAAAATGTCTCGCTGATGAATGTTGTCACTCACACCGACTGCTAATGGAAATATGAAGTGATGCATTATACTGTTGCTGTGCCATACTGTAGCAGTGTAGCACTGATCTGAGAACTATGGGGGGCAAGAGTTTCTTGACTTATGGGAAATATGCCAGATATGTTTTTAAAAGACATGTATGGGCCATTTTATATGATACTTTTATTGTGCTTTGTTGTACCTAAAATTGCCAGAATTTCTCAGCAAGAAAGTCATGCACGTTTAGAACGACCTAAGGGTCATTGAGCAGTCATATCCAGGAGAATCATATTCAGAAATTAAACAGCATGTTTCTACAGTACTTTCCTTTCTTCTCTTCTTTTCATTCCTCTCTACCACTCAGCCAGAAGCCCAGTCCATTGTGCTGCAAATCAGTTGTTCTTTTTCGTTCACTTTCTGCTTCTTTCTTTTGTCGCCGCATTCCCTCTGACCTCCTGTTGTAGAAGCAGATGATTTTTCACTCTTCAGAGCTTTAAGGCAAGAAAGACAGAGAGCTGAGGACAACAGTGCATGCAGGACACACACAATCACCCTCCATGTGCGCTCTTTCCCTCCCTCATTGCATCTTTGCGTTTGCTGTTGTGCATCATGAATAAAAGATAAATAATTATGACTGAGGGAGTGTTGTTTCACTGTTGACCCCTGTCTAACCTTCTTTTGCTGTTCCACTTCGGACACAGCGAGAGAGTGCAGCTGACGTGAATATGATTTTGCCCTCTTTTTATTTTGTTGTATTATACTTGGAATATATTTGTCCATGTTTGTATATTGTGTATTTAACTTTCATCTAAAATATTTAATATATATAGTTATTACCTGGCTCAAAAAATGACATACCTTAACAAGCTCAAGAAAAGTTTTTAAATAATAGTAATAATAATATGTATTTAAAATATAATTTATTAGTATTATGGGGTGTAATCATATGTATCCGTCCCGAATCCTTACGGGACTGAGCATACAGTCAGACGACGCATACAGTCAGTCACAGGTGATCTACACTCCAATCCAGAAGGTAACCGCCACAAAAGGAAAAAGAGCAGAAGAAGAAGAGACGATCTATGCACCAACCCAAAACAAGAGTTCAGATGGCACGCAAGAGCTTGCGAATAGCCTATACACTGAGTTTTGAATACGTTTTGTGACGCCCTTCACGGAAAGGAAATTGGGACGGCGGGAAGCGGCATCCTGTTTGTTTTCTTTATTTTACAAAAGCACAATGTTTTGTTTTTATAGTGAGTAGGGTGTACACTAATAAAAACAGGTCCTTTACAGTTTCGAATGATGTCTTACTATCATAATTTTATTGTATTGGAGTATTTTTTGTTGCTTCCGCTGTTATAATGAGACAGAATCATTTGGCATTGTGCCATGCCGCATGTTAATTATCTCCTGCGCAAAAAACCCCATTATTGAATTAAAAATCAAACCAATAATTTTGAAATCAATACGTTTTAAATCAGTTTGAATTATATATATATATATATATATATATATATATATATATATATAAACATATATAAAAACAAAATCATGGGGTCATCTTATTCTTGCTTGAGTTAAGCCTGATCTGCCTTCTTGTGAACTTAGATTCTCAGAACTGATCCATGAAATCTATGAGCCAGCAAATAAGGGTTGATGATGTGATGCCCATGTTATGAACTCCAATTGGTGGTGATGGGTAATTTGGATGAAATATGTGTGCTGTGACCCCTGTAATCCTCACTGCTGTGCCAAATCAGAGATTATGTGTATGCTGATGGTTCAAACAAGATGCTGATTTACCCTATAAAATAACCTGTTTACTGCAATAGCACAACAATCAGGTCTGCATGCTAGTTTTTTTCCACCTTAGCTTTACACACTGCTTTGGCAGCTGGAACTCAAACAACTAATTTTTTTTTCCCCAGTGTCATGCTGTGTTTAGTCAAGTGTTCTTTGTAGTGTTATCACTCACTTGGTAAACAATATTATCTAAAGGCACTTTCCACCATTTGAGAAACAGTGCCACTTTAACTCTCAGAATTAGCTTAGATGCAAAAAACAAGACATGAGTTTGTGAGCACATGCTGTTTTGAAGTGTTTACTGCTGTTCTGCTACAAACTGTCTGAATTTGCAATAACGATGGATGGCACTATTCAATTACAACTGTCTCAAATAGCAATTAAAAAAGACTATATACAACCAACATGAAAGCCTTAAAAGGTTTTGTTGAATTCCGGCACTATATTTTAGTGAATTTATAAATAACAAATTAGCAGAATTGAAAGACCCACTGGCATCGAAATTGGAGCTTTGTTGCTTTTAGCTCATGAGACCATCTATATGTTAGTGTACACCTAAAAATGGACTAAATCAACTTTTAGTTGATATATGCATTTTACATTTACAGTCTTTCTCTCTACACTTTTAGCTGGTCAGACCAGATAAAATATGGTTGAAGCTGTTTTTCATACTACCTGCATCTGCAAGTACCATATCATGGTGGTTTGTAAAACACATTATAGGATGTAATAATAATAATTATTAATTTGTATCTCATTTGTATATATAAAATAAAGTTAATACTTTTTTTTTCTGTTATGGATTTGGTTAAAGTTTTTATAGTTGTATATAAAACAGTAGAATTCAATGGAATGTCCCTATTGAGATAGCTAAGTAAACGTATGTGTGCAAGCAGTTGTTTGAAAGATTACAAACTGCTCTTTGGGTGCAGAAGATAAGAATTCAAAGCTATGTGGCATAATGCCTTAAAACATCATTATTCCTTTCAGAGGAGCTTATATTGTGTTGATAGATTCCCACATCAGTGAAGCAGAAACTGTAGTTAGACTGTGAGAAATTGAACTCCACTTCAAAAACTCAATTTTTACTTCACTGCTCACAATGAGAACTTGTTTTTCAATAAAGAAAGCCTTTCTGACTCATGTTTTTGATCGAAGAATTAGAAAAAATGAAAAGACACAAGCAATCAAACAAACACCCTCAGCATCTGTAGACACACCTTCACCTGCGCTAACGTACACATGTGGCCCGTCACTTGCTCTCCGCACGTGTTTGATGGCAGCGTGCGCCGTGATTGATTCTTGATGGGCAGTACAGCGTAGCTGCTGTTTTTAAATCCCGATCAGATTTGCTTACGCTGCCATTTTTATAGCCCACAGCCAACAGCTGACACCGCAGGTACCTCCCCTGCCTGCTTGTGTGTGTGTGCGTGAGCCGCCGCAAACGCTTTAAGTGCTCCCGTTTAATAACAGACGGTGATAATTTAAGATGCATTGGTGGAGAACAGAGCACAAATCACGGCGGTGACGGCTCCGTGGAGACAAAATGGAAGGAAGGGCAGTAGAGAGATAAATCACACTAGGAGGGAGGGGGGAAAAAAAGATAGGGATGAAAACAAGGCCTTCCTGCCGCGGTGTGTTTGTGTGTGCGTGCGTTTGTATGATCAGTGATGAACAGACTGTGATGTCTCTTGTGAACGCTATTCACAGCACACGCTCCCTCCAGTGCAGTGTTTACAATGATCATTACTGCTTCACTGCCATTATAATGATGACCACAGAGACTAGTCTGGTTTTCCCTTTGAGACGTCTCTCTCTGTCTGTCAATGACCCACTCATACAGAACCTAGCAGGCCTGCTGGTGCTTTGGACCGAGGAGGTCTTGTAATAGCCTACCTGGAGAAAGCTATCAGTTGGCATTCCTTTTATCTTAATTGCAGTTGCATGACTGTCTGGGGTGCAAAGACTGTCAGGGTATTTTTATTTGGTCAACAATAATACAAAAACGTTCAAAAATGTGGTTTCATTTTGCACTTTCTTTGCAACTGAAACATCACCACTGAATAAAGTTAATGAACATGATAGGACAAAATGTAAAGGACATTTTCATCAAAAGACAAATTAGAAAGACTAACTGTGTAAAACATTAAACTGCTTAAATTGAAGAGAACTCTTCAAATGGGCTACTGGTAAAACACCTAAAATACTCTAATCTGAAACCAGTTCTCTCCTTTAAGGACCTAGAGACTGTTATTCATGCATTTGTATCATCACGCATTGATCAATTATCTCGTCTTCAATTAGTTCAAAATGCTGCGGCCAGACTTTTGACTCGTACAAAGAAGAGAAAGAGTTTTTCCCCAGTTTTGGTTTCATCATTACACTGGTTGCCTGTAAAATTCAGAATTGAGTTTAAGGTTCTGTTGATGGTTTTTAAAGCTTTGCATGGTATTGGCCCAAAATATATTGTTGACCTTTTGATTCCTTACAAGAAATATGAGAAATATGAGATCTTCTAGTCAGATGATTCTTCATGTTCCCAAAACTAGATTAAAATCAAAGTGTGATTGGACCTTCTCTGTGGCTGCTCCACACTTATGGAACCCTATCCACATTATATCTTCCCCATCTGTGGATGCTTTTAAGTCTAGTTTGAAGTAATATCTTTACTAGCATCTAACTGATTAGAGTGAACAGGATTTAAATTTGTTTGTGTGACTGTATGTAATTGCCTTTGTTGTATTAATTATGCTGGAAAGCACTCTGGTCAACGGCAGTTGTTTTAGGTGTGCTAGAAATAAAATGTGAATTGTATTGTAATATGTTTGCTTGCCAAAATACATGGATATTTGTGTCAATGGAGATGTTTTATGTCCAAAAGGTGTAGTTACAAAATCTTCCTGCATAGGGCTACCTGGGCTATGCTAATCAGTCTAAACTTTACCATTTTTTTTTTTTTTTGCTACAAAAAAAATCTGTAGAAAGTTGGTAATTTTCTGCCAGAGCATTATCTGTTAAGTTTATGGACATTTTCTTTTACCTTTAAAACACAACAGAATGAGTGATTCAAAATATGTTTAAAAAATACAGAAAATTCCTTCAATTTAACAAACTAAATTGGGCCCCATTTTAAGGACTTTTCTTAGAGTGCATAGCTTCCTTTGCTAATGCTATTGCATTGAGTAAACGGTTATTGGGCGAATGTGAGTTGAAGGGCTGAGTACTAGTAAAGCATATCAGTTGTGGCTGTTTGATCAGATGTTGTTGCAGTAAATAGCCAAACCTCTGCTGACAACTGCCATTTGTTTGGTGGACACTATCTTGTTTACGGGCCTCCACGGGGAGGAAAGAGATAAGGGCGTTTTAGAATTCATTAAAGTGAGGCGTTATCGACGGTGTCTCTCGCACATGTAGAAAGTGAGAACTCGCTTTAATTAAAATAACGAACAACAGCACCGCCTTCGGGGGATTTGGACGGAATTGATACAGAACTTTAGTCCAACTTCATTTCTCAAAAGGAACACCCAGAAATGACTTTTCTGATGAAGTACAGGGGGAGTTGCTAGGAACAGATGAAATTCATATTTGAAGAAGTGTGGCAGGCAGGTGGAGATACCATGCAGATCAGTGAGGCAGAGGGAGTTGATTTTAATGGAGCCGCTCTCTCTCTCCGCCTTGGAGGTGGCTCTCCGTCGCTCATAAATCATGCTGACCCACTCATCCGCTCCGTGCGTTTTCTCTCCTTGTTGTAATTTATGGCCCAACGGTCAAATTGCTACAAAAAAGTCTTTCAATTTATAACTTTTAACCTCTGGACTGAAAAACGAGAATTGACGATGAGGCAATTAAAATGCAAGTGTTTTTTTTTTTTTTTTTTTTTTTTTCTTTTTAGCATACAAATACACACACAGAGGGATGGCTTTCATCAGTGAGACGCTGCTTGCCTGAATGACATTATCATATCGATTGTCACACTCTGATGCCAAGGTTTGCTAATATTAGATTAAGTCCCATGTTGCCAGTCGCTCTGTTAATGGGGAAATAACTAGCATTTCCCATTAAAATTTGATGAAAGATTAATAATAATGAACATTACTTGCGGGGTAGTTATCACTAAATGTCACACACTGATTTGCAGTATCGACTCAGGGCTTCTTTTTTTTAATGTTTAGTTCTAAATTGAAGTTAATATCCTGTACTTGTTTCACAAGCCAGTGTGAGCGGCAGACAGCCAATAAAACAGAATCCTATTGTGGCAGACAAGAAAAATAAAAGCTACTTTTTATTTGGCCTTCTAAAGTCTCTGATTTGCTCAGCTTCTGTTGATGTGCTACTAACAGGACCGATTCTCACCCGTCAGACACCAGCGGTATGGATGAGTGAGTGAGTGATTGACTGAAAGAGATTCCTTCACTCAGAGAAAAAAAAGGCCAGGGTAAGGAGAGAGGTGAAATCACCTGAGGTGAGGAAAGGCGAGATCAGAGATGAGGCAAGACGAGAAAATGGCAGTGCAAATAGAAGAAGAGGAAAATGGAGATGGAAAGGAAAGGAAGGGTCAAGAGAAGAGAGAGGTGCAGAATACCTTCTGCTCTTGACTCTGGTTTGTGTGGTGAGTCTGGAGTCTGGAGTATGGCCATGTTTTTGGATGAGACCATTTCCCATTTGTCGTACTGTGTCGCGCCACATCCAGTGTAGACATCATCACTGAATATAATGTGTTCTATTGTCTTTTGTCACATCACATCGTGCTGCTAGCATCTGGTGTAGGCATGGTGTGAGAAATGAAGAGCTACACACTCCACCAGTTAAGTTTAGAAGAACTGTTGCTAAACATATAACATGCTAGAAATATAATCACTGCAATAATGATCCAATCATAGACTCTTAAGCTTTTGTCTACTTAAATCCAAACAGCAACTGCCGGACAGTGTATGTCTTGTTTTTAATGGGAATGGCGTGTAGTTATAATTTTGCATGTAATGTTGTCTAGGGATGCACAGTATTAATATTATGGCTGATTTGATAAGCTAAAAAAAATAAAACACTAAAATCAATCATTTTAAATGACAATTGAATTTGGGCATCACAGCGTAATTACAATTGGGGTTGGTATAATTTTTAAATGTTTTTGAAAGAAGTTTCACTAAGGCTGCATTTGTTTGATAAAAAAAATACAGAAAAATAGTAATATTGTAAAATATTATTACATTTTAAAATACTGTCTTCTATTTTAATATATTTGTTTATACATGTGATGGCAAAGCTGAATTTTCAGCATCACATGATCCTTCAGAAATCTAATATGCTGATTTAGTGTTCATAAAACAGTTCTGTAGAAAACATTAATTAAATTTAATAGACAAAATAAAAGAAACGCATGTAATTGAAACACAAATCTTTTGTAACATTATAAATGTCTTTACTGACACTTTTGATCAATGTAATGCACCCTTGCAGAATTTAAGTATTTATTTATAAAAAAAATAAATAAATAAAAATCTTATTGACAGTGTTATTACATTGTTTGTGTTTTAAAGAATAACTTCAAGTGTTAGATTATGGCAAGGGTAATCTTTATGTAAAAATGGGGAACATAAGAAAAATGAAACATCCAGTGTCCAATATGGTACTTTGCATAATGTTGTCTCTCCAAAAAAAACACTTCATCATCACAAGCACATATTAACAGTGTATAATACAACTGACCGTGTGATAAACACAACAATTGCCTATTAGTCAGAATGAAAGAAATATGTAATTTGTGAAATATTATTAGAAAGACCATTTTTTTCTGAACGAAAATGCATGACAAACTACTGTATGAGTGTGGGAATGCTGCAGACTGTAAAAAGACATGATGTGATGTCTTCCTTTCACATTATGACCAGCTGGATGTCTCTTACATGTAGTCTTACCTGAAGTGTGATGTAAAAACGTTCAGCATATTGATTGGTCAGCAGACTTTGAGAGGTGACAGCTTATACTGTATATCATCTGGCCTTGATTGCTCAGCCAGATGGTTGCGGTGACGTGCAGAACACACATCACACACAAGCTCGTCACCCGCTCTCTCTTTTTCACACACATGTTCTCTCTCACACACCCACACACCAACCCTTGTACACTTTATGCATTCTCTGATGCACTTTTTCAATATGCCAGTTGTCACTGCAAGTTACTGTGGCAGAATTTTGCCAGCTGCTTACCCATCCGTTGTAGTTTTTCTCTTTTTTTCTCTTCTTGGTTCTCGGTCAGAAGTCACATGTGTCAGACACTTCCCCATTCATCTTAATTCCGTCAGGTGAAATTCACTGTAATATCTCTCTCGCATTTCTGTCTTTTTCTCACGTAGTAACAGCAGGGTTCCGCAAAATTCTGAATTTAAGAATTGTCTGTATTTCGATTCATGAGTTGGAGTTTCAATGGGAATGACATTAAGAGGAATTTACTGAATTAGAGTTGAAAGAAATGAAGCGGTCACACAACAGAGAATTGTTATTAGTCCTGCACAAGTTATGCAACAAACAGAGGTGAACAGTAACAAGTACATTTACTTGAGTACCGTACTACACTTTTTGAGTATCTGTACTTTACTTGAGTAAATACATTTCTGGAAACTTTTTACTTTCACTTCACTACACTTGAAAGACAAATATCTAACTTTTTACTCCACTACAATTCTGTCAAGGTCCTTGAGTATAAAGTAGTAACATCATCCAGGGGATGATTTTGGTTGCAGGGGTTGCATTTTGATTGGAAATGAAAGTCGGGTTAATGTCAGAACCCGACGTCATGATTGACGTTAACATTTTGGTCGGGAAAATAAAGTCGGGTTGATGTCAGAAACCGACGTCAGTTTGACGTCATCATCCGACGTCGGGCAGACGATGGATTGTGGTTGAGATGGTCCTCACTGCAGAACATGAAATCCACGGGGAGGAGTCGGATCTAGATCCAACTCCTCCCACCTTACATATACCTAAACCTACCCAACTCCACCCCCTGATCCCTAAACCTACCCCTAAACCTACCCATCTCCACCCCTTAATCCCTAAACCCACCCCTAAACCTACCAATCTCCACCCCTTATATCTGGATCCAACTCCGCCCCCCGGATCTCGTGTACTGCATTGAGGTGCTACTGTTGTGGTTGGAAATGAAAGTCGGGTTGACGTCAGAACCCGACTGGGAGAGGATTGCTGGAGGTACACGGGAGATAAAGGTCTTACAGGTTTCACACACATTGGTAAAACGAGACTAGACCATGAGGGAACACAAGGCTTTATAGTGAAGTTAATGAGGGAGATTGCTGACAGGTGCAGGTGATAGTGAAGGAGGTACAGGTGTGGGACAAGGAGGATGCTGGGAAATGTAGTGAGGTAGGTGGTGACCATGACAGCAACAAATAATTACATGTTTAAAGGGTGCACTCAGTATTTTCTTTATTCTTTGTATATGTTACACTGTTATGGTAATAATCTGAAACCTAGCAGCCATGATTAATTTATTTCATGATCAAAAGTATCTGATAATGAGGGTTACTGAGATGAAACAAATTGCTCTCAGCTGGTCTTGTGATCTTAACAATTTGGCCCGTTTGAGGCATTCTGCTCCATGTAAATCACATCTAACATCTCTCAGTTTTAACTATTTTAAACAGATTTTACAAAGGTTGTATTTACCTGTAATACTTTATAATAAGAAAAATAATAATATTACTTGCACCTTTAATTTTGATAAATTATTCATATTTATCCCCTTATATGTATGAATCAGTAATGAACAATTAATACAAGTCAAAACATAAAAACGAAAAACTATAGATTTATAAAATATAAATAGAACACACACACACACACACACATATACAGTGTATATGTATATATATATATATACATACATATATATACACACACTGCCGTTCAAAATTTACGGGTCAGTAAGATTTTCTAATGTTTTTAAAAGAAGTATCTTCTGCTCACCAAGGCTGCATTTATTTGAAAAAAAAAAAAAAAAAAAAAACAGTAATATTGTGAAATATGACAATTTAAAATGACTGTTTTCTATTTTAATATATTTTAAACTGTAATTTATTCCTTTGATCAAAGCTGAATTTTCAGCATCATTACATCATTACAGTCTTCAGTGTCACATGATCATTCAGAAATCATTCTAATATAATGATTTGATGCTCAAGAAACATTCATTATTATTATCAATGTTGAAAACAGTTGTGTACAATTTTTTTTTTCAAAATTCTTTGAGAAAGTTCAAAAGAACAGCATTTATTTAAAATATAATATTTTATAACATTCTAAATGTCTTTACTGTAACTTTTGATCAGTTTAACTCATCCTTGATGAATAAAAGTATTGATTTGTTTTATTTATTTCCCCCAAAAATAAAATAAAATTCTTACTGACCCCAAACTTTTGAACGGTAGTGTTTAATGTTACAAAAGCTTTAGATTTAAGATAAATGCTGTTCTTTTGAACTTTCTATTCAGCATCATGAAATAAAAATGTAAATAACTGTTTTAAACATTGATAATAATCATAAATGTTTCTTGAGCATCAAATCATCATATTAGAATGATTTCTGAAGGATCATGTGACACTGAAGACTGGAGTAATGATGCTGAAAATTCAGCTTTGATCACAGGAATAAATTACACTTTGCTGTATATTCACATAGAAAACAGCTGTTTTAAATTGGAATAATATTTCACAATATTACTGTTTTTGTTTGTATTTTTAATCAAATAAATGCAGCCTTGTATATAATATATATATATATTTTTAAATGTTTTTGTTTTTGTTGTTGTTTGTTGTACTTTCTTAATTTGAAATTCGAGTAGCAATTCTGCATCATGTTTTTTTTTTATTTTATTTTTTTTATTAAGATTAGGGACTAAGTTTAGGAACTGAACTGTAAACTCAACTCTCAATGATTCACAGATATGATTGCATAAATGCATTTTTTTTCTTCTTTTCCAAATTTTATATGTGTAAAAAGCTTGTTTGGGATGTGTTTCTGCCTGTGTTTGCCTATCATTTTACTGGAATACTTGACAAATACAATCATGTTGTTGTTTACTGTATAGGGCATGATGGCAATCTGACAGCCTAAGATTAAAAAATGTGATAAAATATTTAAGAAATTCATGTTGTACTCACACTTCAAACACTATGCGAGCGAAAGATCAGCAATCAAACACTGGGACCTGGAAGAGCATTCAGATAGAATACTCAACATGATCCTTACCCCAAAACCAGTCGTCTCATGAGATTGACCTACTTTATGCTCTCTTAGCTTTAACAGGGGCTCACAAGCTGTCACCCCACTTTGTGTCATTGCAAAGAGTTACGTTAGAATAAAACTTCCGACCACAGTTCTGTTTATTTCACTGATCCCACAGACACCATCTGATGTGTAAAAAGTAACCCATCAGCGAAGCATATGTTATATTTGTTTTATGTCAGATGTTAAGAGCTGTTCTGTCTCGCATAATTTGGCTGTGGTTACACATGTATGAGTAACTGCAGCTCTGGACTTCCGAATGCCTATTTGAAACTGTTCTTGCTGTGAATTGACACATTCGCTGTGGTAGGCCGTTGTTCTGAAAGCACCATGACACCAGTCGTAATGAGAATACATGGTATTCAGTTGCTGAGACTCGTGCTCTCCAAAGTAGAATTGGTTTTGAGCTTTTGGAAGGTCACATTGCAATGCTGTCCCACTTTACTGACACAATTAAACATTGTTAGGATGGCTGCTCTAAAAAAAAAAAAAGTACACTCTGCCCCGCACACACACATACAGTCACTTCTTGTTTTTCTTCTGCTGCTTTTCAATTCTCTTCTCTCACATTGGCTGAAAAGCTTTTCAAAGTCATTAGGAAGGAACTGTCCCTGAAGAGAGAGATGACTACCTTCCCTAGTTTCTCTCACAAAATAGAAAGATTTGGATTTTGACACATCGTCCTGCCGATATCCAGTATAGACAGTTTGTCCTTATTTAAGTTGTTTAAACTCTTCATCCATTCATTTTTTTATATTTGACAAAATATATGTAATTTCTGTGTGATTCTTACAATTAAATATTGTTTTGTATTGTTGTTGCACTTGTTCCCCGCCATTAACAAGATTTTCCATCATTTATGACACTACAGGTTCTCTTCCATTGACAAGTTTTTCCAGCAATCCCTGTTTTTTACTGGTATACGGTAGAGGCTGCTGTCATGAATCTTATAGTACAGCATATCCAGATCCAAAAACCAGCAAAGAAGAAGATCTGCGTAAACCAAAAGGCAACACAGGATCATTGGAAAAACGTACCTATGGCAAAATCTTTTCAAAAATGCGTACAAATACGTACATATCACCGCAGTTTCTAACAGAAATGAACACTAAAGGCAGTAAAATAGCAAGCACTTTTAATTGTTTTCACACACAATTATGATTACAGGGGCAGATTATGGATTAGTAAAGACTTATTTTTACACATAGTGCATGTTTTGTAAACAAATATATTTTGGAGTTTGCATCACTTAACCAGCTTCATATTCGGTTTTCTAGGAAAGTCCGATAGTTCACTTGCTTTGGTCCGGACCAAAAACAATGTTGATTTTTTTTTTTTTTTTTACGGTTCTCTTTCACACTGCTCTTTTTGCAAGTGAATCAAAATTTGTAAACAAAACCACAGGTGTGCTAAGGTCGTCCATTCATTGGACAGGAATTATCAAGCAGGGAAAAGCAGGAAGTGCAAAAACAGGCTCAGCATGGAGATATTTCATAATGCAATATTTGTTCTTTTACTGATTTGGTGTTATTCTCTACAAACGCAATATGAAGAAACTAATGAGAATCATATGATACAATGTCATCTATATGATGTTGTAATTAGGATTTTGCGAAGATGAAGGCGGTTCTGGCGGAGAGAGCATGCTCTTAACTGATAAAGTTCAAACATTATTATTATTATTAAAAACAAGTGAACAGTCAGTAATAAAATAAGAACAAATACACAAATTACAAGCAGAGATAAATACTAAATAACGAAGTTACAAAGTCTAACAGCAGTAGGCTACAGAAATGATTAAGCCTAAATGTAAAATAACACGATTTGTTCACTGAAGAAATTAAATATATTTTTATCTTTATTAAAGTTGTATTTTGTTATTTCATTAATATTAATAATAACACAGACAACAGTAGGTATATTGGGTGCTGTCACTTTAAGACCGAATGCATGGACCGAAAAAAAATGACAAACATCAACTATGACATATTACCGAGAAAATACTTGCCGAGATGGTCAGACGAGTTTTTAACATAATTTTGTCCGTTCAAGGGCAAGGAAACGCAAAGAGGAATCAGTTCGGTGTTCGAGCGCTGTCTGAAACGCGCCTCTCTTCCTCTCTCTCTGCGTGTGTGCGCGCACTTCGGGTAAAGGCTGATTTATACTTCTGCGTCGGACCTACGGCGGAGCCTCTACGCTGTAGGCAACGCGTTTGGTTTTCATTTATACTTCTGCGTCGTTGTCCGCGATGACGCGCAATTACACTTGCAGAGGGAGCATGTGAATCCTGAGGAAGCGGTCCCAGCAGACCAATCACAGCGCTTGCGTCCGCGTAGAGTTGACGCGTTGTTACATTTTTGGAGAGGTGCACGTCAGGGTACGCCGAAGGGTACGCGCGCTACACACAGCCTACGACGCGGCGTAAGTTCGACGCAGAAGTATAAATTGGGCTTAATGCGCGAGTCCCGATGTTCGCCTCTTTGCGTTTAAAATGGTTTGAACACGTCCAATGATAAACTTTCACTCTATGATGGTTAAATTTAGTAGTTAATCTGCGAATCACGCGTGCCGAACCGTGTGGCAGCTGGTCCGCACAGATCACAGATTAATGTAGCCTATAGGCATTTCATCACCCCAAATTACTAGTAAAAATCTGACCCTGTCAAAAAAGGTGGAGTGCATTTTGCAATTGGGTCAATTCATGTTCACACCTTAAACGAACCATACCAGAGTTCGTTTGGAACGGTACCGAGACCACCTCTTCAGCTAGGTCTCGGTTCGGTTGTTTGGTCCGCACCCAAGTGCGATTTCTGTATTCACACCTGTCCAAAAGATCCGCACCAAGGGGGGAAACGAACTTGAGTTCGATTCAATCGAACCAAACAATTCAGGTGTGAATACACCCTAAGTTTGCTCAGTAGCTCAGCTGGTACAGAATTGTACTTGCGATACGGAGAGTTTGGGTAGTTTGAGATGTTTTTCTAATGAGCCTGGGCTGCCAGAAGGAGCAGATAGAAGTAAGCTAATGTGATCATCAAACATTCAACAGCTTATAAATCAAAACTGCCTAACATTACTGATGGAATTGTCGAACCCACAAAGAGATAAGGAATGTGAAGCTTTGGGGTTGTTGCTGTTGATGGACTCAATCTACCCTATCTACGTTTTCATCATCGCTCTGAAACCAATCCGAAGTCTTTGACAAAAAAGCAGAGGCTCTGTTCTTGCTTTTGATACATTTATGTTCACATATTTAGAAAACAAAATATTATATTATATTTAGCCATGAAATATTGTGAAAATGATCAAACATACTGGTGCAAGTTGGAAACTTTTTTTTAGAAAATGCAGGTGGGGAAAGAGTTAAATTCAAATTTGATTTGCAGTTCTGTATGATGTTTTCTGCTTCAGTTAAAATTACAATTCAGGAACTGAACTCTGAACTCAACTCGAATGATTCACAACCCTGATTCACAGATTAAAATAAATAAAAAATGTCTTGTCAAGTTTATATGTGTAAAAGGCTTGTTTGTGTAAGGTTAGTTCATGTGTTGCTGCTTGCCTGTAATTTTACTTATAGGAATATGAATACTTTTTTTTTTTACTGTATAGAGCATCATAGCGACGTCTCTGTATCCAGTATAAACAGTTTGTCTTTAGTCAAGTGTTTAAACTCTTTATTAATTCATTTATAATAGTTGATATCAAAATGTTATTTCTTGCGGGGCATTGTTGTGGTGTTTGGTTGGTTTATGTGGTTATAAAGAAATGCCTGTGTGTGTATTTTTCCATCAATATATCTGTGGCTGTACTAAACCCATAATTAGCATTCATGCAGAGCAGGCAAACTTTAGATACACAACTATTTGCTGTCCAAAAGAGGACAAAGAGAGATGGTGACTAAGCGAGCAAGGGAGCGATTGCAAAAGATAAAGAGACTAGTTTGTCCTCTATTTGTGGGTAATTAATGTCTTCACTTTGCCAAACCATTTTGCCAGATATCTACATGGGGACCTTACACAAAGTTGTTGAAGAGGGATGCCTTCCTCAGATAAGAGTGATATTGAATTATCTGTGAATGAGATTACCATCAAGGGCTTCAGAGTTAATCAGCATATCGATTCTGATGCCGTTTAGTATGCTAATCAGGGTGAGGTGTGCCACTCCCTCTCTTTACAGGCACACAGAGGCCAGACAGAGAGGAATGGAGAAAATACATTATCTATTGCAGTACATTGCACAGAACTTTCCATGACCTTTACAAGGTTGTGAAACAACGGCCTGACTTAACAAATATAGATGACTTCATTAAAGAGCTTAAAGAGAACATTTCCACACACGTCTTGGGCATGTAATTGATGGTATGCGTGAGCGTGTCTGTATGTGTGCATATGGGTGTTTCTTCAACTATGGGCACTTTTATGCACTTTAAAGGGTTGACTTTTATTAAAACTAACAGATTTCTAGTCTTTTTTATTGTTGTTTGTTATGTTATTTGAAGGTCAAATTTAAAAGTAAAAAATAGTGTCCCCATAGTGTCGTCATCGACGCAGTGTCTCATTCCCTTCTCAGGGAACAAGGGTTCCCTTTCGTAAAGGGAACTCCCGCTGCATCGATACTCGATACTTTGGGGAATGCCCTCGGCATGACGCGTCTGAAGTCTGTAATGGAACTATTCCAATCTTGATTGGTGCTCGTCACTCGTGACGTTGCATGTGACGGTGATCCGGAAGCTATAAAAGGGCAACGGAACATAGCCGTATCAGCTTTCTGTCTTCAGCAAGCGTTCTGTGTGACTGTATTGTCTTATTTGGTGTTGTTTGTCTATCTCAATATATATATGGCGAATATAGAGAAACGACTCAGGCGGTGTGCGTCCCCTTGCTCGCGCTATTTGAGCGAGGGTGACACGCACTCGTTTTGTGTTGTTTGTCTGGGAGTGGAGCATGCACGGGCAGTGCTCGAGGGCGCTGTCTGTGCAAACTGTTTTCAGCTATCTATGAGAGAGCTCCGCTCCCGTTTGAGCTTGTTCGATCAATCAGATCAGGCTCGCGTTTCCAGTGCATCAGGCCCCGCGTCTGTTGAGGCAGCGCGCCGCTTGTATGCATGGGATTCGCACGTGGAGCTGGCAGATAACACTGAGACGGTTGCGACCCTTTCTCAGTGTTTATTAACCAGCTCCACTGGTCTCGCGCACGGTTCGGAAGCCCGCGCTGCGGCTTCTTCCGACCGTGTTAAAGACACAGCGTTTGATTTATCTGGCTCCGAGGGGTTAGATATTATCAACACTGAATCACATAAATATGGGGATTCGCCACCCCATATTCCCGTTATTGAGGAATTGCTGGAGGTTGTGACCAGGGCAGTGGTTAAATTAAACGTTGAATGGCCATATAATAAGCAGGAAGCGACTAAGAAAAATAAAATGGATGAGCGCTTCCTGCAGACCCAGTCACAATCTTTGTGTCAGAGCCTTCCCTTTTTCACTGATCTTCATACTGAGGTATCGAGATCGTGGGAAAATCCATGTTCATCTCAATTATTTTCCCCCCATGTATATATTTACTCATCTATTAGGGAATCTAATGAGAATGGTTATGGGGTGATGCCTCGGGTTGAGGAATATTTTGCGAAATATTTTCTCCCTGACGTTGCGTCACCCCTGATAGCTCAGACACTTCCCTCCAAATCTCGTACATCGAATTTGTTAGGGAAAGCTTATATGGCGGTGGGTCGAGCCGGTGCATGCCTACACACGATGGGGTTATTACAGGCATACCAGGCTGACCTCCTCAAAGAGGTGGATGATAACTGGGAGGTCTCACTCAACGGTATTACTGAATTTCGTAGAGTAGCTGACTTATCTCTCCGTATTATTAAGGAGACGGCTCGTGCTATTGGCCGTTCTATGGCAGCAATAGTCGTCACAGAGAGACATTTATGGCTTAATCGCTTGGGGATCGAGGAGAAGGACAGGGCTTTCCTTCTCGATGCCCCCCTTTCACCTTCTGGCCTCTTTGGCGACGCGGTGAGAACCGTTGTCGAAAGGTTTCAGGAGGCAGAGCGACAATCAGCTATCCCCAGTTGTCAATCTAGGTCTCATGGGGTTGCTGCCAGGGGGCAGCCTCAGGGGACAGCCGCCAGTTCAACATATTTTGAGAAGGTTTCCTCTCGTGCCCCCCCGTATAAAGCTTGGGGCCAGAAGAGACATTCTCGTATGAAGCCCTCTATATCGAGGACAGGTCTGAGGACTGTCTCTCGGGCTAAGATGGCTTCAACTAAGAGGTCTTGTCGTAACACGCAGACCCTTATGGCCGTTCCCCCAGGAGAGCGAGTACAGGAGTCTCGCCCCCTTATACAGCCCTTAGGAAATCGATGTTTACTTCCCGCCGCCGATGGCGCTTCGGGACACATCGGCTTCCAGCGAACACAAATCGCAGTATCTGCCCGGAAACGTTGCGGCCCTGTCGAGTTCGCCGCCTCTCAGGAGGTCTGTAGAGAGCATATTTCGGTTAGTTCCTGCCAGTTAGCTGCTTCAGGTCACCGAAACCATTTGAACATTTTTAGCCAAGGCCAGTCTCGAGGGACTGGTCCCCATAATAGCATATTTAGACACCCCGAGGGGTCTTCAAAATATAGCCTGGAGGGTCCTGCTTACAGCGGAGCTAATATAAAAATATTATTTACTAAGGGTGGTTCACATGTCTGCCAGCCCCGAGCAGGGTTGGTTCTTGGAACAGGAAGTCAAGTCTCTCTTAACAAAGGAAACCTCAAGGTGAGCTCTTCCTCGGTTTCGGGAGCCCGGGTTCTACAGCCGGTACTTCATAGTTCCTGTGAGGGAAGGGGAGTAAGGCCTTGTTTCGGATCTCAGGGTAATGGATCAACCTCCGAGGGGGTTCAGATTCAAGATTCCGACTGTCAGTCAGACCAGCTCCGAGG
The DNA here is from genome assembly GCA_021554675.1 of Leuciscus idus. Taxonomy (NCBI): domain Eukaryota; kingdom Metazoa; phylum Chordata; class Actinopteri; order Cypriniformes; family Leuciscidae; genus Leuciscus; species Leuciscus idus. The sequence goes on along the minus strand of CM038633.1, from coordinate 26,846,628 downwards.
ACTGGTCTGTCGTGATAGATCCACAAGGCCCTTAACTCCTCATTCCCTTCTAACCCCATCACGGGAAGTTTCCGAGATCTGCTTTTGGGGGAAAAGCACATCAGTTCCGGATTCTTCCATTCGGCCTAGTATTGTATCCCCGCACCTCCTCGGAATGCATGGTCACTGTCCTAGCTCCATGGAGTCTTCAGGGCATCCTCATTCCTGTCCATTGACTACTAGAGCACACGGTTCAACACCGAGGTGTTGTTTCGAGTCTCGTGAGGTGCTAGGGAATATGGCTGAGTCTAGGAAAAATCACCAGTGCCTCTTCAGAGAAACCGATTCCTGGGGGCGGTGTAGGTTATAGTCATGATGCAGGCACAATTGTCTCCAGCTCAGACACTCATCTTCCTTACCATAGTCATGAATATCAAGCTAGGCCAGGCCACCACTACGTGACCTTATTAAAGAGTGGGCTCGCTGGCAGCAGTGTTCAACATACTATTCTTTGGCCTGCTGTACATGGGGGCCCTGTAGTAGTGGCTCAGGACCAATGGGTTTTCCCCGAGAGGGAACCCACTCCGCATGACCAGAGTTACGCGCACATGCCCTCGTTTTCTGATCATGGGGAGGAAGTTATGGTTCCTGCTCCTAGTACCTGTGTTGGAAACACAGGGTCTGAGGAAACTTCAGAGAGACCATTAGGTTCTATTTTTGACAGACACTATGTCGATGGTCTCTCTGATCAAAGAGGGGGCAGTCATCCTGTCGAGGCAGGGGCTGCAGCCCGGGGATTTCGAACTCCACCCCAAGTTGGCTTTAGCCGGGATGGAGGTCGGTTTGTCAGAGGTGCTCCTGTTTCCCCTTTATGTGGACGGCCACCTTCTGCGCCACCTCTCCCATGCTCTTCCAGCTCTGCTGGGTTTGGATATCATGATACAGACATGGTTGAGGCCATGTCTGTGTATACTTTCCCCGATTGTTCTGCCCCCGGGGGTTCTAGAGTACAAGAGGGTTCAGCAGTACGGGATCAGCTTACGCTTAGTGGCCCTGTACTGACAGGCCCAAATATGGCTTCCAAACATCTGGGCCCTTCTGGCAGGCCTTCCGCGGTGAATCCGGATCAGGATGGTCCTCCCTCTTCAGCCCAAGGTCATGATATTTCACCCTTGGCGGTAGCCCAGGAAGCTACTGGATTGGCCCCTGAGGGGGACCAATTCATAAATTCTGGTCTCTCAACCGAGGTTGTTGAGACCATTGTAAACTCTAGAGCCCCCTCCACGAGGAAACTTTATGCATTTAAATGGAAAATTTTTATTTTATGGTGCAGAGAACATCAGTTGGACCCAGTTAACTGCCCAGTGGCTTCAGTACTGGAGTTCCTCCAGAATCGTTTCTCTGACGGGCTCTCCCCGTCCACGCTTAAGGTCTATGTGGCGGCTATATCAGCCTTCCACACGCCTTTAGGGGTGGGCACGCTGGGGACACACCCACTCATAATTCGTTTCCTTCGTGGAGCCAGGAGGATGAGGCCTGCTATCCAGCCTAGGGTCCCCACGTGGGACCTGGCAGTGGTCCTCGAAGGTTTATCCCTGGCACCCTTCGAACCCCTGGATAAGGTGTCTGAGAAATTTTTATCCTTTAAGGTAGCCTTCCTGCTCGCTATTACTTCCCTGAAACGAGTTGGCGACCTGCAGGCGCTATCTGTGGCTCCCTCTTGCCTCGAGTTCTCTCCTGGCAGAGTGAGAGCCATTCTCCACCCTAGACCTGGCTACGTGCCTAAGGTGCCCACAAATGTGGCACGGTCTATAATCCTTCCGGCCTTTCATCCTCCACCGCATGTGTCGGCTGATCAAGCTAAGTTACACTTGTTATGCCCGGTCCGAGCTCTTGAGGCCTATGTACATAGGACCTCGGGCTGGAGGAAGTCGGACCAGCTGTTTGTGTGTTTTGGGTTATCCAAGAAGGGCTCCCCGGTCTCCAAGCAGACTATTAGCAAGTGGATAGTAGAGGCTATTTCTTCAGCTTACGAGGTGCGCAATCTGCCTTCACCTCTCCTGATAAAAGCTCACTCAACCAGAGGAGTGGCATCCTCTAGAGCCTTGCTAGCAGGGGTTTCTCTTCAAGAGGTCTGTGATGCCGCTGGCTGGGCCTCCCCACACACCTTCATCAAACATTACAGTCTGGATCTGTCCTCTACACCAGGTTCACAAGTTCTCATGTCTTGAGTGTGCCAGATTGCTTCACACCAGGGCAGGGTCTCTCAGTGTGGCGGCGTGGGTATTCGTTCCCCAAAGTATCGAGTATCGATGCAGCGGGAGTTCCCTTTACGAAAGGGAACGTCTCGGGTTACGTATGTAACCCTCGTTCCCTGAGTAGGGAACGAGACGCTGCATCTCTCGGCCACACTTTTCGTGCTCCTGAGAACGACTTGCTTCGACCCTTTAAAAGCTGATACGGCTATGTTCCGTTGCCCTTTTATAGCTTCCGGATCACCGTCACATGCAACGTCACGAGTGACGAGCACCAATCAAGATTGGAATAGTTCCATTACAGACTTCAGACGCGTCATGCCGAGGGCATTCCCCAAAGTATCGAGTATCGATGCAGCGTCTCGTTCCCTACTCAGGGAACGAGGGTTACATACGTAACCCGAGACGTTCTCTTACGAGAGGTCTCTCGTACTGCGTAAGTATCTTACGCTAGGGGAAAATCCCTTTTCCGCGAGATATTGAAGCCAAAAAATTATCCTTAATTTTGTATTATTGTAAAACGCGTTGCGGCAGCATACAGACATAGGCAAGACGGCTCGTGTGCCTATTGGCTGTTCTGCGGCAACTGCAGCAGCCTATCGAGCGAGGCCTAGCGTGACGTCAGACCCAAGGAGGGTGCTTCGCGCCCACTGCGTCACGTCCCGCCGAAACGGGCGTGGCTTAGGCCTATAAATACAGCTCGCAGGCAGCTGATATCTGATTTTTCATCTCTTCAGCGAAGCACACGCATCGCTGGATCCGGAGAGAAGCCGCGCCGTCTGAGGAAGCACTTGCAGCGGGACGAGTCGTCACTGAAGTCGCTGGCCGCGCCGCCTTCAATCGCCTTCCTGCTGCGCTATCCGGCGCCTAAATCCTTTACACTCTCTGTTGTGTGTGTGTTCGCCGCCACGACACACACTGTCTAAAAGAGCTTGCGTCTTTTTAAAGATGCCTTCCTGCGGCTCGTTCAGAGCCACACTCAGCGACGGGGACCGCCACGTTATCTGCGTTTCCTGCCTGGGTGAGGATCATGCAGCTCTCGCGCTCGCTGACGGCGGCTGCCATCACTGCGAGCTACTGCCTATGGCGACTCTGAGGACTCGCCTGGCATATTTCACTGAGACTGCACCTCCGCCCGCTGTAGTGCCGCGCCGTAAAAAGCGCCGTGCTCAGCGGGTCCCGGAACCTTCCCCCACCCGTCAAAGCTCGCCGGTTCGCCCGCCAGCTTCACCAGCTTCGTCAGTGTCTCTTCCTGACGGACAGCGGCCGCCGTCTGCCGCCGCTTCCGTCGATGACGCTGATGAAAAAGCCGCATTGGGGGAGGATGATTCCTGCTCTCTCCTGGCATCGGGCAGTGAGGATTGGGCGAGCTCTGTGGATCTCGCGCCCTCTGTCCGCGCATCGTCAGGCAAAAGAGCTAGCATCGAGTCAGAGCTGATGCGCATACTCGCACAGGCCGCGGCAAGCCTCGGCCTCGAGTGGTCTACGCCTGAACAGCCTGCTCACAACCGGCTGGATGGATATTTTTTTCCTGGAGAGCGCGCTTCGCCTGCGTCCAGACCAGCGCCCTTTCTTCCTGAGTTACACAAAGAAGTCGCTAAGTCTTGGAACGCCCCCTTCTCAGCTAGAATGCGCTCTTCTGTTTCACTAGCATTCTCCGCTGTTGACGATGCTAAAAACAGAGGTTACCATTCGCTGCCGCCGGTCGAAGAAGCGATAGCAGCCCACCTTTGCCCGCCCTCCGCTGGACGGCGCGCTAAGCTGGCTCTGCCTTCAAAAGCTTGCCGCATGACGTCAGCCCTGCTCGGTCGCGCTTTCTCCGCCGCTGGGCAGGCTGCGTCATGCCTCTATGCCTTTCCTCCCATCTCTCTCCTGCCTCAGGTGATAGAGCGGATCAGGGAAGAAGGATGCTCAGTGCTACTCATAGCGCCGTTCTGGAAAAACCAACCCTGGTTCCCAGTTCTGATGCAGCTAGCGAGCACTGCCCCATGGCCAGTGCCAGTGAGGAGGGACCTCCTCTCTCAGGCCAAGGGCTCGATTTGGCATGCGCGCTCAGAGCTGTGGTCCCTTCATATTTGGGCCATCAACGGGTACCCGCTGACCTCCCAAACGGAGTGTTAAACACGATCACGCAGGCTAGAGCTCCGTCTACGCGACGTCTCTATTCCTCGAAATGGTCAGTGTTCTCCAGCTGGTGCACAGCTCGTGGCGTGTCGCCCCCAGACTGTGGGGTGACGGAGGTTCTCTCCTTCCTACAAGAGCTGTTGGACAAGGGCAGGTCCCCTTCCACGCTCAAAGTTTATGTGGCGGCCATAGCAGCGTTCTCAAAAACAACGCTTGGTCAGTCAATAGGAAGGAACGATTTAGTCATCCGCTTCCTTAGAGGAGCTAAGAGACTGAGTCCTCCCAGACCTCCCTCAGTCCCCGTATGGGACCTTTCTGTGGTACTGGAGGCCATGAAAGGTGACCCATTCGAGCCTTTACAGATGATTGATCTTAAACACCTGTCTTTCAAGACAGTGTTTCTTCTGGCTCTCGCTTCGGTGAAGCGCATAGGGGACTTACACGCGCTCTCAGTAAGCGCGACGGGCATGGAGTTTGGGCCTAATGACTCAAGAGTTATACTCAAACCTAAGCACGGTTATGTTCCAAAATCCCTCAACACACCGTTTAGGGCGCAGGTCATTTCCCTGTCAGCCCTACCGGTCTCTGAGGAGGATGGAGACGTGAGCTTCCTTTGTCCAGTCAGGGCATTAAGAGCTTATGTGTCTCGCTCATCTGTCTTCAGACAGACGGAGCAGCTCTTCGTTTCGTTCAGCGGACGTTCCAAGGGACTAGCCGCGTCGAAACAGAGCCTATCCAGATGGATAGTTGACGCCATTGCGCTGGCGTACACATCCACGGGTATGCAGTGCCCGTTGGGTGTCAGAGCGCACTCCACGAGAAGCATGGCTTCGTCGTGGGCCTGGTCAAGTGGGATTGCCTTGCAAGATATATGTATGGCGGCAGGCTGGGCCTCCCCGTCTACATTTATAAGGTTTTATAACCTAGAGGTTCCCGCCTTACAGGCCAGGCTGTTGTCGGTCTAAATATACCAGTACTGTCTGTTCTGATGCTATCGGTTCAGAATACTGTGTCTGCTGAGCACTGCTCGATGAGCACTGCTCGCTGATCGACCGCAAAATGCTTATGGGCAAATAAATAAGACCCACAATTTTCCATCAGCTCAGGCCGTACTCCGCCCTGTCTGTATGATGTAATTTGCGTCTAAGGGACGCTGCTATATGTGGAAGAGCGCGGCTCCGCCCCTCCCTCTTCCCGGACTCCCTGTGAGTTCCCCTGGTGATTATGCACTATATGAACCCCGGGCTTTCGCCCTTGGGTCTTTGGTGTCAGATCCCAGCACGCACAGCGTTTTACATTGGGTCCCCTAGCGTAAGATACTTACGCAGTACGAGAGACCTCTCGTAAGAGAACGTACTCGGTTACTAACGTAACCTCGGTTCTCTCTAGAAGAGGGAACGAGTACTGTGTATCTTGCCGTGCATGCACACACTCTGGTTAGCTTCGGCGATGAAAAACCAGATATCAGCTGCCTGCGAGCTGTATTTATAGGCCTAAGCCACGCCCGTTTCGGCGGGACGTGACGCAGTGGGCGCGAAGCACCCTCATTGGGTCTGATATCACGCTAGGCCTCGCTCGATAGGCTGCTGCAGTTGCCGCAGAACAGCCAATAGGCACACGAGCCGTCTTGCCTATGTCTGTATGCTGCCGCAACGCGTTTTACAATAATACAAAATTAAGGATAATTTTTTGGCTTCAACATCTCGCGAAAAAGGGATTTTCCCCTAGCGTAAGATACTTACGCAGTACTCGTTCCCTCTTCTAGAGAGAACCGAGGTTACGTTAGTAACCGAGTACGTTATAGTCGTAACCCTAGACATTTTCTTTGGTGCTCATGTTAACAGGTTAGAGGTGACGTCACAAATGCTATAATCTGCAAAATGCAAACCATCTGAGACACTGCTTATGATTTATTATGGGGAGTAAAAAAAGAGGAGTGGGTGGATTTTTACTTTTACAAGGTGGTTATGAATACACACTGCTGGTACACATCATGTTCAAACACCATGTAAAAGTGAATTTTGCGTAATAGTTCCCCTTTAAAGTAACTAAGGTGTTGTTTATGAACACACACACATACACATACACATACACATACACATACACATACACACACACACTAGAGTGTAATTTGTCTGCGAGTCTGCTCAATAAAGATAACAGAGCTTCTAGCAGCTGAAATGAATTTGTCTTTCCCTTCACACTGGTATCGCCAGCCATGTCCACTAATTTGTTCACACATTCCTACAGTAAGCAGTGTCTCAGACCACTCTAAATCCTTTTTACACACACACACACACACACACACACACACACACACACACACACACACACACACACACACACACACACACACACACACACACACACACACACACACACACACACACACACACACACACACACACACTGAGTAGAATGTTGCTGAGTAGAAACATCTCTTATTCGCAGACACATATACGAATCCCATTAGATCAGGAAACAAGTTTTAAACCAACATTTTCCAAAGTAAAATTTGGTTGGGAATGTATCAGATTTACAGCAGATTTATTTTAACACAGTGCCTACTTGCGCTGATGTTCAAGGATTTCACAGCTAAAACTCGTATGCTCGACACACAAACCCGTGCCGCGGAAGATGGATCGCGATGTTCAAAGACGCCTACGAGAGGGGTCATATGACAAAGGATTTGCTCTCTTTGAGCTAATAAGCGCAAGAAAGTATGAGAAATGAAAGCAAATGACTTTGAGGATTTAAAGGGAGGAGGGACGTCCTTAATCACAAACACTTCCCCTCCCCGTGCCACTGTGGGTCTTTCTTCTTCCTCCTCAGCCTATTGCTTTCTTCCTCATCCCTCTCTTAATTCCTCTCCCCCTGTGTTCCAGAGAGGGAATATGGATCTCCCAGGGGCTTCTCACATCTGCTTTGATCAGGGTGTCAGCGTGAGTGTGTCTGTGTGTTTCTCGTCGGTGCGCGTGTGTGCTAAATAAATCATTTACACTATGAGTACCCGCTAGCTTTCAGGCCTCTCTAAAGACTTACATCATGCAGTGCCACAAGGACATTTTTTGAATCCCGCATCCACGGGATTGACAATGGTTTGGATGGCCCCCTGTGGCGTTCCTGCTTGCTCTCTGTCATTAAACACTTCCTCTCTGGAGGAACAACCAAGGAATGAACAAATCTGATGTCATATCTATAAACATTTGGTAATTTGAGTTGTCTTTGATACCGAGCGTGTGTGTGTATCCAAGGATCTCGCCGTATTAAGGCCTTCTGGATGCGTTATCGAGAGACGTGTTACTGACAGGCAAGACAGCAACATGGTGCAACACCTTGTACTCCTGTGCAAACAGACTTTGGCTTCAGAGAGAAAATTGCTTTTAATGGACTTTCCAGGGTTTGTTGTTCAGATGACTATAGCAGGCTGTGGTTTTTGTTTAGGAAGCAGCTTTTAATGAGCATAAGAGACTTTATAAAAAAAATGTTTTAAATCTTACCCACCCAAAACTTTTGAACAGTAGTGCATATAAAATAAAACTGATCTAAAGCAGGCAAAAGAGAAAATAAGACTATGCACATCTGAACCATTTGCATCGGATTAAATTTTGGGACCAGAAAGTGATAAGTAAACTGTAAGATAGCCTACACCCACTGATGTTTATATGAAGCCAACAGCATTGACATGAACCCGTTGAAAACCAAAGACAAAAATGAGATTAAAAAACAAACAAATTCTTAGGCTATTAAGCACTGAATTAGAATTAAGAATGGTAATCTCACTAACTGAATGATGAGAGCAAGGATTTATTTGATCAAAAATACTGTAAAAACTATATTAGCGTCCACACCTACTTATAACAACTAACTACTTATTTTTGGCCTACTTAACTGAAACATGTTCTTTCAACATGAACATTTTGAGTTGAGCCAAACACAACTGTTTCAAGTCAGTTTAACGGAATGCAATTGTGTTTAAATGAGAAACCTAATACAACACTCTAAAAACTGCTGGGTTGTGTTAACCCAATTTTGGGTCAAATATGGTCTCACCCAACGTTGGGTTAAAAAATGCAATTTAAAAATGGACAAATTGCATTTTGGACAAAATCAAAAATGGACAAAAATGCAATTTAAAAATGGACAAATTGCATTGGTTACATTAAAACTGTAAACCAATGGCTGGGTTTGTCCATTTTTAAATTTCATTTTTAACCCAACGTTGGGTGAGACCATATTTGACCCAAAATTGGGTTAACACAAGCCAGCAGTTTTTAGAGTGAATGGTGTAATACAATACAATGATTTTTTAAATAAACTGAACAGTATCGTAAAATAATTTTTGTTAAAAAAGAGGTTGTTACATGCATACATGATAAAAGGTTAATTTTGAGTTGTTTTATTTATGTTTATGTCGCTACTGAGAGTTCTTGAAATGATCTCATATACTTTGAAACAAAATATATATTTTTTTTATGATTTTAAATAAACAAACAATTAAACAGGGTCTGTTTATATGATTAAATTGAAAAGTCTAAAGTTACCCCCATGAAAAGAGTCACTTCGGCTAAAGAAGAAGGTCGGCAAAGAAGAAAGATTCAGAATGTCTGCAGCGCAACTAATAATTTTCTCTAATTGGTGAACTAGTTTTGTTGCCAAGGATGTACATAATGGGGCCCACATGGACTGTTCCAATCACATTGGAGATTCATTTGTGAAAAGGTCTGCACCTATTGTAGCTCCAAGATGTACAGCGTACTGTACTGAAAACAAAATAATAAAATATATTTTATAAAATACCACAGGGATTATAAAATTCCAAAAGTGATTAAATTAACAGAAAAATTTTACACAATTTGCTGAAGTGCTTATTTTGCTCTTAAAAGTTACTTGAAAATACTGTGAGGTATATATAGGCACACGTTTTGCCATATTTTGCCAAGTTGGGGTAAAGAGCCTATTTGGCTACCTTTTTGCATTATTATTTTTTTCAAAGCATTTCTTTTTGAAGCAAATTATGTTCATCAATATTCAGTAAAAATAAATAGTTCCTCAAAAAATAATTTTCCTTTTAGCCCTGATGTACCCTATTGTTTTCTCTCTTTGCTTGTATTAAGATGTTTTGGATAAAAAATGTCTGCTAAATAAATAAAATATAAATCTGAAAGGAATATAGATATATGTTGTTTCTTATAGATGCATAGAACTTATTTCATGCAAATCTTTCAAGAACTATAACTCTCTCCGTAATAAAAAAAAAAGTGTAATTTCAATGATTATACGTTCCTTTCATTGCTAATTATTGTAAATTAACACATTTGAAAGATACTTTGTGTTCCCCATATTTTTCCTTTGCATTAAGGATGTCACAGTTAATTAAGTAAATTAGTCTGCTGGAAGAAAAAAAATCTCTCTAACTTTAGCAGTTTTTTTTTTTTTTTTGGCAGGAAATAGTATATAATTAAAGCATGAACCTGTGTTAATGAAGAATATGAGGTAGATATGACTTGTTTTGAATTTCTTTCTTTCCTACTTTCTGTTTTTTTCTTTCACCACAACAGCCCAATGACAAAAATGCCCATGCGTCTTCTGCCTGGTCTACTGCCAATTCTCAGGAAAATGCAAAACACATAATTAGTAGCCAAAACAGCATACACTTGACTGTGAAATGTGTGTGTGGTTTATGAGGGGCCCTGCGCACCTGTCCATCTCATAGTTAAATTTTTACCTTTTTCTCTAGTTCATTGAATATTTATGTCTACACTGGAATATCTCCAAATTGCTTCTAGGTAGATGCTAATGATTTTCTTTGCCTGTCATGGTGACTTTGAAACTGATTATGGCCAAATGTAAAACTTGTACATGGAATGAATAAAGGAATCATTTTGTGTCTATAAATGGTAAAACAACCTATAATGGGCTTGTTTCCTGGTCTGACTTTATATTGAGAATGAGATGGGTTTCTAAAGACTTTTTTTCTTTCTTTCTTGTGCCTGTCTGTACTTTTGAAATAGTTTGTGTGAGTTTTGCTAAATATTAATTATAGCAGGAGGAATTTTGACTTGGTACACTGTAAAAAATGTTACTGCTATTTACTTAAAAAAATTATGGTAACAATATTACACATACTATTTTTGAGTAGTTAAAGCTTGATTTCATTCATGGAATCTACCTGAATAAATCATGTAAAATGCCCTAATTTATTTAGTCTATGACATAATACATTTTAGTGAAATGTGCTTTTTTATTTGAAGTATTTTTTATTCTCAAAATTGTGTGAAGTCAAGTGAATGGATATGACCTGTTTATATTTAACTTTGAGATATTTTGTTTTATATAAAGACTGTATGCTGCTAGGACAGCACAGAATCAAACTTGTTACTGCATTATCATTAGCAGAGTTATTGTTACATGTATAAAACAACATGCTTCAGAATATTTAAAAACTGCAGTTATTCACAACCTAACCATAAGCCCTACTCTTCTGCACAATGGTAACGATCAAAACTTTAACATAATAGAAACTCTTTCAAATATCAAACATACCTGAACATTAAACATTAACAGATGTTTCCCTTTACTCAAAAACACATGAAATAACACTTAATTTCAAGATTTACTCTCTATTTCCAGCCATGTGCAAAGCATGCTGGGAACAAACAATGGTGTCTCTATATAAAACCGCATAAATGTGCTAATTCTCTTAAAATAAATAGGTAGCCTTTTCCTTAATTTAATTAGGATTATCAGTTCCTCAATTCAAGCCTTAAAATTGTGTATGTTTCCTTAAAAAAAAATAGGAAAATGCCTCTCTTGGTGTTATTAGTGAAATGTTCTCAATATTTTCAACAAAACACTGAACCACAATTTTCTTAATAAAATATACATAATACTTTTAATGATCACCTCAGTTTTTTTAATGAAAATTACAAGACTCATGATTAATTTTTTACAGTGTACTATATGCATATATGTCTTTTCCTTGCTGATTCTCTTTAAAATCCATTGTTTATTTTCTCTCTCTCTCTCTGGCATACAATAATACATATTCAATTGATTCAATAATACATATTCAACAGTAACTAGTCTGATATTTATCTAATTTAGAATTGTGATTTGGCTCATCATGAAATGTCAGAATGTAGCAGAACAATTACAATTTATGAATTTTTATTTAAAATCTCTCTCTCTCTCTCTCTCTCTCTCTCTCTCTCTCTCTCTCTCTCTCTCTCTCTCTCTCTCTCTCTCTCTCTCTCTCTCTCTCTCTCTCTCTCTCTCTCTCTCTCTCTCTCTCTCACACACACACACACACACACACACACACACACACACACACACACACACAATGTCCCCACAAGGACAAACTTGTACTGGTATTACTGTACTTGTGGGGACATTTGGTCCCCATAACGTTGGGAATACTAGAAACACACACACACACACACACACACACACACACACACATCCAAAATGTATTTTTACAGGAATGCAATTTAAACTGCAAACAAGAATAAGTAATCATGTGTGTGCATGTGGATGGGTGTATGTCTGTTTACTCATACAAACCCCTGCCAAATGTCTGTCAGAGGATGTTCTGTTCCTGTCACTGGCTCACACCTGGGTTTGTCAACACAGATACTGTATGTGTGTGTGTGTGTGTGTGTGTGTGTGTGTGTGTGTGTGTGTGTGTGGTTGCTTGCTTGTCTACCCTTTCTCACATGTCATTCATTGACATCATTCATTCATTCATCAAAAAAAATTAATTTTATAAAAACTATGTAGATCTATTATGTCATTAATATGATATAATTATACAAAATATGAAAATAAAATAATAAAAAACACTTGGTGTTGTTGTGATAACAGTTTCATGGTGTTGTAGTAAGGACTTCCTTATCACATTGTTATATGTCTTATGTTGAAGGAATAGCCTTCAAAAGGGAAACAACTCTTCACTATTTTATTTTTACATTATCGTATTTCTTTTCAGTTATATACTATTATTAGTCATTAACATATTAGAATGGATAAATATGTCGGCGCTTTTGGCCTCGTGGTCAGTGTGCCGACATGTAGCGCTGTTGCGCTCGGGCGGCCTGAGTTCGAGTCCCGGCCCGTGGACCTTTCCCGATCCCGTCTCTCTCCCACCTCGCTTCCTGTCAACTCTACACTGTCCTGTCACAATAAAAGGCAAAAATCCCCACATGAGGGTGAGTAAATGATGACAGAATTACAAATTTTGGGTGAACTAACCCTTTAATTTGATGTGGTCATAACAAAAGTAAATATAAACGTGTCCCTTTCCTGGGCACCGAAGTAAAGGTATGATGACTTTGAAAGTTGAAATATTATGAAATAGTATTTATCATTGTATTTTAGTAAAAGTAACACAATAAAAGGTAGAAAATCAAAACAAAATACTGTACACCTCTCGTTCATCTGAAGTTGAGTGCATCCTAGGTTTAGTTTGAGAAGAAGCCCTAAGGAAAGATGATAGTCTCCAGGGCCTGTAAAGACCAGAGGGTCTTCAGATGGAAGCTCATGGTGGTGCTGGGAGGCAATATTCAGAGAGGACCTCTCTATCTTTCTCTGAAAAACTTAAGAGAATGCTGCAGAACTTTACAAATAAATGATGGGCATGAGAAGAAAGAGTTTACAATTACAAGAAATATAGATAACAAGCATACTAAAGGGGTGTTCAAATCTAGCTATACTTTGAGGACAAATTTTCTGAAAAATGTCCCCAAATAAGTGTAATAAAACCTTTATAGGAACTCCTCAAAAGTGATATATTATAAATAAGGTAATTCTTTGTGAATATTTTAGATATTAATTTTGAGTTGCATGGCACTTAATAATTATAATTGGCTTATTTAAATCAATAGTTCACCCCAAAATGAATTTTCTGGCTTAATTTACTCCCTCTTGTGCCATTCCAAATTATGCAGAATGTGTATGCTGCTCTTTTCCATACAATATTATGTCAAGCTCCAAAAAAGACAAAATACGCCAAGAAAGTCTTATGTACATGTGCTTTTTTTTTTTTTTTTCTGAAGTGTCCTGCAATAATACAAGCAGACCAAAATTTAAGTTTACTGAAAATTACTGATTCTAGGGCTGCTTTCTGAAGTATGGTAATCCCCTCCCATGCTTTTAGTATATAAAAAAGCAGCGTGAAATGTTGCGGAAGTGTTCCAATATAATATGCCCCAATTCAAATGGCTAGATAATCATACAGTACATTAAAAGAAAACAAATTGGCTGTCATAATGAATCTCAAAAATAAAAGACAAATCACCATCGGATGCTGACTGATTGGTACATATTATAGTGTTATCAAGCATTCCACGCACAGTACAAACATATTTGATAATTCCTAACACGACTCGAATGTTCCCTCAGCTTCTCAGGAGGTAAAAAGAAAGCAAATCAAAACAGACTCTTCATATTTGTTTATTGAAAGAGTGAGTGAATGAGTTTGATTAAAATCATTAAAGCATGGCACACTGTTAGGGCTGGAAATGAAAGTGTGATTACCTCTGCCATGCGTGGCTGACTGTGAAAGAAGAGGCATTCACCCTGCCTCTGCTCCCTATTTACTAAAGAATAATGATGTGCTTATAAGTTCTCCAAACTGCCAATTTGTTGTTTCTTTTACAAAACATATTGAAAGCTTTTCTGCAAGTCCTGCTTATGTGTGGTCACGGCAGACAAGAATAAATAAATTGCTAGGTCAAATGATGGCCGACACATCATCCAGATAGATAGTGGTGAAATGAAGAAATGTCAGAGCTAACAGAGCACATGTGAATGAGTTGGGACAATGACCATTTTGCTCATTATCTGTGGACAAAGTGGTAGTAGTTAGCACTGGCCATATGACGTGGCATTTCAGCTGCAGTATGGACTCTGTTCTCAAACATATAATGACATTCCCTTAAACAACGAGACATTATGTGGAGAATAAGAAGTGATATACATACACAGAGCCAAGGACTTTAGCAAGATCAAGATGAAATAATATGTAATTATGTTTTACATCCAGTATTCAGTGATTTCTCTAGATGCTCTTAAACACAAGTGTCCTTGCTTAACAGACAGGCTTGATAGTCATTTACGGGTGTCTCTGAGACACGTTTGGAAATATAAACTGTCAGTAATTTATTCAGCCATTTTCAAAAAAGGAAAAGTAGAGTTCCGAGTATCAGACATTTTGTTTTCTTCCATCAGCCTGATGAAAGAACAACTACTGTATGTCGTGATAATTATGTCATTGTGGAATAATCACTAACACTTCCACTGCAAAATTGTATTCACTACAGACAGTTTGTGCTAGAGATTTGCTACTCTTTCTTGTTAACTGTGATTTATAGAAGTAAAATGCCATCTCCACCCCTCTTTCACCCCCCACGCAGTGTCGACACATCCTTTCGGTGTAATCTTGTTTAATACCTCTTGTATAACTCATCATCCCTCCACCACATTCACAATTTCATCAGGCTCCATAGGGTCAGAAGCAGAGCATTTGTGCTTTGCCCTTCCGTATATAACATATATATATATATATATATATATAGAGAGAGAGAGAGAGAGAGAGAGAGAGAGAGAGAGAGAGAGAGAGAGAGAGATGTTTTTGCTTTAAATTTTTATAATTTTCTATTTTTTTTTTATAATTATCATTATTTACCATCATGGTCTCATTGTTTATGATATCCATACGTAACTTTTTATAGATACAAAAACATTTATTTATTTATTTTTTACATTTGTATAGATGCTATAAGAATAATTTACATATGAACAATTTTACTGACATTCATCTACCTTTGAATGTCTGTAAAGTTGTTCATACATAAATTATGTTTTAGATTCTGTCAGCATGTATGTGTTTTAAGTGTCAAACTTTAATATAATATAATATAATATAATATAATATAATATAATATAATATAATATAATATAATACACTGTAAAAAAAATCTAACCTCTCCAAGTCAAAAATTTCTAGTGACTGGTCACATCTAAATTTTTAAATTGGCCCAAGTGCAATTCTTGTTGCAATAGTCTGTTAACATTGGCTCAATGAGAAATAATACATCAGACTAATTGAAAAATTTAGATGTTATCAGTCACTAGAAATGTTTCACTTGGGGATGTAATTTTTTTTTACAGTGAATACAATACATTTGTGTAATATCTATGGCAACTATATTATACAATTCAGTGGTCATTATACAAAAATCCTGCAGATATGTTTTTCTAAATGTCATAATCATTTGTTAACAAACAAGTATTCATTACTTCAATGAGCTCATGGTTTCTGCCTTAAATTATTACATTGTTTAAATTAATACATTTTTAGCTAACTGTGATTTTGTATGTACATTTCTGAAATACATAACTTAGAAAGTTACCTCTGATAACAGATCACTCTAAATTGTAATGTGGACTCATTAATTTTCTATAAAGCTGCTTTGAAACGATGTGTATTGTGAAAAGCTCTTTACAAATAAATGTGAATTGAATTGAATTGAATTGAATTAAATATGTTGTCAACGGCCAATCAGAATGAAGTATTCCTGTGCAGGTGACTTATTTTTATTTATTTTTAAGTCGCAATGATCCGAGTTTAACAGATTATAAAAAAAAGAAAAAATGTAGGGCGGGGACTTCTGTGCGTCGGTTGTTGATTGGATGTTGAGATGTGAGCGTGACACTCAAAAGTGGATGCAGATGAATGTGAGCTTGCAGGGGTGGGTTTAAGCACAGTAAATGATTGAAGAAGCCATGCAATCGTCACCAGAGGGTCGACAAGTCGTTTTCACCAGTCGTTTAACATTACGATGTCAAAACATTTCAAATTAATGCACGCATAAATGGACCCTTTTCACGAACTGTGATCATGTGTTTGCAGTGTTAATAACATTGCACAGATTTTTGTTGATTAAAAAAAATAAAATAATGCACATTTATAACCCTATAATTTGCGTTTTGTGAGTAAAAAGTGAGTAAGAAAGTTTTATTTATTTTGGGTGAACTATCCATTTAATGCCTCGGTTTACCCTTTCATGTTATATAAAGTGTTGTCTATCATGGCCACTGCATTAACACTAGTGCAAATACAAAAGACAAACCACTGTGCAAGCAGACCCTTTTCAATTCACTTTACAGCCCTCTTGCACTCTCTGGGCCCTATTTTAACGATCTACAGTAAGTGCATGGTCTAAAGCGCACGGCGCAAGTTCACTTAGGGCGTGTTGGAATACACTTTTTCTAGTTTAACGATGGGAAAAATGGTCGGCACGCCAGGTGCATGGTCTAAAAGGGATGTCCCTATTCTCATAATGAGAAATGTGTGTTTTGGGATTTACGTGCGTTAAACCAATCAGAGTCTCATCTCTTATTCCCTTTAAATGCCAGTTGCGCTTGAGCCATGGCAGATTCGCTATTTACATGACGGAATTTGATAGTGGAAAGACCAAACGCGTCTCCAGAGCGCAAACGGAACTGCTCGTGCGCGAGGTAAAAGTGCGCAAGCAGACCATCTACGGGACAAGCCAGACTCCACCATATCTTTATGTTCACAATAATAATCTTTTACAGTGTAATCCTTTTATTTTAAATATTTGGCATGTTTGTGTGCTGCTGTGCGTCCCTGTGTGTTTAATAAGCAGAGATTACGCGCGTTGTGGACCCTCCTATAGGCGCACATTACTAACGCGCTCATTAAATAACAAAAAATATATATATTGCGCCATGGACTTTAGACCAGGTTTCAGTTGGTCAATGGCGCAGTCTATTTCTGTTGCCTCAAAATAGACACGCCAACAATGTGCCTAAACACACCTCGTTTTCAGACCAGCACGCATGCATTTGCTATTTAAACAACGTGGCACTGGACGTGAAAATGATAACTGCGTCGGACTGAAACTAGCAAAAAACACTTGCATCGCGCTTGGCACTGCATTGTGCTGGATGAAAGATAGGGCACTCTGTATCTTAACCATCCTGTACTTGGAGTACTGAATGAGCTGTGCTTTCACTTTTGTGTGATTGTGTTGCAGAATGAAACACAACAAGAGATAATCACAGAGACAATCAGTGGTGGACGAAGTACACATACCATGTACTTGAGTTAAAGTAAAGATACTCAAGGTAAAATATTACTCAAGTAAAAGTAGAAGTGCTGCCTTTAAACATTCACTTGAGTAAAAGTACAAAAGTATTTGCCTTCAAATGTACTTAAGTATCAAAGTACTATGAATTTTTTATGGCTATAATGTCCTATTATAATTTTTGTCACAAGACTCTTGCTTAACTCAGTCTACGTGAAGACTCTAATGTCACTCTTGGCACATCAATCTATTAATAAAATGACATTAATTAGTCATATATATATATATATATATATATATATATTTGAATTGAATACATTTTTTGTGTGTTTAATTTTTGACGGAAGGGGACTGTTCCCATAAGGTATAATACATTTACAGTATTTACTGTACATATTTTTCACGAGCGTCTATGGTCATAATTATAAACATCCTAATGTTATGATACATTCACATAAACCTGCACAATGCCATTGAATATATATATATATATACACACTACATTATGGGAGCAGCCAATTTCCCTACAAAATTAAACACGAAAACGTATATTTAATGCAGTGTTTCTGCTACTCCTCAGAAAAAAAAAAAAGCTATTATATGCAAGTAATTTTAGTGTCAACGTAATAAGCAATGTTCATTATGCGTCAGTATTTACCGATAATTGCTGCAATAATAGCTGCTGCTCTCTGCCCCGCTTAAAATCATTGGCAACACAAATTGTTTGGAACTATTGAGAGCTACACGAATCACGTGACCGCGCGGCGGCGAGATCACAGTAGGCTTGTTCGACTTGAAACGGCACACTGCACAGACCAATCGGTGAATGACATTAAAATACCGCGAGAGCGATTAGAGAGTAGACGGCTCTGTATGCTTTTCAATCGCTCTCGCGATTTCGCTCTATACTTTGATGTCATAAACTGATCGGTCTGTGCAGCGCCGGTTCAAGTCGAACAAGCCGTGTGTGTCGCGCAACCTCTTATATACTGTCTATGGTCGCAACTCTCATATTTAACGGCTCTGGTTTGCGCTTAGTAGATACCACCAAGGCAAGTTCAAAACAAAGCGCGCACGTTGTAGGCTACTGTGATTGGTGGCTCGTTTGACCAGTTAAGTTTTTATCCACTCATAAATAAAAAGGAACGACTGATTTTGAAAATGTAGTAGAGTAAAAAGTAAGATATTTGACTTTGAAATGTAGTGGAGTTAAAGTAAAAGTCTTCCCAAATTTAAATACTTCAGTAAAGTACAGATACGCAAAAAAGCTACTTAAGTACAGTAACGAATTACATTTACTTCGTTACTGTCCACCACTGGAGACAATGTACAGAAAACGTGTATGTGTGAGCGAGTTAGTGTGTGATTTATTTATTTCCAGTTACTATTAATCACTCCATGCGTCGTCATGTGTGACACAGTTAAAATACGGACGTGAATGATGCGTTCTCCTTGGTTGCGTCACAATACCACATCATCCGTTTATTCAGCCCACATTGGCAGATTTGAAGTCAAGCTAATCATATGTATGTATATATATATATATATATATATATATATATATATATATATATATTTGCCATTTTAATTAAATATCACAACCCAAGATTTGTCTGGACAGGCTGCTGTATTAGATCTTATACATCTAACAAGCATGATTCCCTTTCATGTTTGGCAGCGTCCATAACCGCAAGGTTGAAGTCCAGGATAACACAGCGTAGCATTTGCACTGGCACAGCTCATTACCTTGTTTCATTAACACACACTCCCACATCCATGTGGTTGTTGGCTGAGAGGTTTGAGAGCGGGGTGTGTTTGACTACCTCGATTATGTTGTCTAACAGTATGTTGCATTATGCTATGCACTAGCTAAGAAGGTTGCGGCTTCTCTAAATCAATTTGTTTTTTGTTTTGTTTTTTTTGCTTTGTCCTAACCGCCTCCTTCCTGATGCCTGCTTCACCAACACACTTTAAGTATCTGTAGGGCTGGCTCTCAGTTAGCAGCATCTCTAACTCCATTAGATGGCAGTGCAGCTTGTCTGTAGCAAGAGGTACAGGTGAATGGCTTGAGATATTTCAGAGTGCTTGCATTAAATGTACCACCGACACACATGCTGCACAAATATACAATGTCTCGTGTGAAATATCATCATTTCCAAAACATCCCATAAGTGGTAGAATTCTCTATTGCCATGGCAACACATCCTTTGAAGAGCAAGTCAAAGGAGGCTGTGCCAGCGATGGGTAGCGCTGTTTGAGTGTGAGAAGAGATGTCAATGCGTCTGAGCTATGATATTTGTCATTGTTACATGGAGAGGACCGTGCAGAATTTTGATGAGGAAAAGCCATTAGCTGGTCACAAGCAATTTTCTGTTGCGACTAATATTTCAGACATGATTGAATAAAAAAATTGGAGGTATTGTTGTGAATTTGAACGCTTTATTCCTATGTGGCGGATTTCAAAGTTGGTCTAACTATAAGCACCAAAATAACTAGTCTTTGTGGTGAACCTGAAGGTTTTCCTCAGACATTTTCATTAACAGAAAACATCTCCTACAGGATCAGTCTGTTCTGCTTTAAAGTTTTCTGGCGGAAGTGAAATCATAAAGAATTGTGCTTCTACTTGCTTTCTGTCAGGACATGCAGTGCTCATAATACATGTCAGAGGATTGAGGTGGTAATTAGATACAGATTGTTTGTCAATTTGCCACAAAGACAGGATAAGTCGCCTCCTCTACCCTCCAGGCTTAACTGAGAACAGGAAATATGGCACAGACAGAGGAAAAAAGATGAAGAGAGTTAGTGTCTCTGGAAGCACAGTGAGACACAATGAAAGCTTCCTTTCGTCTCTCCAACCCACCCCCAAACACAAATCACTTTTTTTGGTCTCTCTGGCTGATCAATCCTAGCCTCACAATACCAGACATATGCTCTAAATCTATTATTTAGAAAGAAGGGAATTTCAGCATCTGAAGAGACCCCAAATGAGACGCACACACACACAAATAGCCAATTGGTGTAAAAGTTCTACTTTAGGGATCTCCATTGAGTCCACCAAGACATATAAAATAAGGCAAAATGAGACTTTTTCAGCACCCACTTTCCTCTACAACCAGCTATTATTTTTTGCACATTCACTTTAGTCATGTTTCATTGCAATAAGTGAAGCATGGCTTTCTTTTTAAATCACAGGTTCCACAATAATTTTGTGTGAATAGATTTCAAGGGAAAAAAAATCGAATGGGCCCTTTCGATATTTTCTTCCTAAACAGAATACGTTCTAATAATGTAATCCTCACAAACAGAAAATAATTTACAATTCATAAAATGTACATTTATGTGCTTAAGTCTTCACACTAGGTGTAATTTCTTGTAGCGCTGAGCCAAAATGGTGGCAGTCTGAGTTCTGTTCTCATGCAGTGTAGGAGTGAGAACAGAAAGCTGTTGAGTTCCATTATTGAGCCACTATTCATTTTTCGTAATGTGTCACACAGTGTGTAACGGGTGTGTGCAAATTGGAAGACGTAGACACAGAAGATGAAGATTCAAACGGGTAACTTTACTTATAACCCAACATGTAGCGATCCATACAAAGAACACAAACAATAGTGTTAATGATGCCAGACATAAGGGTCTATATATAGTGCTTAAGGTGACCTATATATACACAAACTCAAACAAGATGATTAAACTAACACAGCTGACCCCGATTAACTAATAATGATGTTAACCAAGGATACTGATGAGTGACGTGAATCAGAACAAAGGCACATGACAAATGAAAACAAACTGAAAGTCCATGAAAACAAAACTAAACTGAACAGAATGTTGACAGAGTGAGTGTCTGTTAAGAAAAGGTGACAAGTGTTTGGTGTGATACTAAGCATCACATTGCGTATGACCTTTTTTTTTTTTTACTGCGTTAAAAGTTAATGGTGTGATTTTGGTTCCCTTTCAGTCAGTCACTATGAGTTACGTCAGAGACTGACGAATGGGGGTTTCGCTAAAGAGCCCTATCACCTTCGAGTTATTCGAAAACAATGAAAATACCATGGGTCTGGGGAATTTGTATCACGAACTCAGCCCCACCGCGTGGGTATAAAAGGAGCCGCGAGTGCAATCTCGCATTATGTTTCTGCTTCGGAGCCAAAGTGTTTATGTGCTTCTCTTCGTCTTCATCTACAAGCAACGAGCTCTCTCTTCAGTCGGTGTTGGTGTGACGGCGCGTTTCAGCGGATTCATGATCCTGCTGCTAGTCTGTGCAGTGGCTTGCACGCGGCTCGTGTTTCTCCCCTGGGCGCTGCAGCATTGCTGAAAGAGTTTTTCTTTTCTGAAAGGGCTGCACGGGCACGTCTTTTTAAAGATGTCTCGCCCGTGTGTTTCTGTTTGTGGGCACGTGATCCATCCGCCTGGCGGTCACAAGCGCTGCCTCGCGTCTTTGGGCTTCAATCACGCTCAGGCAGCGCTCGTGAATGAGTCATGTTCTCACTGCGGGAACATGACCATCGTGATGCTTAGATCAAGACTCAATGACCTCTGTGGGGGTAGAGTCTCCTCTGCTGCAAGTCTTCACTGCTGAATTGCCTGAGTCAATTCGAGGGCAAGAGTGCGGTCCCACTGAAGATATTTCAGAGCCTCCTGGCGCATTTGGCATCCACAGTGGCAGTCATGCTGCTCGGACTGCTTCATATGAGACCGCTTCAGCACTGGCTTTGTGATTGAGTCCCTAAGAGTTCCCTTAGACCGAGTTTCCAGGCATGTTGTTGTGTCAACAGATGTTCAGATGCTCTGAAGTGGAACCTCTTCGTCACCTGGTGTTCTTCTTGCCGAAAAGATCCCAGAAAATGCCAATCAGGTCTGTGCTCTCCTTACTCCAAGAGGGGTTGGAACGAAGGTTGTCTCCTTTCACCTTGAAGGTTTATGTGGCTGCGATCTCTGCACACCACGACCTTGTGGAGTCAAAAACGGTAGGACAGCATAACCTGGTCGCCAGGTTCCTTAGAGGGGCCAGGAGGTTAAATCCTCCGTGCCCTCTTGGGACCTTGCAGTGGTACTATCTGCGCTGCAGAGAGCTCCCTTCGAGCCATTGCAATCAGTCGAGCTAAAGTACCTCTCTATGAAGACGGCTCTCCTGGTTGCTTTGGCCTCCATCAAGAGGGTAGGGGACCTGCAGGCATTTTCGGTGCACGAAGCGTGCCTGGAATTCAGGCCAGCTAACTCTCACGTGATTTTGAGACCCCGGCCTGGATATGTGCCCAAGGTTCCCGCCACACCCTTCAGGGATCAGGTGGTGAACCTGCAAGCGCTGCCCTCGGAGGAGGCAGACCCAGCCTTGGCACTGCTCTGTCCAGTACGCACCCTTAATGCTTACGTAGACAGAACGCGGTGTTTCAGGACCTCAGACCAGCTCTTTGTCTTTTTCGGTTGGAAGCTGAAGGGAAAGGCTCTCTCCAAGCAGAGGTTGTCTCACTGGATAGTGGACGCCATTGTCTTGGCTTACCAAGCGCAGGGCCTACCATGCCCCCTAGGGGTGAAGGCACACTCCACCAGGAGTGTGGCTTCCTCCTGGGCTCTAGCGCATGGCGCCTCGCTAACAGACATCTGCTAACAGACAGCCAGTGTCCTCTCTTGTACTCGCTTCCAGTAACCAGTAAGTAGGACCTGCTCAGTGTCATCGCTTGCTGCGCCATTCCACTCCACGGACTGGATACGTGCGCTATTTTACTCAAATTAGTTCTCTATAGACCCTGAGTTCCTCCTGCACTGTTGATGCCATCACCAGAGTGCATGCCCGGTTGGTCAGCCCTCGTGATTGGTTAGGTGCCTCCATGTGCATGGTTCCCCGGTTGGGCAACCCCGACATGTGTATTTCCACGGTTAGTCTCCTCCGAGCACTTGTTTTCCCTCGGCAAGACTCCTCTTGCCATCTCGAGGTTGAAATATTCCACCCTGTGGGCTGGATACCTCTGAGTTCTCCATATACATACCGTACTTGGGTCATATGTGTATTCTAAGTCCGCCCTGCGGGTAGGCGCTGTGTCACATATTCCATCTGGGATATGCTACCCAGTGTACCTTGGTATTCTTGAGTTAGCCTGGTCCTTCACTCTAGTCTCACGACAAGGAGCTGGGGCTTGCACAGGACACTGGAAGAAAGCCGCATTGGCGAGATTAGATTGGGACCCCCATTCGTCAGTCTTTGACGTAATTTGTAGTGACTGACTGAAAGGGAACGGGTTTAGTGAGAAAATAAGTTATAATAGTTGCATGTGAAGTTGTATAAACATACAGGATGATGTCAAATGGCAGCTATTGTTAATCTACGATAATTTAGTTAGTTGACTATTTTTTGTTGATGAATCTTCAGAGACCATGACAGAAAATATACTAAATTAAAAGACTGAAATGTGCTGTTTGTATGAGCAGTATCCCTGGATATGAGTTTGCATACACAATTGCAGTAATGAGAATATATTTGACCTTTTTTTTTTTTTTTTTTTTTTTTCACAAATGGCAGTTTAGATATCATTATTCAGGTTGGGAAGGGCAGGTGTGAAAATAAAGACTAAAAAGCTAAAGACACTGAGAGATTTAAATTGACTTTTAAATTAGGGGAAAAGAAACAAAACACCTTCTAAGTGGGAACTGTTAAATCAAATATCAGGATGTACTGTAGAAGCTTCAACCATCCAAACCCTTTAAATTCTATCTTATCACACTGAACAAGCTACAGAATTCAGTTAATACAGCAATACAGCAACAGTCAATAATACAGTATAAAGAACATACAGTAACTCTGACCTGTTTGGGAGGGTGAAGACGCTGTTTGCCAAAAAGCACCACAGTGACCCAGCTGTGATTTTATGGTCAATTAAGACTAAGAAAAAGCCAAAATTCAAAGCAATGTGTGTGTAGTTTGAATCTAACACTGCCAGCACCTAAAAAAGCACAGATAATGAGAGAATCTGGAAAGGGCAGAGGATCTACTCTAGTGTGTATTTTATTATGTCCTCAGAAAGAGTCAGTGCATTGTTTGCAGTTTGCAGATGATACACTGTTTGTCCTTATTTCTGGCAAATCTTGACAACCCTCTCAAGAGGTGTTGAAAGAATGTTAGAAGAATCTTTTTATTTTTTTTTTTTTTAAGCTACTTGGTTTTTCCAACTAAATAATGTATCCTTTTTGGTTTCCCTGAAGACGTTCTTCTGTGTTTTCATAAGTTGAACTTGAAATGCCATCTGCCCACCCACCACCAGCCCAGCCTCATTCACTCCAATGGACAGCCTAATTAGTCCTCTACCAGTATGTGCAAATAAATAAATAAACACCTCACAATAAACTCATTTAGTAAGTAATAGAGCAGTGTGCTGTCAGGTATTGTGTTAGTAAAATGCTGTTTAGTTACAATGGCTTATTGTGTTAACATTCCCATAGTCGCCAGTGCTCTTTGTGTGGGTGACGATATTGAATTTTTTTCTTTTTGTTTTCCCTCGGTTTGTCTTCTGCGGAGAATGCGGGGTGCTGCTTTCATGGGGATGTGTTGCGTGGAAATTCAATCCAAGCTAAAGCTACTTTGGGCCTCTCCCTCACTGTGTGTCCTTTATAAAGCAGGATTTGGTGTAAATGCTCCACTCCTGATCTGTTCCTTACTCAACGTCAGCCCGTAACGGGGCAGCCACTGACATCTGCCTGGAGATTAGCTAGCACACCAGCTTAAACCCACAGACTTGCTCAAATGAACCTCATTTTAAAACAGTCCTATGGATTTTCTTGAAGACTGGCAGATTATTTGGAAGAATCCTGTTAAAAGGATCTGTGTTAGAAGAATGTTCCATGGCATACCTCTGTCAATCACCCTGGGCATTTGCAAATCCTGTCGTGTCTGTAAAGGATGTGGCATCACTGATCACACTAAACGTAACATTGAAAAGGAAGTGTCTGAAATTCATAAAACTACATGCACACGACTATGGAGTGGTCAAAGAAACTTTAAACTATATTTAACCTCATACATTGGCTGAATTTATTATTTCACATTTACTGTGTATGTATGTATGTATATTTGTTCAACTATAGCCATTTTTATGCCACTTTAAAAAAAAATAAAAATCAACAAATAGATTTCCAATTCTATTTTGTAATATGACGGTCACTTTTAAACTATCTTGATTTTTTTTTTTTTTTTACATGACTTTAATTATGCTATGTTAACATGAATTTTATGTATAGATTTTATTGTTTAACCCTTGTTCAGATCTTGATATTCAGTCTTATTTTCATCATGAAATATAAAATGTTGTGTAAAAAACAAACAAAGAAAATGGTAAATATCAATTATGAGCACAATATCTTTTTTATTGTTCATTTTGTGAAAATGTGCTAAAACTGTAAACTTTAATTGTGTGCATTTAGGGTACAATGGGGCTAAAGGAACACCTTAAGAAAAATATGCTTTTCACTACTCCCATAGTGTATGATTGCAGAAAAAGATTAAATGTTTGTACTGAACATTGATGGAACAACATATTTTGTGCAAAAATAAATCATAAATGTGGTTTATTTTGTTTAAAAATCTTACAAATGTATGAGGTGCCAAGGTTGGCCTTTTACCCACACGGGGTAAAAGGCAAAATAATATGTTTTTAATGATGTCTAAGTTAATACTTAATACAATCACTTTAGCAAAGTTTATACTATTTTCTGCTTATTTTGATAAATAAAAGAATTCATTTTTGTACTGCCATTAAAATATGTTAATATTCAAATATATTTAAAAAAAGTACAAATTAAAACAAACTTTCAAAAAGTAAAGATTCTGAAAGCATTGGAGATCCTATAATAATTTTATATAGATTTACAGTAACAATAAAATATATTTATTATGTTATATTATTAATATAATTTATTTAAATATGATGCTTTCATTATAAATATGGTGATTATCTCTAAGGTGGACACCCAACTTAATATATAATATTTACCATCTGAATCTAACCATGTCAATAAATGGAAAAGTCAGCCAGCTATTTGTTATCATGTTAATTATCAAGTAAATTATTTGCCCTAACAGCAGAGGAGCCTTTTACCCCAAATACCATACTTTTACATATTCTTCCAGTATTGAAGAACTGTTGCTTTAATTACCTTGAACAAAACTGAAAATCATTAAGAAGACCTTTGTCTCAAAATATATTAATTTCAAAATATTTTTTATATTTTACTTTGTACTGCTACCCATGATCGGGTCAAGGATCAGCCTTGTTTTGATGTTTTGGAAAGTGCTGCGGAAAGTCTTTGTGCCATCTAGTGGTTTAGAGGAAAATAAAACCAAAGGCGCCTTTTACTCCAGTGCGCCTTTAACCCCATTGTACCATATATGTAAAATGCTAGCTATGATGTTAGCCTGGGCAAAACAATGGAGTTGAATTGGATTCCAAAAATGTTTCAAATATCATTAAGAGCCATTGTGTCGGTTCTTCCCATGAAGTCATCCAATATTCTCTCCACAAATGCATATTCCTTTGAGGCAGCTGTTAAATGACAGTGTGTAAAGACAACATGAGCATGTGCTCATGTATCCCCCATCCTTGACTAAACCCTGAAGGTCATCAGGACTGCATTTTTCTTCCAGCAGGAGCTTATTGACTATTGATGTCTGCATGTGCTGATCCTCTGCAGGCACCCGGCACGAGTGAGAAGGGGGAAAAAACTGTAGGATTGTTTGCTCGGTATGAATATCATGTCATTAGATTGATAACAGCAAGAATGGGAGGGAATGAGGCTAGTGTTCCAGGTCCTTCGCTGACAAATGTCCCGTAAAGAGGATTAACAGCAGCTACATTTGCATCGACACTAGCGTGCTTGGTTGAAATCGAGAGTCACGCAGAGAGGCTCGCAGAGAGGTATTGACACAAAATATTAAAAGCTGGGTCAATGGAAAAACACTAACTGGATTATTCAAATCCTACAGGGTGGCATTTCTACCAGGAAATGTGCATAATCAAAGCATTCACATGTCCTTTACCTTCCCCTCATTTGCAGATGTCCTCAATAACTGCTCAGATGATAGTCGAAAAGGAAGATGGTCAATCTGAATAACAACAGGGCGGTATTGCGGCCCTGGAGTCACAATCCGCCAATATTGGATGAGAGCTGAAATGTCATATGCAGCTGAAGTCATGACGAAATATCAAAATCTGTTGAGGTATTTACGGAGAATGCCAAAGCGGCTTCTAGCCTCCGCTGCGCCTTCCTGAAAACAAGAGAACAAACAGCTTCTAGGTTGGCACAATGAGCGATGGAAAGAAGGGAAAAAATCTTCATAATGCCTCACCTTTATGAAAAAATGAAATATCAGCAGGGTTCCACTACAAGGCCGACTGCTGCTTTTGCCATGAATCACTTGAGCGAGTGCGAAATGTCAGCTGAGTGGCCTTTTGCGGGAGGCTGGAGCTGGCCTTGAGAAGCCCCCCTTGTGGCCTTTCAGAGAGCCCCGTGAATTGACTGGGAACTGGAGGGGGGGCACCGGGGGGAACCGGGCCATGCCAGCACCATGGTGGGCTTTTCAACTACTCTGGTATCATCTCTCGGCCCACTACTTTTTCCACTGCGAAGTAGTGCACTCTAACTTCAGTGCGTCACTCCTGTGCAATAGAGGTTTGTGTGAAGGGGAATTATTGTTTGTATTCTTGCACAACTTGGTGATTTGAATACCGAAACATGATGTCCAAATGTTATCAAACGCAAATATTTATCCATATTTGAAATGCCGACAGAGAGTGCTCATGTTTACATGTACATAACAAACAGCAGCGCAATTGGATGATGCCAGAAAAGTCACGACAAGCCTTCTGGGGCCAGTTGGCTAGCAAATACAAATCAATTCCATTGTGTTTTTGTGTTTTGATCCGCACTAACAGAGTTTGCTCTGACACACCACGTCCCAAGCTGGCGTTTGGCTAGAAAAGACCAGCAAAAGGGTCACATTAGCATAAAAATTTGAGCTAGAGAATGTTAATCGCAGATCGACAGGAAGCAAAGGACAAAAGCCGGGCGCTTTCCCCACATCTGCTGTGCATGTCCGTTTTTCTAGGTGTTCCTGACACAATTTGCAGATTGCTCAAGAAGCGGTGGCAAGATTTGAGCTTGGTTTGAGGCTCAATTTGGCTCAGGAATTGGGAGCTGCTAAACTGTGACATTCGAGACTCAACCCTTCAGCTGTCCAGACATCGCCCCAGAGAGGATAAAAGTGCAGAGCACATAACAGCGGTGATGATTTCAGCAATCCGGTGTATGACACTGTGAATTATGTCCAGCAGCCACCTGTCCTATCCTCCCCGCACACCTCCCTCCTGTAATACAGTGCTAGCGGGGCCGGGGTCATACCTAAGCTTCCCTCAGTTTGTACCGGCGTCAGCGATTCCCTTTATAGACTGTTCGCACAATATGCTGCACAGCACTTTCTGTCTTTCCCTCTCTTTCCCTCTTCCCCCCTCAAACAAGCCCAGACGAGCACCCGTGTTCCCTGAGTGGAACCCAGCTGGGGGTTTTTAATTAGAGGTTAGGATTTTTGTAACGGATGTCTTTTTCATCTGCATGGGGACCCCACGTGTGCTATTCACTCATGTAGGCTGATACCGCTGACATAACTTATGGTCATAACTTTGTGCCTACTAATCAAAACATGCTCCGGAAGCGTAAACACGCTTTAAATGGCTACTTTTGATATTTTTCTTGGAAAGCAAGGCTGCATTGAATGCCTCTTTGTCAGTTCAGGTTTTTTCCCCATCAATTTTACGGAGCGCCAAGGGAGCCGTGACAGACACAGGAAAAACTTCATTAATCAAACACTTTCCTATGCAAACAGCATTTGTCAGTGTAAAACAAAGGCTTCTGATACAAAAAAGAAGAAGAAATCCCATTAACATTCAACAAGATGTTTAGGTAGCCTATAGGGAGGCTTTTTTTTTCTACCTGACTGATTTCCCACCCCTGTGAGGAAGTGATCCGAGTGTGTTATGTGTCCAGTCTTTACAAGTCTTTACATGTTTAAGCTTGATGTTAAAATATCTCTCATCCCATATCAGTATGAATTGAATTGGCCAGATTCCACAAGAAGTTGAATTATAATAAAAATGACAGGAGGAATTCATTGAACTGCATTTTGACATTAGTGATGCATCCTGAGTAAATTAAGTGTCCTTCCACCCTTGTTAACAAAAATATATTTATTCTGGTTGGCAATTTCCGTTTGCATCAAATTCAAGGCGCTGATATGTGCCTAAAGAACAACCACTGGCTCTGCACCCCTATACCTAAACTCATTACTTTAGACCTACGTCCCATCCAGCAGCTTGTATTCTGCAAGTGAACGGGACCTTGTGGTGCCATCGCAAAGAGGCACACAATCACTTTACACTTTAAAAAAAAAACTTTACCTCGACTGTTCCAAGCTGGTGGAATGACCTGCCTATCTCAACCCGAGCTGCCGAGTCTTTAGCCATTTTCAAGAAACTGCTGAAGACACATCTTTTTCGTCAACACTTGTTTCGTCAACCCCCATTAATGTTAACACCTACTTCTATTTCTCTCCTCATTTGTAAGTCGCTTGGGATAAAAGCGTCTGCTAAATGATTAAATGTAAATGTATTAATTTTAATAAATTAACTGTATTAATAATGATTATATTTTAGATATGAATATTAAATATATTGAATCATATTTAAAATGATATATTTCATTTTAATAACTTCTGTATGGTTTTATATTTCATTTTAATAACATCTGTATAGTTTTATATTTCAAACAACTCTTTGTGATTCCATCATCTTTACAAAAAAAAAAGTTCTTGTGAAAAAGTTACATTTATATTACTTTCTTTGAATTTCAAATTATTTTCTTTTTACTTCCTTGTATTTAAATTAAAATTGCAGTACTTTCTCAATTTAAATTGAGTTCAAATTCAGGAATTTAGAAAATTGTAATTTGGCATGCTCGTTTCGATTTTTTTTTTTTTTTTTTACCAATAGTCGATACACGTTAACCATTAACTGACAAGATTAGAGTGTTACATTTATAATTAAATTAAATTAGAATCGTCTTTCACCCATTAAATATACCAAACAGTTTTTTTTTTTTTTTTTTTTACAAGAGGGGGTTTATTTTTACATGTGCAAATACCGGCATAAATAACAACAGGACATGATGATTCACACATCGTCACATCATGTCGCACCTGCATTGCTGCTGTGAACGGAGGAAAACAGACTGAGAAAAAATAAGCCTACAATAAATATTTTTCAATTAAATGATTAACATAATAACAAGATAAAAACACACACTGAACTGAACTAACTTGTGACGAGTATGCTTTGTAGAACTGGCTTTGGCCTATAGCCGGGAATAAATCCCCTAAATGATCGTTATCATCATTTATATAATATAAATGATACTTGCATTGCATGTGTAACCAGCTAGTGAGAGTTGTGCTGTGGTGCGTTTCCCAAAAGCATCGTTAGCCAACTATGGTTGCAAGTTCCGTCGTTATCAGTATAGTTCAACGAGTCTGTGTTTCCCGAAATCATCGTTCTAACGAACATTCACAAACAGCATTGCAAAGTTGTGTGGTTGGAATGACAGCCTTTGACCTGTGGTTAGAAGCATAGTTTCTTGTTTGCATGACATGTGGACTGAATAATTCCTTGTCTTGAGCAAAATAAGCAAGCTGACATTCAGTACAACCTGTGTCTTTTATTTAGAATACATACAAATGTCATTTACGTCTTTTAGTTTGTCAAGAGATTTAAAGCACCGTTTTTGAAGATTGTGCATGTGCGAACGTTCTCCATATGTAAGAACGAGCCTATGATTGAATCTGGAAATAAAGCAAAATAACTGAGAAAAAGGAGAAATAGTCCTCAGATTCCATGTCTGTAATTTATAGCAAAACATCTAGCGTTAATTCGATCTCAAACAGATTCATTAAAAGAAGTTATTACTGGACTACGTGTGTGATGTCATAAACCAGCGTGGTTGAACGACCACTTTGCGACAGTACGGTTTCGGGAAACAGTCGTGACTAGCTAGTTGATTTCTTCAACGATGCATTGTACTATGGTAGTTAAGCAGCGGATTACGTCGTTGTTCGGGAAACGCACCCCAGGGCGGTTAGGATTGGAGGGTGAGCTTTGAAGGCGGAGCAATGAAGAGATGGGTGTGTTTGTTTTGGTTGATTTCAAATATCAACAATGCTCAGCAATGTCTTTGAAATAACATACTGCACCTTTAACTGTTTAACCAGTAGTATTAGTTGGTCAAAATTATTTCTTTTGGTTAACAGTTTACAAGTTAGTTATATGCACCCCTAATTGTAATAAAAATAAAATTCTCAATTAATTTCTGAATAGTGCACTACCCTGGGCAGGGGGGAGTGTTCAGGAAACCTTTTCAAAACCGTTATTATTTTTTCAATTCAGTTTGGTGACACTACTGGCGTAGGCATTACACACTTCAGCTTTAACTGTTCATACTGTTGGTGTTCTACAATAAATCTAGCAAGTACACGAATGCCACTTTTTCTGCTGAGCTCAGCCCTTTTGCTGAGAGCATGATAGCTCCCTCTTTGTATTCATGCAGCATCTCCCAAAGAGAGAAATCTTAAGAACGGTCACTTACCATTCTGACAGCTCGTTGCCAGGCATGACGCCAACCTCCGCGCGGAGTGTAAAATCATGAGTCAGCATTTTCAGATCCGGTGCCAGTGTTCATCTGAAATGTCAAACAAGCCAAATATTCCTGTGGTTTAGCGATAATGACAACGGAAGGTGAATGAAACCATTAAGTGGGCCAAAACCTGGACTGTGACCTATGTAACATCTATAGAGTCCAAAGAACACATGCAATTTCCTTGCTACTAGGTCTATTCCCTCTTGGAACAAGGAGCATGTAGGAATGGAATGGAATGGCAGGTAGTGTTTTATAAAATTGAATGGCATTATCAGGCCCAGCAACTGAATTTCTAACTCAAGGACAAACACTCAGCTCTACGCAAAAGCTTAGCATCCTAATCAATGTCTCTTTTGAGCAAGGTCTCGTTTCAGAATAAAACTGTTGTATGCTGATTAAGATGTATGGTCCTTTTTAACACTGCACATATGCATATCATACAACCAGCCTGTTGCTTTAAGCTGCACAGCTGACACAGTACATTTTTCAACGATAGGAATGAAGAGAAAGAGACAACAAGGGTGTGCTTTAACTAAAAGCCGCCAAGCTGAATGATCGTCATGTTGGAATGATGTTCTGGAAGACAATGCTAAAGATTTAAATCTAGTCCTAATAGATGGCAGTGGTTAATTTACTACTTGCTCGGTCAATTCTTTTCATATTGTGCAGACCTCCAGCAACTCAGTTCATTAACTTTAGGCCTCAAAGCCAGGCTCTTAAACATTTTAATTAAAAGAGTAAAAATCCATAACAACAGATTAAGGACCCTGAGGCTCAAAGAATACAGTTAAAGACCAGCAGAGGTCTTGGCCGAGCTTTTTCAAAAATGGGGTGCCAGGTTCTTATTCTGCACTCTAAATTGATTTGAAGACTGGAAATCTAAGTATTAGAAGTCTAATCTCTCTCTGATAAGGGTTGACTCTTTTAAGATTGTTATTAGAACACTCCTTTCTTAATTGGAGCTCTAATCAGTTTTTTAATGAATATTTAAAAATTCCAAAGATTTATTTTTTAAGAATAAATGGTGTCAAATAGAGAGGGGTTTAATCATGTGTTAATACAGGAACGTATTAATTCATCATTTATATTTAGTATATATCCTGGCTGTTGTTTTTCATCCTGTCTGTTGTCAGGTGATTGAGGTTGATTTTAATGGGAATGATACCTATTTCCAGGTATTACATACCACCTTGATTTGACTTGGTGTTTAACTTAAAAGTGCTCAAAATCTTTTAAATAAGTAACAGAAAAGGAAGGTTTGGTATATGCGACACATATCTACACAAAGCAGTGAGCCATTATGAGTGTTTAAAGGTCTTCTTGTCCCAGCTGTGTCCAAAATCACCCCAGGGTCATCAACAACATATCAATACAACCTTTAAAACACTGGACACACCACTCACTCATTGTCAGCTGTGACCCTGAGTCTCTCACTTACAGAACAGCTCCCTGAAGTTTGATATGATGGGATCAGGCAGGGGTCTGCGGGAGCCTGAGTACTCTGATGGATGAGGGATTGAAGGCTAGCCAGATGATAGATCTGGACTGGAACATGTCCGCCGAGTTACTGCCAGAACTGACAGCTCAACACAATGGTGATGTCTATAAAGATCTGTGTGTCTGAATGCATGTATGACAAGGGGAGGGAGCAGGGATGTGGAAGAGAGAGAATGACTGTTTAGAAGATCTCTCTAGCAGGGGGCTATATGATGTAAAATCCCTGAATTTTTTTTGGGAATATTCATGTGGACCATGCAGGGAATAGCAAAGTTTAATTTAGGCTATATTACTTTTTTTTTTTTAACCTATTCTAGATACAGCTGCAGCTGACAGGAAATAAGATCCCCGTGATGATGATCATTTCATGTTAAATCTTCAAAATCCAGAGCAGTTTAATCAGTAAGAATCTTTTAAATATTCATATACCCCAGATGCACATTCATGTAGGGACTTCCTGCTAGACTTTGAACACATATAGTGTGGATAGTTTTTATCCTTTGGGATGGTCTGAATTGTCCAAGACTGGACTGATTGAGAAAAGCAGCTAATTCCCTGATCAGATTAATTAATTTCTCAATAAGAATGTTTCCATATTTTCTTCAAAAAGTAGATAAAATGCCAAATGATCCCATCCTTCTGAATGGAACTAATTTGGTTTTTTAGCTTTGCTGTAGGTCTGTATGGGCTCATGTGATCAGGATGGCTTTTCAAAGCAGACCTCAAAAACAAGGAGCATGATGGGAAGCGACTGAGCGTTAAGAGGGAGCGCCAGGGGCGACACGTTAGCAAAGAGGGCCACAAAACTCTGCATTCCAGTTGCCAAGGCAACCAGCCGAACATTCTGCGTGTATACAAAAAGGCAAGCAGGTTTGACTGCGAGGCAAACTCACAACACTCAGTTATGCAGAGCAGCGTATGGATGATTATTTAGAGACTGAAAAAACAGCCTGAAATTGCTCTGCATCTCTAATTGTGAATTTCAGGGAACATAAACTTCAGAGTCATTTTGGGAAAGCTAATTGTGACAAAGCAAGGGCTTTGCTTAAAATAGATGCTGCATTTATTACAATTAGCTAAAATAAGTAGAATTCAAATATTATACTTTTTAATATATTACAATTAATACAAACAAAAATGTTGTCTGAAATGAAGATAATAGTTAATTTTATATTGATGGTTAAAATATCACAGTCAACAAACTCCCTCTACTGTGAACCCCCACCTTTATTAAGAAGATTTCATCATGAATCCCTATAGAATATCACTCATTTTCCCCTCAAGATACCCGAAATGTGGTTTTAATGTTTGTGGAGTAATTAGGTTAAACTGGGGGAGAATGGCAGTGTTTTGCCTTAGGTGGATGGTTAATGTGTACAAAATTATATTTCAGACTAAATCATGAGGCTTCAAATCTAATCTGGAGCTGGCACTGATTTGCATAATGTTCTCTTTTTAAATATGTATATTAATAAGCGGATGAGGACATGGGAAGTGGAGTACATTAGCATGCTTTTAAAGGAACTCGTGTGATCTGTGATGTGGCCAGGGCACAGTCTCTGCAATGCATTCAAATAGAGGTTCTGGGCCCATAATGAGCCTGGGCCGAGGGGAGACTGACACGATTAAGAACTGAATTCCAAATGGTAATATTTTCACTGTGGTTTTAGTTAAGAAATGTTGTTTATGTGTAAAATTGAACCAGGCTCCATTTCAAGGGCTTTAATGGTCTCATTGGTGTCTTAATGGTGGTAGAGTTAAATGAGAATGAGACACTCATTCTCCGTACACCAGCACATGTATGTGTTTTTATGTGGAAAGATTGATAATATATAGGGTTTGGACCCCAGTGTTCTAATTAGAAAAAAAGATAAAAGATAAAAGGAAAATAAATTAGAGCAACATGAGGGTGAGTCACTTTAAGGACCCTGCATGCATTTGTGTATTCAAGCAGACAATTTTACATTACATTTCTTGTTTTTATTTTCTTAGTATAATTCAGCAGCTTTGATTGGTGCCAACCTGACCCGTATGTAACCACACCCCTTCTTGAATATTATTGGCTATTCAGATAACTGTTATTTGATTGCTATCTTTGTCATCTAAGAAGGTCAGTCATTTCTAGTCTACTTCAATCATCATCTGAAATTAAGTTGTACAACCTCAGGCCAATTATAATTTATATTCAAAAACATACCAGCGGCTGTTTGAGTCAAGGTGAGTGTCCAGGTGTATTGTATTTTGGGTCTGTGGTACAGAACAAAATTCTGTATATCTGCCCACCTATAAATCAATGAGCCATTTCCCAAGAATAACCAGCTGGGTTTCACTTGCTTTCTTGATATTATGGACATAAGGTTAGAATAATAAAAATGTCCTCCAAATTATGTTAGGTTCCTGCTTTTGTGATGCTCTCACTATAAAGGTGAAGAATTATATATACACTACCGTTCAAAAGTTTGGGGTCAGTAAGATTTTTTCATGTTTTTAAAAGAAGTATCTTCTGCTCACCAAGGCTGCAAGGCTTTCTATTTTAATATTTTTTAAACTGTAATTTATTCCTGTGATCAAAGTTGAAATTTCAGCATCATTACTCCAGTCTTCAGTGTCACATGATCCTTCAGAAATCATTCTCAAGAAACATTCATTATTATTATCAATGTTGAAAACAGTTGTGTACAATTATTTTTCAAAATTCTTTGATGAATAGAAAGTTCAAAAGAACAGCATTTATTTAAAATAGAATATTTTCTAACATTATAAATGTCTTTACTGTAACTTTTGATCAGTTTAACTCATCCTTGATGAATACAAATATTGATTTATTTTATTTCTTTCCCCCAAAAATAAAAATAAAATTCTTACTGACCACAAACTTTTGAACGGTAGTGTTTAATGTTACAAAAGCTTTAGATTTCAGATAAATGCTGTTCTTTTGAACTTTCTATTCATCATAGCATCATGAAATAAAAATGTAAATAACTGTTTTCAACATTGATAATAACCATAAATGTTTCTTGAGCATCAAATCATCATATTACAATGATTTCTGAAGGATCACTGAAGACTGGAGTAATGATGCTGAAAATTTTGCTTTGATCACAGGAATAAATTACACTTTACTGTATATTCACATAGAAAACAGCTGTTTTAAATTGGAATAATATTTCACAATATTACTGTTTTTGTTTGTATTTTTAATCAAATAAATGCAGCCTTGGTGAGCAGAAGATACTTCTTTTAAAAACATTTAAAATCTTACTGACCCCAAACTTTTGAACGGTAGTGTATATTTTTAAAGAAATAAGATAAATTAATAGTCTCTCTAAGGCATTAGCCTAGTTGTAGTTTAATCCTTTCAGTGAGAAATAATTGATTTGGAAAGATTTTGGCATGTTGTCTTCATCTCAAACTCTCTTTGTCCATTCTCAAAGCTTTCCTTGCATTTTCACAGCAGAAAAGGAGGTTCCGGGTCAGAAAGATCGGTTTAACTCCAGCCCTAAAAATGTGTCTCGTTGAGCAATGTAATAACGTTGCACTACATTACCACATTGCACGAGAGAGACCCTGTGTGCAAGAGAGCGAGTGAATCAATGGTTTCAGTATATCTCCAAAAAGGGCAGATGAGAGTACCAGCAGTTTATGCGAGCTGCAGGTTTGCTAGACTCACTACCGGTACTGTGAACAGCAAAACAGATGTGCCGCACTGCCTGCAAAAACACTAGGATGCGCAGTGTTTTCTTTAGACTGGTTATAGGTAAACATTACGTCACTGTTCCTTTCTCAAGTCTGTGGAAACACGCGACTGGTTCACGACAGGCTCCAGTTCGCCTGGCCGAGATGGGGAACAGAACAGCAAGACCAGAATGACTCAATCCTGTGCCACCACCAAAAGAAATATGCCAGTGAAGTAAAAAGCATCCATTGCACTCATTATCTGTGGAAATTTTTGGTCCGTTACCATGTGGTTATTATTTGGTTTTTAGCAACACAAGTTTTGCAAACACCTGTGAAAGAAATAGATCACATTTTGATTGAACACTCCATAGATAAGAGAAAACTGAGTATAAGTGTGTAGAAACTGATGCTGTGTGGATTTTTGTGCTGTCCGAAATGCTCTGGGACATATTTGCTTGAACATATGTACACAGAGTCCTGTCCAGGCTTCCAGAAGGCTTTCTACCCACACTGGTCATCTGTAGCCTGCCATATAAAAATTCCCACAGGCTGCTTCCCGTGACAGGGCAAACGCTGCAACTTGCCTGAAAAGACTGGCTCTGAAACCAACATGCTTGGCTCTCAGGAGAATATACCCAGAGGGCTACCCTGGAGCCAAAATGGCTGCATCCCATGAGCAGCGTACCCACATGGCTGCCCTTAAATCAAATATGGCCAAAATTCCAGGGTGTGCAACATCTTTGTTGCAGAAGACACGGAATGGCCAAATATTAGTGGCGACATCCCAAAGGGTTGCTCTAGAGCCAAAACAGCTGACATCCACAAAGCTGCAAACATGCCACCTTTTTCAAAACACAACTAGCCAAATGGCCAGATGTTTATGAATCAAAAACTATTTAGTCATGACAGCGTGCCTGAATGATTTCACCTCTTGAGCCACATAACAGCGTATCCCAATCATCTTCTCTTTGCCAGCTATGATCTGTTTCTTGGACTGAAATTTAGAGACAATTAACTCGCCAAGGACAGTCAAGCAAAGCGAAGTCCATAAAATCATCACTCGCTAATCTCTCATGTCTGCAGCCTAGGAGAAGATTATGCATCAATTTAAAGCATAATTAAAATATAAAATTGCACAATTGAAAACTATAATTTGTGAAAGCACCACGGATGAGCTTTTCAAATGAGAAGTTCATGTATTCTGACATCAAATTTGATGGTGAAGTTCAATTCCATACTATAGTGCGATCAGAATTACACTTTTCACAGAAATCATGCCTCTCAGTTGGCCAGATAATATGGCTCAGTGGTGAGGCAGAATGAGTGTGCTGATGTCTTTGGTAATTGTGGAGGATTAGAAATGCATTGAGTTTGAAATGACATTAGTTGGGCTAATTAAATTCTGGACGATTGTGCTACGCTTCCACTAGGGTCTATGTGTGCTAAGAGAGAGGGAGAGAGAGAGAGAGAGTAAAGGGGAAAAGAGAGAAGGATATGTGTGTGCGCTTAGGTCTTATCTCCTTCGACAATGCAACATCCATTCAGCCCTGTGGAAGAAATTACTGCCTGCAGCAGGTAGGGAGAGAACATGTCACTGGCAAAATCAGACAGAGGTAGAAAAGAAATGGCAAGAAAAGAACGCAAAGGCTGTGGAATGGGGAACTTTTTCATTTGTAGTCAGGCAGTCGACTTTACTGATTATCTTAATTAGAAATGGTTGAGGTTGAGAGGTCACATATTCATTAACATGAAACATAAGTGACCAAAATATAAATATGAAGGTTATAAAAAGAGAAAAGAAGAAATAGAAGTTTTCATTTCAGAACTATCCAGTTATCTCAAACTGTGTTTTGGTTCAGATTGAGTTAAGTCGTGCCGTGATGTTTATTTAGCTGTACATTAACCGCTAACCAAAAAGTCAAGTTAAATAAAGTAGACAATTATGGAAAAGCCATGGGTTATCTGTCAGGGCTCATATGACCGTTGCCTTATTGTTCTTTGCACACGTTGCTGATTATTGCATTTTTATTTGCAGTAAAAGCACAAAATTAAAGCCTTTAGGAAGCATTAGAGTACAATGAGCAAGTTTGCCACTGGTTCAGGCTCCTGTTCTTGACAGTGCCCTGGACTCATAGTTCTCTGATCTGCTGATGGTGTTTGTACAAAATGTGTTTTGTTGTAGACGAGTATGTAATGTGAAAACTAGTCTAAAGGTTCTTCTGTAATGGCTACTCAGATGTGTCATAATTGTTAATGTACAATAGTGATAGCGTGTTCTAAGTGGTCAACAACTCACTTAGGGTGCTTTCACACCTGCCTCATTTAGTTCGGTTGAACCGCACTAGAGTTCGTTTTCCCCATTGGTGCGGTTTGTTTGGGCAGGTGTGAATGCGGCAATCGCACTCGGGTGCGCACCAAAAGCGGACCAAACAAGCGTACCGAGACCCCCTCGAGGAGGTGGTTTCGGTACGCTTTCAAACGAACTCTGGAGTGGTTCGTTTGTGGTGAGAACGTCATCCGACCTCGAACAGAACCAACTGCCAAAGAACTGCGCATTTTTGGACTAAACCAGTTGCCGTAGTCAGCTGCGCTGTGATTATGGGATGAGGAAAAAATGTTTGTTGACAGTTTGCACTTAGCATGGCAGCTCGCGGACAAACTTGAGTTGTGAGGAGGTGCGGAGCCTGATAGAAATTTGATCTGATGACCATATGTCCCAACTGTCAAAAACAATTTTAAAGAGAGAAAGGGCACAACATTACCTGATGGATCGTTGGTAATTTTTTTGGATGATGAGCATGCCACTGTTTAGCAACATTAATGCACGCCTCCTCCTGAAGTGACTTGCGATGCGCCTTTGGCGCGTGCAGTGCACACATTATTTTCGAGCCGCATATCCTCGCTTCATTCTCAAATATTATTGTTTGTCTAAAGTGGTGTAGACAAACTATATTATAAAATATGACGAGGGATACAATCAGCCCACGCAGTCGTCTCTCCATAGTAAACAGCGGCGTGTTGTCTGCCGGATTTTCCACCTCTTTGTTTACTTCTGGGAGTTCTGTTGGAATTTTCCCGGACGTTAATTCTGACCAATCGAAGTGCAGTTATGGGAATGCGTTCAATACACATCTGGCCAACGAGTGATGTGGATGCTGTCACGTGACTGCATTTTGGTTCGTTTTATCAACCCATGAACTGATTCGGACCACAGCGATCAGTGTGGTGTGAAAAGGAACCAAAATGCCTGAAAAATGCTACAATGTATAATTTTCCGCCCTTGGTCCAGACCAAATGAACCGAACTACAGATGTGAAAGCACTCTAACTCATTGAACTGAGAGCCACCTATGTTGTAACGACCCATTTGGAATGAACCAAGAATCAGACTGATGGGGCGAAGCTACACACTAAATTAAATGTTTTCACTCAGAAATTGCTAGTAAATTTCACAAATAATTACAGATTACAGAAGTAACACGTTTAATTAAACAAAACTTTTAAGTGGAAAGAATGGAAATAGCATTTTCTTTTAAAATGAACTCCAATAATCTTTGTTTTATTAACAATTTATAATTTATTACAGTGCATTTATGAAGGTACATTTACCCCAAAATTTTTTTTTTTACCTTTTTTTAAAATTATTAGATATTTTTTAATTGTATTAAAAAATGGGCATTTGCAATTTTTGTTTTGTTTATCATAAATGCATATTGTTTTTAGAATATCAACTCAACAAAGAGCTGAAGCATGAATGAAAAAAATTAATTACTTCGAACCAGTTCATTGAATCAGTCTGTTCGAGAAAAAAAATGTAATCTCAGTAATGACTTCCAATCACTAATGTATAACAATATTCATCCACACATCCTCACTTTCAGAGCTCCTTGAGCTCACAAATTAGAAGAAGCATTATGCGGATTTGTTTGTTTCTTTGCTTTAGAAATAGGCTGGTTCTGAATAGCAATAATCCCCAGTTGGCATCCTGCATTAACAGATTATGGTTTATCTCCAGAGAGATTGCCTAAACTTCATAACCTCAGTTTCAACACCTAATGAGATGTCTTTAAAATATATGGGGGAAATAATAAACATATTTGTGTTTAATGTGGGCATTTAAGTGTGCAGTGAGTGTGAGAGAGACTGTGTTTTTATGGCTGGTATAAACAGATGTGTATTTTTAGCCACCTCAGCAATGGTTGGTCCAGATGGGAACAGACTCTCTACAAGAGTCCAATTCATCAGACAAGCATTTAGTGCCCTTTAATTTACCAGAGAAAGAAAAAAGAGAGAGATAGACAAAGAAAGACATTAAACCTTCTAGTGGGTTTGAAATGATTTCAGAAATGTTTAAATTTCTGTTATCTAAAACTACATAGAAAAACACTTTCTGTAATGGAACTCGGCTAAATTGTATTTATGCGATTCAATCTGAACTGCTCGATTTCCTTTGCATAAGTCTCAAAGATTACCATCAGATGAAACATTGTACTGCAATGTGAACTGAATACTGGCATAATGACTCCAGAATGAACTGTGCATGTGTGATGTGCATCCAGTGTGTGTGGGTGTGTTGAGGGGTAAATAACAAAAAAGGGGGCTGCAACATGCTTGATGCGATCAGATATTTGAAGATGAAAAACATGTAAATGTATGTAATCATCTCCGTTTTAAAAATTGCCTTAATTGCTCTGCGATAACCAATGAATATATTGCATCCTTCTCCCTTCCTTTCCTCATTGTGAAGAGATTTCTGAAACAATGTGACACCAATGCATACTGATATGATTTAATTTTAAAGTATGCAGTTTATATGAAGTAATTGTGAAATTGACAAAAATATCCAAAAGGGGTTAGAGTGTTACACTCTGAAAGCAAATAAATGGGCTGAATTTGGGTCAGAGTGTTGATTTGTATTAAATCTTCTCAATATGGATTCCCTTATCCGAGCTCCAGAGATTCACTGAGGGCAGTCACAGTAATTGTGCATTGGTCCTGGAGATGAAAATTGGTTATATATTGATGTGATATTGCACTGGGGATTGAAAGAAGGCCAAAGGAAGTCCAAACAAATAAGTGGGTTGAGGAGGAAAACGGAAATCTGGATTATCTCTATTTGAGAATCAAGCCAGAAGGGTGGAAGCTTGGCCCTATTATTGATATAACAAAAGAACAAAAAGCAAACAGAAACACACAAACACAAATAAACAAACCCCTTTTCCTCACTTTAATATTAAGTCTGACTACTTGCCCCCTTGATTTGCAACATTTTGGGTTACTTTAGCACTTTGAAATGAGATAATGCACATCATTATAGCATTGTGTCAGAATAAATGTGTATGCTTAGCTAATTAGTACAGCGTTTTCATTATGTGTTGGTTGCTTAGTTGGTTGGTCATATATTATGGTTCATATGCAGAAATGTACAGCTCTCACAAAATTAAATAGCAATATGTAGATGCTTAGGTTTGGCTATTTTTATGTGCATTTTTTTTATATTCAGCATACTGAAAGTCTTCATTAAACAGCAGTGTTCTCCCAGTGTCAGACACTTGAGTCTACGCCTTGTTCAGTCATGGACGCCTGACATCTTTTCCCTCCATCTCAATGACCTTCCAGGCATTTACCAAGTGTTCATCAATATTTCCTTGATTAGAAGCCAAGAAGAGGAGGTTAAAATATGCAGAGATTTAATATCTCTGAATGAATGTGTACATTTCATAACAGCTTCTTTAATTTGTCCTCCATACTCTTAAAAATAAGGTTCCAAAAAGGGGTTTTCACAGCAATGAACAATTGTTGGTCCCCAAAATAACCTTTTAATGAGAAGTTCTTAATTTTCAGTAAAAACTTTGTTAACCAATTAACAGTTTTCCGTACTACATTGATTAAATAGATATAAACTTACATTTAATGTAATTCACCGTAAAATACTGTTCAATTTACAGTTTTTGGAAGTGAAAAAAAAAAGTCATTGTATAATTTACAGTGAAAAAACATAAAATGACACTGTGCACCTTCTATATATTTTTTAACCTTCTCAGCATGTGGAAAAACTGCTTGTGATGAGCTTTGATTTATCATGTGACTTTCTCATCACTTTCTGGTGGTTGTCAGTATATTACAAAGATACAAAACAGATAAAAGTTATTCAGTAGGTTGGTAAATTAACATTATATCAGTTAAAGCTGCAGTCGGCAAGTCTGGCAGATTGGGTCGATTAGCCAAAATTTTGAATGTTTACAACTCTCATGCCCCTCCCCACTACCAGCGAGCACCCTCGTGCTCGTCAGTGCGTCACTGTGCGTGTGTACCTGATTTTCTGTGAACGCGTCCGTCTCTTCAGCATCTATCAACACCATGGACTCGGAGGTAGGCTGCCCTGGCTAATCTATCCATAGATAGCAATAACCGAGGAATTGGAAGCTTGTTGATTGACAGTCAGATCTCACACCCCCCTGCGCTGATTGGACCCGATGATCCGGGAGCGGTGGATTTTTGCAAAACAAATAACACGCTCCAGGTGGAGTTAGAAGTTCGGTTTTTTTCTAAAACCATCTTATTTATGTTGTTCTGTCGGATTATAGTGTCAATTTCACTGAATATGATCAAAAAAATGTTGCCGACGGCAGCTTTAATGAAATAAATTTTTCATGTAAATCTTTAAAACTTTTTTGTTACGGCCATTGCCATAACACAAAAGAGGGTCAACACGAAAGGCTCGGTCTAATAGGGGTTTTATTAACAAACAATAAT
The DNA here is from genome assembly GCA_021554675.1 of Leuciscus idus. NCBI lineage: Eukaryota > Metazoa > Chordata > Actinopteri > Cypriniformes > Leuciscidae > Leuciscus > Leuciscus idus. Next base: position 26,802,501 of record CM038633.1, on the reverse strand, counting down.
CATAGCATGCAATTTGGGAGAAAAAGGAATAGGGAAACAGAAACAAGTAAAAAGAGCGCCACTCGACTGCCACCAATCCTGCCTAGCAGATGTAACAAGGGGGCTCCTTATATCCACGCTCCTCTTACACGGTCCACAGGTGTAGAGAATCTGCTAATAATAAGACGCAGGTAATATACATTTCCCAGTGGTGGACAGTAACGAAGTAAATGTAATTCGTTACTGTACTTAAGTAGCTTTTTTGCGTATCTGTACTTTACTGAAGTATTTAAATTTGGGAAGACTTTTACTTTAACTCCACTACATTTCAAAGTCAAATATCTTACTTTTTACTCTACTACATTTTCAAAATCAGTCGTTCCTTTTTATTTATGAGTGGATAAAAACGTAACTGGTCAAACGAGCCACCAATCACAGTAGCCTACAACGTGCGCGCTTTGTTTTGAACTTGCCTTGGCGGTATCTACTAAGCGCGAACCAGAGCCGTTAAATATGAGAATTGCGACCATAGACAGTATATAAGAGGTTGCGACACACACGGCTTGTTCGACTTGAACCGGCGCTGCACAGACCGATCAGTTTATGACATCAAAGTATAGAGCGAAATCGCGAGTATTTTAATGTCATTCACCGATTGGTCTGTGCAGTGTGCCGTTTCAAGTCGAACAAGCCTACTGTGATCTCGCCGCCGCGCGGTCACGTGATTCGTGTAGCTCTCAATAGTTCCAAACAATTTGTGTTGCCAATGATTTTAAGCGGGGCAGAGAGCAGCAGCTATTATTGCAGCAATTATCGGTAAATACTGACGCATAATGAACATTGCTTATTACGTTGACACTAAAATTACTTGCATATAATAGCATTTTTTTTTTTCTGAGGAGTAGCAGAAACACTGCATTAATACGTTTTGGTGTTTAATTTTGTAGGGAAATTGGCTGCTCCCATAATGTAGTGTGTATATATATATATATTCAATGGCATTGTGCAGGTTTATGTGAATGTATCATAACATTAGGATGTTTATAATTATGACCATAGACGCTCGTGAAAAATATGTACAGTAAATACTGTAAATGTATTATACCTTATGGGAACAGTCCCCTTCCGTCAAAAATTAAACACACAAAAAATGTATTCAATTCAAATATATATATGACTAATTAATGTCATTTTATTAATAGATTGATGTGCCAAGAGTGACATTAGAGTCTTCACGTAGACTGAGTTAAGCAAGAGTCTTGTGACAAAAATTATAATAGGACATTATAGCCATAAAAAAAATCACAGTACTTGGATACTTAAGTACATTTGAAGGCAAATACTTTTGTACTTTTACTCAAGTGAATGTTTAAAGGCAGCACTTCTACTTTTACTTGAGTAATATTTTACCTTGAGTATCTTTACTTTAACTCAAGTACATGGTATGTGTACTTCGTCCACCACTGACATTTCCTACCATTAGAGGGTAGACAAAACATTAAGAAAGAAAATAGTAACCAGTGAAACTACATGCACGTTATATTGTTTTATTGTAAATTTCTGGCAAACATAGGTGCAGCTTTTTACTGTAAATGTAACAGATTTTTTTACGGTGTAGTTTAAAGAATCAATAACTTTTTTTTTGGCATAGTTTGCATGGAATAGAAGTTGTGACTGTCACAATCACCAGGGGTCTCATTTATAAAACTGTCTTTAGGAACCTTACTAAAAGTGTACGTGCGCCCGAAAGCCAAAAATGGCGTACGCAAAAAAATATTCAGACTTATAAAACCGTTCGTACGCCAGAACCTGCGCAGAATTCACTTTCTAAATCCCAGTCAGCGGAAGATTGTGCGCACATGCGTCTCCACCCCGAAATAACCATATATGGAGCTTACAACGCCTAGTTTTACTATGCAGATCCTCATCTGCATATTATTTGCATATGATTATTCATCCACGTGATAACGTTTAACGGTACAAGACACATTACATTAATAAAAATCAAGTAGTTGCCTAGTTTTTGAATATATAAATCAAATAATGTAAAATGAATTTCAGAGAAAGTTTTTCTCGATCTTTTCCACTGGCCGAATTGTATTTTTAATTGATTTATATTTTTAATGGAAACAGATAGGCCTTATTTGCACTAAACTATTTTCTCAGACAGTCTGGTATTATCATGATAAGCAATTATCTCTGTGGTTAAAACATTAAAACACAGCACGCCACAGGAAAAGTGTTCAAAAACATTGCATCCACAACAAATATTTCTGTTAATTGAATTTTTAATATAAAAAATGTTGTAACTTCTCAGTAATGATTTCATGTTTAAGTGTTTAACTCCATTAATTTGAATGGCATATTTAATCTAAATGTTTATATCAGAAGTAAAACATAGTTTAAATCATTATTTTATTTATTTAAACGCGTCAGTTTCACTAAACGGCCCAACGCGCTTGCTGGCGCGGACATTTAAGAAGGGATGGATATTTTCTTCAAGTGACAGGCTTGGTGAGTGAAATTATATTTGTATTATCTTTCTGTATATGTTTAATTTTCTTTAGATTTTCTGTCTAAAAGTGACCAAAAAGACACTTAACTCCAGCTCACCATCGGTGTCGCCAAACTGCTCCATCTCCAAAACGTTCGTACGCATGGGTCAGAGTTTGCGTGCAGGTACGCAAATTTTCCTGTCAAGTTTATTTTTATAAATCACAACTTATGCGTCGGAAGTGGTGTACGCACAAAACGGGGCTGAAAATGTGCGTACCCCACTTCCGACGCATAAGTTGTGATTTTGCCACGTTTATAAATGAGACCTCAGGGCTGCGTTTCCCAAAAGCATCGTAAGCCTAAGTTGATCGTAAAAACGATCGTACGACTGATCTTAATATTACGGTCTGTTTCCCAAAAGCATCGTAGCTTAAGTAGCACTTGAAAATCTTCGTAGATCTACGAGTGCTCTGGAGTAATCATACATCACCAAGTTCATCGTAAGAAGACAGATTTATGAGGACACCTGCAGGACAACCGGCAGATTACACCTTTAACTTTATTCAAATGCAATGTGATTATAATATAAGGTTTGATTGTACTTTATTGTTCTTTTTTTGTTGTTGGTTAAATTAATGTATAAATTAAATAATTAAAAAGGTCAGAAAACAAAACAAAAAATAGAAATAATTTAATCTAATAATTTTAATCAAAATTAAATGAATGAACAAAAAATAAATAAAAGAAATCCTTTTAATCTGTTAAAAATTACATCTTTGTTTCACTCTATCTCCTCTAAAAGGACATTAATTTCATCTTTTTGAAAGGAATCTTTTTTTTTGTTTGTTTTTTTTAGCTATTTTGTCAGTGCCTCCGCCTGTAGGTGCTTTATATAGACTTGTCTTGATTGCTAATCCACAACAGATGACAATTATTAGGTTAAACGTTCCATATAAGGTTATGTTTCAGCACTTCACGAATGGACAGCGACTCTTAAGTAGCACGTAGAGCGCATTCTCGCGCGTTCATGTTAAGTGCATTTTTGGGAAACGCTCGTGGAATTGCTGCGAGCGTTCGTAACCTTGCACGTAGAAAGCGCTCTTAAGAGCTAAGATACATCGTTATCGGGAAACCCGGCCCAGCTCAGTTACTCTCACAATCACCAGCTCAGTTACTCTCAGCACTACACTTCCCAGAATCCTTCCTGCTCACCATCTACACACACTCCATAATCACCTGCATCTGCCATCTATTACCCTCATTAGCACCTCTCTACAAAAGCCTGCACTTCACACAGTACCAGTATCTGGTCTCATCAGTCTTTATGGAAAGTGTTGTTGGCACCTGTACAACTTAACTGACTCCTTACCAGAACTACTCACCTGTTGAAATTCCAGCCCGTCATTATCCTTTGACTTCTTATCAACTGGCTTATCTACCACAGTCACCATCACAGCACCTGCAAAGGACACAGAGATTATTACCACTTAAGCTTAGTCTTCTTATTCATCTATTTGCTGAACACTCACTGGATTATCCTGCTTGCTCTCTGCTACCTGCTAATAAACTTATGTGAACTTGAGTTACCTGTGTTGTCTCCTTATGTATCGTGATAGTCTTGTCTTCCTTATTGTAACTTGCATCCAAGTAATGGAATGAGAAAAATGAAGGGTGGGAATTGATTGGTTTGTTGGATCTTGCTAACTTCATGGACACATATCTGAATGCTAGTTTGCAGTCAGCTGTGGAGGATATATACCCCTACGCTAAGACAAGTCATGTCATTTTGAGGGGGAGGGGAGGTTCATGTTTTTTTTTTCTGAATAAGAATATTAAATTTTAATGGTGACTTTAAGAGTGAATAAACTCTTCATTACATTAATAAACTAAATGTACTGTTATTGTCTCATTAATACACACAAATTCCTCTGTGGTAAATCTTGGCAGGGGTTTAATGGAAGTCCTTGGCTAGTGAGCCCAAGGTCAGTACCCCGTCTCTTGAGGATAATTAGCATTGGCTCATTACAGGCGGACGGAGCAGCATGAGGCCGCCGGAGCCCCCATCGTGCCGAGGAAAACGCGTTCCCGCTCAGCGCCAGCGGCCTCGCAGTCAAACTCCTTGCATCAGATCATATATGACATGCACGCGCTCCACAATCACACGGTACCAGCTCGCTCTGGAGTGAGAGAACTGCAGGGTGAAGTCTGACTGTAATCAAGAAGCAGGCTTGAGTGAAAGCTGGATTGAAGACAAAGGCCCTGTGGAGTCCATGATTTCACTGCGGGTTTATACAATGTAGAAGTAGCCTTCAGACAGAGGTATGAGATGAGTGGGAGAGTTTGAAGAGTGTTTTTCTTTTCTTTCTTGCTGTTTTTTTTTTTTTTTTTTTTGCTTGGAGTTGAGTTTGGAGTGTCTAGGAATATAGTGGGCCTTGAAGTCAGGATGGTTTGGCACATATTTTTTTTCGAAGAGAAGGAGAGGAAAAGAAGACTTCTGAGTCCAGATAGTCAACCCATACACACACAGTCAGACCCTCAGGTCTCAGGGTCTCGCTTAATTACTGGACTTCATTAGAGGAGTTGGCAGCTTGGTGTGTGTGACTGGGCAGCTGGCCAGTGCTGCAGAAATGAGACCAGGTCTCACTGTTTGATCCCTCAAGATAGTGGACTTGAAGGCTCCTCTCCTAAGCCAAGAGTGTGTGTGTGTGTGTGAGAGAGAGAGAGAGAGAGAGAGAGAGAGAGAGAGAGAGAGAGAGAGAGAGAGAGAGAGAGAGAGAGAGAGAGAGAGAGAAAAGAAAAGAGAGAGAGCGAGAAAACGTTGTGAGAGAGAGAGAGAGAGAGTGTAACAGTAGCCGCGTTTCCATTACCCTTCAAATTGCACAAATTGAAATTGCAAATTGCAAATACCCCCAATGGAAAGACGTCAATTTTGCAAAAACTCCCATGTAGCGCAAAAAAGTTTTTACGCTTGCATGAAGTGGTTTTTCAGGCATTTTGAAAAAGGAATATTTCGCAAAACTTACCAACATCAGTTGCCATGATTTTTGGAATGGCTTATCGCGAGAGGGAAAAAAAATGACAGTTTAGTCACATAACATCGGTTAATGAAAACGCTATCATTTCGCAGTTGTTTTTTATCGACATTTAGAAAATATTGCAAAAGTATTCTTTTTTTCCTTCGATTATTTTTTATAATTTGCATTTGACCACATTTCCATACTGCGAAACCCCTAAATTGATGTGGTGGTGGAAAAAAATTGGGATGGGAGAAACAAAATATTTTGGAAATATTTGGAAATTAAGCATGAAAGTTCACAGACATGTTCAAGAACAAAAACTTATCTGGAAACTTAAACTGCACTTAAAGGGATAGTTCACTTTGAAATTAATTTTTGGTATGTTTTAGCTTACCTCAAGGGCATCCAAGATGTAGGTGTCTTTTTTTCCGCAGTAGTTTCAATTTTGATATTTTTAGGTCAAACCGTTCTTGTCTGTCAGTCATATAATGCAGGTCTATGGTCACTGTCTCAAAGAGCATGCACAGAGTCCAAATTAAAACAATTCCCCGTCGTCCAAATTAAACAATTCCCCATCGTAAGTACACATTGATGGCCTAAACGAGTGGTTTGTGTAAGAAAACGAACAGTATTTATATCGTTTTTACCACTTATACACAGCCATGTCCAAGTGATCTGATCTGACGTGTACGCAGACTGGTGCATAGATATATATACACACTAGATGTCGCCTTGTCTACGGCAGTTCATTGGAACGTATGTCTTTAAGGCGACATCTAGTGTATATATCTATGCACCAGTCTGCGTACACGTCAGATCAGATCACTTGGACATGGCTGTGTATAAGTGGTAAAAACGATATAAATACTGTTCGTTTTCTCACACAAACCGCTCGTTTCGTGTCTTAGGCCATCAATGTGTACTTACGATGGGGAATTGTTTAATTTGGACGACGGGGAATTGTTTTAATTTGGACTCTGTGCATGCTCTTTGAGACAGTGACCATAGACCTGCATTATATGACTGACAGACAAGAACGGTTTGACCTAAAAAAAATATCAAAATTGAAACTACTGCGGAAAAAAAGACACCTACATCTTGGATGCCCTTGAGGTAAGCTAAAACATACCAAAAATTAATTTCAAAGTGAACTATCCCTTTAAAAAACAAATGTATGAATGTCTATATTATATTACAAAATATCAAACTAAGTGGTTGTTATTGTAAAGCTAAACCAAGCAACCAAACTTCCTTTATTGAAGTATTATATTCTTCACAGATTCACAGATAGTTTCTTATTGTAAAACATTAGTGGAACATGTCCACAGTTAATGTGATGAACTGTTAGGACCCTAATATGAGAAACTGACTTCATACATCCACTAAAGAGGATCTTGGACCCAGTTGGTTTGAACTAATAATAATAAAAAAGTGAAGTTAGTTCTAAGAAAAGTTTTAGCATCATTTGCTTGGAGACTTGGTTTGATATTTTATCTAATGCAACCAAATTCAGACATATAAGTGTGACTGAAATGTCCAAAATTGTTCAAATCCTTTTTTTTTTATTTATTTTTTTTTTTTTTTTGGAGGACACTGTGTATGCACACATACACCTATCTAGTTCATTGTGTAATGATCACAGTTGGAGTCTCTCCATAAATCCACCCCCCTCACTCTCCCTGGCGGTACGGCTATAGATAAGGGTCCCCAGACTGGCGGAGCATGCAAAAGCACATATCGAATTAACTGTCTGTAATTATCTTAAAATGATGCTTGTTGAAGCGACATGGGGAGACGAATGCATAAGAGAGATAAAGTAGCCGGGCTCCTCTTAACAGCAAGCAAAGTTAACTCCTTTCTGCAGAAGGTCCAGATAAGCTCTCTTTGCCTAAGGCGCTCAAGTGCATTTGTGCTGTTATTTGTTGTGTTATTGCTTTGTGCACATTGAATGGGCAGTTTGGTGCCCGCACGCTCGCTAGAACAGCCATGCATTGGGCAAGCAGGGTGAAGGCCTACTGATGCATTCCGTCATGCTGAGCAGACTCGTGATTGCGGTTTGTCTTATTCAATAAAAGCGTGGGCTGCTGAGCTAGCTTGCAAGTTATTGAGGTGTGTGAGCATTGCATTAATATAAATGCATCATATGTGCGAAAACTGTTTGTGCATCAAGTGACACATATGATCACCTTGACTGAACTGAAGAGCTGGAAAACATCTGATTCACGTCATCTGTATGACACACATACTTATATTGTTCTTAACATATTCATCGCAAGACTACAATAATTTGGAAAACATATTAATTATAAAATTCACTAATCATTTACTTTTGCATGAAGTATTTTAATGTGAACTTTTTTCACCATTTTATTGAGATATTTTTCTACATTTTATAGCACTCATTCAAGTGATGGAGAAGAAGTGCATTATAAATGGGTGTCGATGTGGGTTACACTTTATTATATGGTCCACTTTAGACATTCTACTAACTATAAGTAACTTTGCAATTACATGTCAACTACCAGTCATTAGAGTATTTGTAGACTGTAGTAGACTGTTAGGTTATGGTTAGTAGAATAAGTTGACATATACTAGCAAATGTACTTGTAGTCAGTAGAATGTCTGTTGGGAGACCATCAAAATAAAGTGTTAGCAGATATTAAGCAGACAGTCTACCAATTCGCTAATGACTGCTAGTTGACATGTAGTTGTAGTTAGTAGAATGTCTAAAGTGGACCATTGAAATAAGACCATTGTTACCTAGATGTGTGCCTATTACGGTTCAGCGCTGAAGCAAGCTGGAGAAATATGAAGTGCAACTAAACTCAAAATAGATTTTGTTGTCCTATTTTTAACTTATTTGCATAATTCCTTCAATGCATAAAACGGTACTAAAACGATACAGAAAGCGTATGAAAATATGACACTACAAGTGATTGCAATTCTTTCTTTGAATTCTAGTAATGTTTATTTTATCTTTCTATTTATCTTTTTCTTTATTATCTTAAAATAAAGATAATAGAATAAAGAAATAACTCAAATTAATTATTTGAAATAAATTATAATTGATTTCTCTGAATTAAAATATTGATTTATCTAGTGCTACAGGTATAATGACATATTATACACTGAAGCAGCTCTGATCTCCTGATGATGTTTGAATTACATACATGCTTATTCATTATAGATTGAGTGAATGATCCCATGTCTTCTGAAAAAGATGCAAAAGTCAATAATGGCTGATGGCAGCATGATTGTGATCAATATAAATACATTAACCTACACACACATTTTTCTAGCTTTACGCTGTGGGCATTGTACTGTGTACATTTGTACAGTGGGGTTATATAACCAAAGAATCAAAAAAATACTCTTTATATTTGTGTATTTTTCTCAAATTCTCCTGAAAGTAAAGCAGTATCTTCAAGTATCAGGTGTTTGGCAAGAAATAGTTGTCTGGTGTTGTTGGATAAGAATAATATGTGTGTACTGGTGTGTGTGTGTGTCACCATATCAGAATGTGTGGAGACTCTGCTTCTAGAATTCTTCAAATCAACGTGTGTGTGTGTGTGTGTGTGTGTGTGTGTGTGTGTGTACTTGTACAACTATCTTTGTGAGGACCAGTTTGAGTTTTAGACCATTGGAGTTTGGACAAAGAGAGTAAAGTAAGGACATTTTGGCCGGTCCTCACTTTCTGAGACCCCTTTAAAGGCCAATTTGAGGGTCAAGACTTGGTTTTAGAGATAAGGTTATAATTAGGTTAAGGGTAGGTTTAGGGTAAGGGTTCGGGTTAGGCACTTAGTTGTGATGGGTAAGGTTAGGGTAAGCAGCTAGAGATTGCATTGTGTCAATGAATGTCCTCATAAAGATAGATGTACAAGAATGTGTGTGTGTGCGTGTGTGTGTGAGTGACCATATCAGAATGTGTGGAGACTCTGCTTCTGGAAATCTAGATTCTTCAAATCCACTTCAGTGTGCGTGTGAATGAGTGTTAGATGGTGTATATGTTTGTGCACGATGGTGTTAAAAGATAACACAAGAATTTCTCACTTCTCTCTGGGTGGCTGTAGTGATCCACTTTTGTGTGTCCCATTGCAAAGCCCCTCTGTACCTCTTAGAGGATCAGCCATCCCCTACTTGACATCTCAATCTTGGCACAGAGTTCACACTGTGTGCTTGTGTGAATGAGTGTGGTTTAACCTTCAAACAAGAAGTTTTGTTGTCAGTAAAACTGACGGCAAACCCAATATCACACCATGAAAAGGTGGACAGCATGTTTCTCATCGTCCTTCACAGGCAGACTTGCCAGGCACTGGATGTCTGTTGTTTATTGTGTGTTTTTTGACCTAGCTTAATTGCGGCTGCAGACTCCTTTGAGGCAGGAGGCTGATGCGGCCCTCAAAAACGCTGATGGGTACACAGTAATAACTCCCTTCTCTGATTATTTTTTAATCTCCTGTTGATTCAGATCTGCACTGAGCTAAAAGAGTTTATTTATTTATTTATTTATCTTGAGCTGGGCATGGAGATGCAGGGAAAATGGAGAGCAAGGTCAAAAACCCGTCTGTGAATAACATCATGGTTAATTTCACAGTGGACAGAGGAGTCATTACCCATAGCACATAAATCTCAGTCTTTATGCAAACAATTTCAGCTGGTTATTGCTTATCAACGCTCCCGCCTTCTTTAATCTCGGAGACGTTATATTTTATAATCAAGCCTTGAAGGTTTAGTTCACCCAAAAATGTTATTCTGTTGTCATTTACTCACTCTCATGTTGTTATGAAGCCAGATGATAGCGAACAAATCATTCAAAGTGGTTTTGTGAAACAAATCAATGATTATTTAAAAAGATCTGAATCAAATGCGTGAATCATAGGCTACATCCGAAATTGCATGCTCCCCTATTTAGCAGGCGGAAAAACGTGTGAGACGAGTAGAATCTTTGAATTTACAGCATTCATAAAACATTAGGCAAAATTACTATTTCAGATTCTGAAGCAGGCCTACGAATCTGATAGTTACTTTACTTTCCAATGTGGCCACAGGAGAGGATTTGTGAATAGCAGTGAAGCGAAGCAACTGGCGCTAATATGACAGATGTTGTATGTCTGGATTTCATTCATATACACACATTCATACTATACAGAACATTCTTTTTTTAATGGTTGTGCAGTAATACATTATTCAAAATAAGCACCTACATAGAAAATATTTTATTTCGGACACTGCCATTAATTTGATTTAGATCTTTTTAATTAATAATTTATCCGATTCAAGAATCAGACATTGTAACTAATAATTGAAACTGAAAAGACGTGAAGCTTGAAAGCTTTATCGAATATAATGTTTCATGCTAGGGATCTGCCCGAAGCCGAATAACTTATTTGACATATTTTGTTGATCCTGAAACAACATTCCCATCTGAAAATTTAGCCCTAAACCTAACCCTATACTGTAAAAAAAAATTACATCCCCAAGTCAAAAATTTCAAGTGACCGATAACATCTAAATTTTTCAATTAGTCTGACGTATTATTTCTCACTGAGCCAATGTTAACAGACTATTGCAACAAGAATTTCACTTGGGCCAATTGAAAAATGTAGATGTTATCGGTCACTTGAAATTTTTGATTTGGGAGGGTTAGAATTTTTTTACAGTGTACTCATAACTTATCCCTAAAATCAAAAGGAAATGAAAAGTGAATAACACTGATTCTTGCACTAAACTTGACAAAAACTGTAAACTTGTGCTTCAGATCTGATGTTTCTCTGTCTCACTCTCTCATGGATACAGCAAGTTAAATGAAAACTATTAAGGGAACAGAAATTTAAAACAAGCTTCTCATGTAATATCACAAACTTCCGGTTAAAGCCTTTCCCACTTCCCGACTTATAAGAATACAGAAACAAATAATTTTGAGATTGTTACAGATACAGATATTGGCTCCATTGCACACCCCTTGTTCCATATTTACATCTCCTGAGGCCTATTATTTCAGGGAAAAGGAACACGATTACTGTGATTGTGTCCGAAAAGACCAATTCACTTCCACTTTAGATCTCTGAAATGATGAGCACTTTTCTGATCTGACAGGTAGAAGTTAATTCACTTGACAACTATTACCTAGAACCACTCAGACCACAGCAATTTATGGTTAATTTTCAGAGAGAGAGAGAGAGAGAGAGAGAGAGAGAGAGAGAGCTCTTAACACACATGCACACATCACCCACTCTTCCTCAACCTATATGTTACATATCTAGAAATATATATATATTTTTTTTATTCAGGTTGCATAAAGTGAAAGGAAAAAGAACAATCAGGAGTCTCTTTGAATTAATTTGCCTAAGTGAGGTTACAAATGGGCATAATAGCCACGGCAGCCACAATTACAGTCAATTTACACTTTCCAATTATCCATAAAAGGTACTTAACCTAATACTTGATGTGTGTCAAATGAAGGCAGGCCCAATTAAGCATGGGGGTGGTCTGAATTTCTGTGCCCCCTTTTCTGCACACATTCTCTCCCCTGGCTCTCCTGATCTAAGCACCACTCTAGTGAATTTAACTCCAGCCATCCAAAACACCACTCTGGGCAAATCACAGCCACTCCAGTTCAGCCTCTACTTCAACAAATTTTCAGGGATTTCAACCTGATGAGCAGGGCTGTACCGTAACTATTGTTTCCTATTGGTCATCATTATCATCCTTTCTCTTTCTCTGGACTCCCTGGGTGGAAGCACTTTAGAAGTTTAATGGACAAGCTAATCTATCTGACAGTACACCTAGATTAGCAATTACAGTACAATTCTTGACTAACAGTTGCTTTATCAGTTCTGCACATGAAACTGTCAGTTACTGATATCTTGTTTTTCAAGAACTCTGAAAAGAAGCTCTGCTTTTAGGTGTTGCTTGCTGGTTAGTATTGCCAGTCAATTCAAATTGTAGTTAATCAAATTAATTAATCACAATTATTCACAATATATTTGCTGAAAAAAAGACCAAAATGAAGATAATTAAAAGATAATTTTTGTTGTTGTTGACATTATTGTGGCAGAAGAGTAAATCACAGAATTAACATTTGTTTATAAAAGCTTTTTTATTTTTTACGAGACTTGTCAGTTGTTGTAAATTTTGCATTGTTTATTTCGTGGTATGTAAATATATATATATATATACACTACAAAATTACTTTTAAACTTTATACCGTGGCCTAAAGCTCATTTTGCGGATGCGTATTTAGTTTTTTGGATGTGTCCTTTGTTTAGTACAATGCATCTTTTTGCAAGTGGATAATTATTTGGAAGTAATTTATTGAGCCAATATTTAATTGTCAGTTTAACAATTCAACCTCCAGCCTCTGAGTGCTCCGTTCCACCTCGACCCGTCGCCCTGGCTCCTGCGCCTGCTATCCTTCCTCCCTCGACTCCAGCGTGGACCATCGGCCATTCGGCTTTGCCGGGCTCCCTCGGACTGTCGGCTCCACCTGGGCCAGACATCGCCACGCCACCGCTGTGGATATTTTGGGGATATTGAATTTAATTTTATCAATCAATAAATTCCACTAGAAACAAACCTTGTTGTATTATTTTAATTTAATACTGTGAAGCTGCTTTGATACAATCTGTATTGTGAAAAGCGCTATACAAATATACTTGACTTGACTTGACTTGGACTTGCGGGATGTCCGCTTCACTCCGGCCCTCCACCCCTTCGACTTCAGCCAGCTCTGACCTCTCTCAGGCTCCGCCTCTGCCCTCCCGTTCCCCACTTCAATCTCGGGGGGTCGTCACTGCGGCTCCGTCGCGGCCGCCTTAGGTCATCAGCGTTCCATAGCTCCCTCGGCCGTTCGTCTGCGCTCTGGGATCGGCTACCTTCGGCGCCATTGGTGCCATTCATCCCCCTAGTGCTGGCTGCCGGAACTCTGCCATGGCTCCTCCTCAATCATCCTGACGGTCACTTGGCTCCTCCCATCATCCCAGCCATGGCTTCTTCCTCCGTCATTGCCGCCTTGGTCTTGTCTGCCTGTTCTCTCCATCCCTGCGCCTGCTCCTCTTAACATCCCAGCGCATCCCTCCTTCCCTCATCTCTTCTGTTAAGGCACAAGGCCGCACCTTCTGGGAGGGGGTGTTATATAACACATAATCTGTTATTTTTGTCTTAGTTTCATTTTCATGGACTTTTAGTTGTTTCTAAGTATTCAGTCTCCTTTGTTCTAGTTTCCCACCTGAGTTTGTCACTATGCTTACTGATATGATTAGTCATTCTCTCCAGCTGTGTATCGTTAATTATCCTAGTTTGCCTGTGTATTTATCTGCCATGGGTTTTCAGTTCTCACTGTCGGTTTTCGTTAACGCAAGAACAAAGTTTGGTTATGGTAATCTTTCTTTCAATAGTCTATTGTTAATTCTTCATCCTCGTCCTGTCTTCTACCTACACCACGCCTAGACTTCGTGACACTGTGGAAGTCTTAGCACCAATTTTTTTTTCGTCCAATCACTGCATTTGGTCCACCTATATTTCCATACCGCCGCTCAATCTGCTCGTTCAGACATCATATGTCATCAGCGCATTCCGTAAGGCTATGCAGAGTTGTAGACAGAGAATCACCATGCGCCACAAACAATCAGCCACCTTTTACAGTTCCCCCTGAACCAAAACAGTGAGCTTATGCTGCTTTCACGGCATGTTGTAGTAATTCAGATCGCAACCCCGTGACGTTCTACTCGGAGCAGTTCACGTCCTCGGAATCTGAATTATGCGTTTCTACAACAACACTATCAATGGCGAAATAAATAAACTAACCCTGGAACATAACCTACTCCGGAGTAGGTTGATCAGAGAGTAAGTTGTTAGTTTACTCTGCGTAAACTTTGGTATGTCACATAACTTGCTTTCTGGAATAACCCCCCATTTTCATGCATGCACGTTTGTTGTAATGAGAATTAAACTTAAATTCCCTTCCTAATTTGTCTCTTGATGTGTATCTGAACCCTCAAGATACCCTTTTTGAGCGCAAGGACGCAAATCGCTATGGTAATTGAGTAAGTGGGACGCGGGAAACAGAGCGGCCCAACTGGGGAGTGAGAGAACGAGTGGGAGTAGGAGATGGTGCAGAGAAAAGGAGGGCATCCTAAAAGACACTTGAGATAAGAAAAATAAATGTAATGTATATGAATGACATGCAAATGTTAACCAAAGTAACTAACCCTTCTTTTTATAGGCATTCTCTTCTCAACCCATCACGTTTTGTAGTGGTAGTGGCATGGTGGTGTTGTATTTTAAAGCAGTAATAAAATAATAAAAAATGCATATTACCCACACAAAACATTTCCAACATATTTTGTTTTATCCAACATACACTTTATTTTAGGCTACTTTGAACTTTTTGATCTCCTAGTTTTGAACTAGGCTTGCTTTACACATTACAAATTATGCTACAATTCTTTGAAATGTGTGTTTATTTATTTTTATTTGTTTGCACTTCAACCCAGTGTTCAAATGTTTTAATTTATAAATGTTTCTGGAATTATAAACTAGATTTCATATTTTTGGCTGTGTGGCAAGAAGGCCATTTAAAAGCTAGCTACTGCACCCAGTTTATATAACCATACATGTAAAAATGAATGATTTTTTTTATTTTTTTTTATGTTAATGTCATTTAACTGTATAGAAATGCAATTAAAAATAAAAACATAAAGTCCCTTATATCTTTTTAAAAGCTGAATTATTATATTTCTGACGTGTGAAGACAGAGGTACTATATTGCAAATATAATATTACATTTAAACATGTTACAATCAGGCTAAAAAAAAAAAAAAAAAAAAGAAATCTTAAAACAACAATGTAAGTAGAGCACCCATATAATAATGGCACATTTTGCCTATCAGCCTTCTGAGTGTACAATTCTCATCTCTTTAATAGCATTTAAGACAGTTGCAAAAGGCACGTGCATATCTCAGCGAGTAATTACTCTCATTTCAGGTTTAATGCCTGGTGCTTGTTGACATGCATGCTCACCATGCAGTGCCCGCGCACACAGATGGCATCATCTGAAAATAAAGATCAAAGACTACTGAAATCCCATTCGTTCCACTCCGGATGGGATCCGCATGCTTTGAGAGAGAGTGTGAGAAAGATTTGGTTACGTGCCGAAAGAGAAAAACGGAATTCTGGATCAGTGACTCCCAGATGGTGGTAGCAGATATGTGCGGTACTACCTCTAAAAAGAGGGCAGCATATAGTGAGAACAGGCTCTCATCCTGTGTTCTCTCTCTCTCTTTTACATTATCTTACTTTCTCCATTTTAATTTAGCCCACTCACTCCCTGACTCTCTTTTCAACATTATCTTACTTTTGTCACTTTAATTGAGCCTTCTCACTCTATCTTTCTCTTCCTCAGCCCCTCTTTCTTTCCTAACCAATCTAATTTTTATCTAATTTTAATGCTTGTTCATATTGTTCCTTACTTTACTGAGTGAATATATTACTCTTATTTCCATGACTAATTCAGTGCTTGACATCAAACTCCATATTGTCAGGTGTGGAACATGAAGTCTTGAAGAAATAGGTCACCCAGTAAAGATGCGGTTACATTAGCAAAATGTTGGCAAAATTTCATGCCCAAAAAAGGTCAATTGTCAATAGTGTAGCAATGTATGATGTACAGCTCAAAGTCACATTCAAACCTCTGTTCGTCACCACTGCAAATTTGTGTGACCAACTTGAACCCGATGCAAAATCTTTTATCCTCACGTGACCTCATGGGCGGATTCCTATTGATATGACTGGATTTTGTCCATGAAAATTTGCCAAACAACGGTAAATGTGACCACACCTTATTCTGTCAGTTTTACTCACCCTGAAGCAATACAATCTGACACTATACAAAATGTTACACAAACCAAGAGTTTAACACCCAATAGAAACTCTGTAGACCGAATAATGCAAATTTTGCTACGAGTACAGCACAAATCCCCAAATAATGCAGATCAGAATTAGGATTATACCCATTTATAATCACAATTCAAAAAGGGCTATTAAATTCCATGCCCACCTAAAAATAGTGATAAACAGACCATCCAACACAAAGCCTTAAAGGAATAGTTCACTTCAAAATGAAAATTCTGTCATCATTTACTCAAGTTGTTTCAAAACCTGTTTGCATTTCTATCTTCTGCTGAACACAAAGGAAGATATTTTGATGAATGTTGGTAACCAGACAGATGATGTACCCCATTGATTTCCATAGTAGTAAAAAAAAAATACTATGGAAGTCAATGGGGTACATCAACTTTTTGATTACAGAAATTTTTTCAAAATATCTTCTTTTGTGTTCAGCAGAATAAATAAATAAATACAGGTTTAAAACAACTTGAGGGTGAGTAAATGATGAAAGAATTTTCATTTTGAAGTGAACTATTCCTTTAAACTACCAAGAGCTGACGCCAGAAAGAAATGCTCTCGGCCAAAATATCTTCCTTAGAGCTTACTGCATAAACCAAAACATGTCTGACTGAAAATATAAACTTAGCCAGACCAAACCAAATAATTTAAAACACAAAAAAGAAAAATACCTAAAACATTGGACAGACGCAACAGCCCACCAAAATAAATTGAAATGCTTTTTGGCCTAAACAGAGAATATAAATCGGCAGGATATCTGAGCTCAGTGACGACCCTAAACTACTACTTCTGATTATTATTATTATTATTATATTGTGTGTATATTTTGTAAATGTATGTATAATGTTTTTAATGCTTTGGCAATGTAAAGAATCCTTTCACCATGGCATAGCAATTTAAATCAATATTGTCCCAGCTAACAGGGATCCTTCTCAGAACTTTACCTATAACGTTCTGGCAAGGTTCTCTCAAAGTTATAAACAATTTAAAAAAATTTTTTTTTAAGTAATATTAATAGAATGCTCGTTCAGAGTAATCTGGTCTTTAACAATGGTCTCAAAACATTATCAGAAAAACATTATTTATACATCATTCATGGAGTGATTTTTGTTTGGCGTTCGGCTATTTACTTGTTTCAGAACGTTTAGCAAACAGAATAAAGTTCCCATAATGTTTGAATAATGATATAGGGCCCTATAATACACACGGCGCAATGTTTCAGCCCGGGCTAGTTTCAGCCCGACGCAGTTATCATTTTCATGTCCTGCTCCACGTTGTTTAATGGGTGTGTTGGTCTGAAAATGAGGTGTGTTCAGGCGCATTGTTGGCGCATTGCTATTTTGAAGCAACTGAAATAGACTGACTTAGACCAAGTTTCAGTTGGTCAATGGCGCAATATTTTTTTTATTTAAAGAGCATGTTGGTAATGTAAGGGTCCACAACGCGTGTACACTGCTTACACACACGGGGATGCACGCAGCACACAAACGAGACAAATATTAAAAATAAAAGAATTACAATGTAAAAGATTAATATTGTGTACATAAAGATATGATGGAATCTGACTTGACTTGTCCCGTAGATGGTCTGCTTGCGCGCTTTAACCTCGCGCACGAGCAGATCCGTTTCCTCTATGGAGACGCGTTCAGTCTTTCCGCTTGCAAATTCCGCAATGTAAATCGTGAATCTGCCATGGCACGAGCGAAACTGGCTTTTAAAGGGAATGGGAGATGAGACTCTGATTGGTTTACTGCCCGTTACGCCCAATACATACCCATTACTCATTATGAGAATAGGGATAACCCTTTTAGACCATTCTCGCCAACCATTTTTTCTGTCGTTATAAGTAGCAAAAGTGGATTCGGACACACCCTAAGTGCACTTATGCCGTGCGCTTTAGACCATGCACTTAGATCATTAAAATAGGGCCCATAGAATGTAATGTTTCCTTAAAATTCACAGAACCAATTTTTTTTTTTTTTTTTTTTTTTAAACAGTTAATAAAAAAATTAAATAAATAAAAAACTCTTCAGAGAACATTCAGAAATGTTTTCATAACTTTACAGGAATGTTAGCAAATTGTAACATGTTTTTTTTAGCTGGGGTAACTTAAAACAAATGGGAATATAGTGCCCTAGTTATATAGATTACTATGGGGCCCCTAGAGGAACATAGTAATGGACAAAAATTAGATGGGAGGGAAAAGTAGCCTAAATGTCAATGTTTTTAAACATTGGAATGCAAAACTTTTGTGATAGAATGTATATTCCACTCCCATCTCATTTTTGTTTTTCCTTTTTTTTAAAAATACCCACAAGAACAGAAATAAAAATCATCTTCAGTATTACACATAAGTTGTACAGGTTTGGAATGACATGATAGCTATTAAATGACAGAATTAAAATATTTGGGTGATTTCTTTTTATATTTTGGAGACGTGTATTATTCAGTGGTGGCTTGTCAATAGAGGGCGCTGGGGCGCCGCCCCCATCAAAATTCCAGAAATATACATGTACAAAAATGATATAAAAATACAAAAATAAAATAGTGTATTCATAAGATAGTAAGAAGAGCCTCAGCATTTAATAAAAACTGGCTTTAATCGGTTAACTATTTTCTATTTTTTTCAATATGTTTCATGCGGTTTCAAGAGTCCTATCCGAGTCCTTAAATTTTCGGGTAGCATGTGACCTGAAGCTGGACTCTAATTGGTTTCTTCAAGATTCTCCTCCGGACGCAGGTCGTTGCGTCCCTGGCGAATCAGAATTGGATACATGTTATTTTATCCAATCTGATTGGTTCTTGCATCTGTCATTCAACTTTACGCTCTTGGCCACTACTGCGAGTGCGCGGGCGACACCGTAACTCCGACTCCGTCAAAACCTTGCTGGGCTGACCACTTTGGTAGAAATAATGGCAGCAGTTAATCCAAATTCTGTAATTTATTTACAAAAAAAAAAAAACTTTCACAAGGCTTTCGCCAGACCAACCAGATTTACAAATCCAGTAGCATGGAGGCCAGTGACAGAGGACGAAGCTAACGCTACACACGGAGTATCACCTGCGCTTGTTATGAGAAATGGAGGTGGCTGGCTGGATATGATGTTAGCAGTGCCCTGTTTTGTTTTGTCACTGAAGTTTTGTGGACAACAACGGGGGTAAGAGACCTCAAACATCTATCTGAAAAATATACCTATTCCAGCTGTTTATGGAGAATAATCTCGAAGAAGTCTTTTCCGAAACTGTGACTCTCCTAAAAGTTCTCATTACCACACCCATGACCACGGCTGAAGCTGAGAGGTGCTTCTCAACCTTGAAAAGAATAAAAACTTTTCTCAGAAACACCATGACCCAGGAGAGGCTGAATGCACTGGCATTGCTGTTCATGGAAAAGAGAATTGTTACTGAGATGACTGACTTTAATCAGAGAGTCATTGAGAAATTTGCAGGCCAGAAAGAAAGGAGAGAAAAAATTATGTTCAAGTAGGAAACATGCTTTTTGGTACTGCTTTGTATTTTTTTTTTATTATTATTTTTTTAAACGCCCCAAAATAATTATAACCAGCCGCCACTGGTATTATATATGGGCATGAGTATGTGTCACCAGTGCTCGGTTCATTACTAACAGGTTCATATTGTTTTGAGCCCCGCTGTACTGTGGTGCTATAGGAGAGGTGAGGATGGAGTAATTGTCTCATATCAAATGAAATGGCATGAACAGCAGAGGCACACATCACCTGCATTGTCAGATGAGCGCATCGTCTGCGCCACTGATTTGAATCCATGGCGTATCTTGTTTACAAGTCATCTAGGGCACCGCCAGCGAAAGCCAGGGCATAAACAAGTTTACCTCATGTCAGGTTGAGTGTCACTCTTGCAGCATTCTATACACTAATCACAGGCATCCAGAACTTTTTCTTGCACATGCACATGCAAAAAAACAACAAAAAAAAAAAAACGTACATCGCTGTTTTCGATGGCTTGTCCCCTGCAAAGCTGAATGCTGCTGTGTTCACAACAAGGGTGTTAATCAAGAATTGCATGTCAAATGTGTAGACTACAACATCAGAACCAAATAATTAATTTTCTTAGGTGTGCTGACAAAATGGTCTGGATGAAGAAGAATCCAATGGAATGAGGGATAGAGAAAAACGAATGAAAAAAAGATGTCGTTATAATTGGCGGTTTTGTTTGTGCATTAATAAAGGATTGGGGAAATGAATGTTATACACTATTTCCTTTTGAGCCAACAGACATATCTGAGGAAGGAAATGAGATGGATGGAGTGTGAAATCTGCAATGTGGTGTGGCTTGCCTGATGCAAATGAAATGTCAACACACAGCGAAGGTAGTTAATGAGATTTCTAATGCGTAATTTCCACATTGCACCCAAAGTGCGAAAACACAGAATAAACTCTGCCATTAAAACAAAATGCCACAAATAGAGACAGTAGAGTTCTTTTCTTTTCTTGATTTGGGTTCCTTTCCTTCTCGATCTCAATCTGTCTTTCTTCCTCTCTGCAACCTTAAAAACAGGCCCACGGTCCATCTTAAGGTGGGACAAAAGAAATAACTTGTGTCGCTGTCTTTTCTAGGAGATAAAACATGCTAAATATCACACCATCATTCAAAGCATGGCAGGATATAAAAGCCCAGCATACTGTATATGTGCCTGCTGTTTTTGTTGTTTTATAATGAAGGATTGTGCGATGGGATACCCTCAACTTGGAGGTGGATAAACTCTGTCATCCTGCTAGGGAAAGCCACTCAAGCGCTTACCACTGACTGACCCATATTTTAATTATTCATACGGATTGGCAGCTATTTATGATGTGAGAAAGACAGATTAATGTAGCATTTTTATCTGCTTGCATCCACGTGGCCTGACTCTGATTTTAAGCCCAGGCACTATAAATCACTTTAATGAGCCGTGCCAATTGACAAGTGATTTAATATTTAATCAAATATGGTATGTTTGCAGCTGAAACACTCGCTTAAAGCACCCAAAGTCTAAAAATAAAAGCCTCAGGTATACAGAAGACAGAACATCCTCCATCTCTAATATGCTTAAAATAAATTAGTTTCATCAGGAGATCTGACATACTACAGCTGGTGAAAGACTAAATAGTGACAGTTTTGGGTGTGAAGGTTTGTATTAAAATTATTATTATTATTATTATTATTATTATGTATAACTTACTACCTTCTCAGCACTGACAGAGCAGAAACACCCAAGCTTATACCCAATGTGTTTTTAATTTACCTCATACACACTGTGAAACGTGAAAACACTAAATAGCTATTTTTAATTGATCAGACCCTGAAAATTATTTTTGTTTAACTTAATTATTATTTGGTGTAACCTTATGAAGTCAGATTGATTGAATCATATAAAATATTTGGGATTCAATATAGTTAATCAGTTAAATGTTTATAAGGCTGCACGATTTTGGGAAAACAAATATAAATATAAATATATATATATATATATATATATATATATATATATATATATATATATATATATATATATATATATATATATATATATATATATTTATTATTATTATTATTATTTATTTATTTATTTATTTATTTTTATAAAGAAAACCAGGTTTGTTGTGCCAGCTTGTAAGGCTGCTCAATTTGACCCAAATTATTGTGCTTATCAATATGAATAATAATAATAATTATGATTATTATTAAGTGTAAGAATTGTTTTACTTCAAATTTCTTTAGAGAGAAGTATTATTCATATATATATATATATATTTTTTTTTTTTACCCCAAATAGGTTGGTGGTACTATTATTGAGTGCTACAAACACATCAATGTCTGTTTCATTCATACTGGAAGCCAGAGGGCACCCTCGTGCAGAAACTCCAAATATACCTCACAGAAGTAATAAAACTTATGAAGTTCCAGGAAATCCCTAATATAGACCAGGGGGGCAGGGTTTTATATTATTTTGAAGTTTCCCCGGGCGCCGCCATAGGCTAGCGGACCATCACCTGCTGTTAGCATCCCATTGACTCCCATTCAGCGAATAACTTTACATCTGAGGCGTTTAAAGACTCCATTTGTCCATTATTTATTTCTAAAGAAACACGAAAATGTATAAAAGGCTCCATTACCTTGTATCTTACGTTATGGCCCCGTAGAAGCAGTTTTTGTAAAAACAGGCTAACGATTGTGTCATAACCACGCGACTCTCTGTCGCACAGTAGAGAGATTACAGTATGGACAGGAGGAGAAGCTTGCGCGCAATCGGGGGGACGTGGAGGCAAAATGACAAAGTAATTAATCAGAATACTTAGCAAAAGTTACTCCTGCTCCCAGCTCATGGACACCTCCTACTCACACTCTCCGTCTCTGCAAGATTCGGAAGGGAATGATTCAGATTTCTCTTGGCACAGCTACTAGAAGACAGACGGGTTGCTCACGTCACATCTACGTAGTCAAGCTCAGTTTGAGTCTGCGCAGTACGCTCGACCATCAGGAAGTTAGTGCTTCTATTTGACTTCAATTGTCTCCGTTGAATCCTGCGTCATATCATTACGCCTGCTGGACTCATGGTACGGCAGCAAAGTTTCTTGATTATTACGCAGGAATGAGAGATTCTAGCCATATCAGCCTAGAAAATCGCAACTTTACATTTTCCGTCGGTCTTAGTACACGATGTAACTACAGAAGAGTCAAGTTTTAAATAGGAAAAATATCGAAACTCTTTGGTCATTTTTTTTGAGAGAGATGCTAATGGTCCTGTCCGATTCAATGATCTATGCTAAGCTATGCTAAAAGTGGTACCGCCAGACCCGGAGATCGGCTGAATGGATTCGAAAACGGTAAAACTCAACTGTTTAACTCTGGGGGAGTTGTAAAATGAGGCAATTTCCAAAAAAAAAAAAAAGTGGAGTATACCTTTAATGTTTTGATACTCTTTTGATTGGAAATTGTCTTCATTCATAACTGCACATGCAGGTGCTGAACTTAAAAACCTTCCTCATTGCTGGCAAGTGTTATGAGTTAATTAGCAGGTTTCATTTCAGTTGATTTTAAGCAAATATTCCAGTTCATCAAGTTCTATTTTAATTATAGTTGTTCTAAATCACTGTTTTACAGAGTGAGAAAACACTCCAGACAATTCCGAACGTGTGCCAAGACAGCAACAGCTTGACCACCCTGTGTGGCCAAATTAAGTGACTCACCCTCCATTATAAAGTACACATTTGAGATTAAAAGTCATAGGCAAACAAATTAATACAGAAATAGATGTATTTACAGACATGCAAATAAAAATACATTTATAAAAAAATTCTACAAGCATCTTCTT
The DNA here is from genome assembly GCA_021554675.1 of Leuciscus idus. NCBI lineage: Eukaryota > Metazoa > Chordata > Actinopteri > Cypriniformes > Leuciscidae > Leuciscus > Leuciscus idus. The sequence goes on along the minus strand of CM038633.1, from coordinate 26,778,771 downwards.
TTTAACAATAGTGATGGTGCATGCAATAAAGCTTAGTGATAAAATATATGACAAACACCAATCCATTAGTCCTCTTAAATAGAAAGTAATAAAAATGAACTTAGGCAACAGAGAGAGAGAGAGCGAGAGAGAGAGACAGAGAGAGAGATGCCAATGCCTCACGGGAGAGTTTTCCACGACTGTTTTGTTCATGTCCTGGGGTTGTGCAATCTGTTTGTCTGTTTAATATATCAATTAAAAATCAGTGTTTTTCTGGCCAGGAGCGAATCACCAAATCTGCATACTTAATATGAGCCCTGCGGCGAATACTAACACCCCATCGCATGTATCAGACCTTCTACAGCTACCCAACTGGATCCAACACCTCGCCATCAATTATTCAGCCTTACAAAGTTAGGCCGATTACCTTTGTATCTGTCCTGCTGCCCTGTCAATATTTAGGGAGCTCAGAAATGTATACATGTGTGCACTAAAGAGTGAGGGAAAACAGAACTGCATTATTAATCATAAACGTGTCACTCACATGTTTGTGCTTGATTTTGTTGGATTCTTAAGAGTCTCTCGTTTGAGTGACAGCCCCCTTTACGCCCCCGCGCTTGTTCCTGTCTGGCTCTCGGGCAGCTGTGAGGGCCTCAGGGGCTGCTTTTGAAGGTCACAGATGACCACTGACCATCGACACTAAGAAAGCAAGAGCCAGAGAGTGAGAGTAGGCTACAAGCTCCAGCTTCCCCATGGACTCGGAAAAACTACTTTAGAAGAGACTGAGCGAGTGTGTGTGTGTGTGTGTGTCTGCCTGTAAAGGTCACGATAACAAGCCATCCCTCTTCGTCAGAGCAACAAACTACCGATCTATCGTTTCATCACATAACACGAGGTGCTGTTGAATCCCAATGATATTTTAAGTGAGATCTGCACCCAGCTGTTCAAATGTAGCTCTTTTCTTAATCGCTCTAAGTTCAGATTTCACACTAAGACAAGTCTGCGAGGTGTCCTGCTGGGCGCTATTGTCACCACATATTACCTTTCTGCTCGCTTGAGGACATTCAGATGCTGTGGTGACTGTGTGTGTGTGTGGGTGGTGAGATGTTGCCTACCTGCAGCTGACAGTGTTTTACCATCTCGTATGAACATCGGCAGCCTATGCAACAAAAGTTGAACCTGAGCAAGGTTGCAGTATGTTGGAGAGGGTGGGTGTCCTAGTTTCTAATAAGACGTGTGGTTTTTCATCCCAAAGAATCTGAGAACTACTCTCCTTTGGGAAAACAGCATCCCCAAGGTGACGGAACAATTTGGTCCCCTGAGAAAACACACACACATACACACATGCTCCGGATGCTGGTGCTGTAACTAGAACTAAGAGAAGTTTGCATGTTCATGAAGATGGATGCGTTGTCTTGTCAATCACAACTTTGTATGTCGGAATCAATCCCAGAGGACTGTGGACAGGATCTTAAGATGATCAGCACAACAGATTGTTTCTGATGCATAAATCTTGTGCGTTATATCTCATTTAAACACATCCGGGTTTGTGTATGTGTGCATGCATGCGCTAAATCACTTCTAAATTTTAGCAAGTGTGTGCACTCATATTTCTGTTTGTGATTGAGATGTTTATGTGCTAACTGCCTGTTGTGAGATGTTTATGTGCTAACTGCCTGTTTTGCTCCCCGGATAGGGAGCTAGTTAAGGTCTACATCCCATGGGCAGCCAGCACTTTGTGATTGACAAGACATCGCATGCATCTTCATGAACATTCAAAAACATGCATGATTTGTTATAGACCATAACTCTCTTCACATCCTGATAGCAATCAATAATTGAAGTGGTCTAAAAATTCTTTTTTTTTTTTTACATAGACCTATATCTTCTGTGGAAGTCTCAGGACAAACAAATGTTCTGAATGTAATGGTACGATGTCCTACCTGCCTGTCAACTTATGTATTTGCATACCATACCTTGCATCTCAATTCATCAGCATGTTCTATGAGCCTATGCAGAGTCACTGAGCGGCACAAATAAACAGCAGCCACTGTGAAGAGAGTTATGGTCTATAACAAACAGTAACATTGCTCCTAAGTGAATCAATGTTTTGAACGAATTGGTTGAATAAGCGATTCTGCTACTCACACATAGAGACGGGCGGTTGTTTAATTTCTGAAGGAATCAGCATTTTTGTAAAGAATTTGTTGAATGAATTAGCAATGTATCACTCATAAAGAGAGTCACCAAAATTACACTGTAAAAAAAAAATTACATCCCCAAGTCAAAAATTTCAAGTGACCGATAACATCTAAATTTTTCAATAAGTCTGACGTATTATTTCTCATTGAGCCAATGTTAACAGACTATTGCAACAAGAATTTCACTTGGGCCAATTGAAAAATTTAGATGTTATTGCACTTGAAATTTTTGATTTGGGAGGGTTAGAAATTTTTTACAGTGTATTATAACTTTGTTATATCAAAGTTATTGATTGACCAATCAGGATCAAGTATTCCAGCAATGTAATAATAATTTCTATAGTTACTATTTAACTAGTTAGTTACTATACTAGTTATACTATTTATCATAGTTGATTCATGTTCGATCATAATATTTTACCTAATTTTAACTAATTTTTATACAACTTGAAATGTTAAAAATGCAAATATAGAACATAGCATTAACCTAGATTAGTAAATTATGTAACAGAATTGGTCATTGTTTGGTCGTCATGCATTAACTAATGTCACTATGAACCTTGTCGTAAAGTGTTACCAGTTTTTCACATTAAGTTAAACACACACATAACATCACACACTTTCCAACATGAGTGAGGAAAAACTGAAGCAGGCCATAAACAGGTGTTTGCTCATTCCAACCTCTATCTATTTTTATATCATCATGAAGATTTCAAATAAATCTTTAATATTTAATCTACATTTGGATGGTCCTGAGATAGACCATCTGTCTCCCCTCCACTGCTCCTCCCTTATGAAACACACACACATACATACGCACACACTTACTCGAAAGTTTCCCAGCTTAGGAGCAACTGATACAAACAAGAAACACAAACTCCATCCAATGTGTGCAACTGAGAACACACACCAACTGTGCCGCTAACATCTGAACGAAACTTTCACACACAAGCACGCACGAGTAAACACACACAGGCAACAGAGCAGATACAAATGTATGGTTGTTTTGTGAGGCTGCGTCCGTTGAGGCATTCTTTAATATTTCATTCAAACCAGAACTGTGGCCCCTTCATGTGCCTGATAGTTTCCCCTCATCAAGGTCGGCGGATCGGGGATGACACACTTAATCACTGTGTGATGTATGAGTGTACCGCCTGGTGTTACTACACCTGAGTGTGGGACATAAATCCTTATTAGCAACTTATGAAATAACCATACACCATATGTTTATCTCCACATTTCTGTGGCCTGAAAATGATGGAGTTGAAAATATTCCCTCCGCTTTCTGGCTATACGTTGGCTGTAGGAATGCTTGCACTGACAACAAAAAAGGCTGGGCTGCTTATCGTTAGAAAATTTTCGATTTCGATACCTTGACTTCAACATCGGCTCCTGAACGATACTTTTTCCGATACCAATTTTATGAAATCTGTTTTAACAAGATTACATTACATATTACCTAAAAAAAATAAATAAATTCAGTTTGTTTACTGTTTTTATAGACTCATATAGGCCACTGGGGGGCAGAATTGCCTCGCGATCAAGTGCACGCATAAAGTTTGCCGCAAAGCCCTGGCAAAAGTAACATTCATGATTATGAATGTGTAAAAAATAGCAAGGAGACATTTTAATTGTTTATTGATAATCTAGTGTTTTCTGAGTCAGTGTTGGTTGCAAAGATGAATTTGACGTTGCTGACTCATCATCTCCGCAGTAGAGCGAATAGAGAGAAATGCACCTTTCATTTGGATTACATAATCAGAGTATTTATTTTCAACTTGAATTGGTTTAATAGTAGTCATTTCAAGCTTTCTATATGCCTATTTCCCATGTCTGTGAGGCAAGTAGCCCATTCACAGAGTGTCCCTATTCAAGATTTTTTTAAAGGAATCCCAGGAATCCCACTTGGATCTATGGTGGGGCATGAACCCCAAAATGGGTCACAGGTGCCTTCAGATAAGTTTGCAGACAGCAAGTAAAAACAAATGCAAATTATAAGACGCAACAAATCAGCGCAACACGCTTCCAGTGTTATCTGACCTCAAATGCAGTTTGTCGAATCAAACAGCATTTTCCCAAGGAATTTTAACATCTGAAAAGTTTGTATTTTAAAGAACATTCAATTTCCCTCAGCTATAAATTTTCTAGTTTGGTCATTTCTGAGATCTTTTGAGTTTTTGTTGTTGTTGTTTTCCCCGCATAATGCAACAGCTCCGGACTGGGATCTGTTGTGAAGAACATCTGAAGTAATGGCGATGAGCAGCTGGGGTTTGATTGGCCTTTAAATATGAATATGGTCTTAAATAACAAAGCACCCTGCTTGACAAATACAATCTTACATGAAAACCAGGGGGAAATGTCCTCTCGTTTTCTTCATAATTAAAACCTCTTTTATGAGTTCTAAACAGCACTGTCCTATTTCCAAACACACAAAAACTCTCTTGTTTCTGTTTGTGTGTCAGCACAAATCTGCATCATTCCTGTTAAAAAGCCGTTTACTGTCTCCCTGAGTGACCCGTGTACCCTTTCAAACCGAGCTTGGCCAACAACAGGGACTTTCTGCAATGCCACATACCCATAACTCGATCTGAAATGCCATCTGCCCACTTTCTTCTTTGTTCCATCCTTCCCCCTGTTTTCTCTTTCCCTCTCTTTCAGATGTGGCATGCGTTCTCAGCAGCATATGTCAGTGTGCGAATGGCCGCTGCTGTTTAAAAAGGGTTCTGTGTGCATGTCTTCATATTCTGCCTGTCCGTCACCTCGTCAAGAGAAAGCTGCGTTTCCGTGGACCCGGAACAATGCATTATTGAACAAGGGATGGTGGGAGAAATAGCAAATTCACAAACTTTGAATTAAAGATTTACTGGAAATGGAGCAAACAATGAGAGACCCTAAAAGATCTGTGTGATTAATGGTGATGTACCAATGACTCAGAGAGAGATTAAGATTTGACTGTAGAGTATTACTGAATTAATCATCTCTCATAAACACAGCTGATAAATGTTATTTGTTAAGCTCATCAAATGTTACTCAGCATCTGCTATCAAATTATTTAATTTTTTTCTCAGATAATAGGCAGATGAAGAACTACGATTAGCAGACAAGAACTCTTTATTCTGGGACTTTCTCCTCATAAATCTTTGTTCCCAACTCTCTAAATTACACCATAGCTCTTTTTGGTTTCTGCATCAAAACACAACTATTTTTTCAGCACTGCACAAATGATGCTCAACAGAGTTTCATGTTAGCATTTTGCTAAGCTAATGGACTCTAATCAGAGTTGTGTGCCATTCAGAACTGATGAATTATTTTCCTGAGTTTGAATTAAAGATAGATGGATGGATGTATGGATGTATGTATGGATGGATGTATGGATGTATGGATGGATGGATGGATGGATGTATGTATGGACGGATGGACGGATGGACAGACGGACAGACGGACGGACAGACATACAGACAAATAAATACATAGATTCCTTAAAATACTGCCCACTAGGTTTTGGAACAGCGCACATGGTCCTGTCCTTGTAGTATTTCATCAGTGACTAACAAATTATTTTGCCGCTTGTAACTTGATGTGTCTGTTGGATATCTTTTGAGACTGCGGCACTATCTCTTTATAAACAAGTTTATAGGCAAACAAACCGTGCTGATGCCGTTTTACAGCAGTGTTACTGCTCTCTGTGCTTACCAAACATAAGACTGCAGGAAAAAACATGCCTGGGTGCCCTGCAGTTTGAGAATTGCTGCCTCTTAATTTGGCCAAATTGTTTTTTCCTTATAAAGTTCATAGAAAGGTCACTGGAGACTGGTGCCAAGAAAGCTCATGATGATTTGGTGATTTGCTTTGTTTATTTTTAAGACTCCAGCATTATCCTGACTGCAATAAGGATGAAAGATGTTATAAACAGCCAGTATGTGGAATTCAACAATATGAGTGGCCACTTGGGTAAACCTTTTTTTTTTTTTTTTTTTTTTTTTTTTTTTTATATAAAGGCCTGCATAACAATAATGATATCGTTTTAAAGATAGTTATACATTTAAAAGAATAGCAGAGTCCACACAAACTACAACAATAACGACACAGGGGAATGATATCATTTGAAAGATTTTATTTCCAGCTGATGAACGATCAAATCATTGAGCCAATCAGAATATATCCTGCTTTATAGAGTTCGAGCATCTAAAGTGGCAGATGACAAAACTGCAGCATGTGCTTATAAACAACGTTGTCGTTCGCTGTTGTGAACGCTTATATCGTTCTTGAAATGAACAGGCCTAATAGCTCATTACTTGATAACTCACTTAATAACTCACTTGTATTTCTCTAAATGTAATTATGTTGAAGTGAATCAAGAATCGGTGTGACTACTCCGATGCATAAATAAGTCTGGCAACAAAGTGCAGATATTTGCACCCCAGAAGTCAGGTGGAGACAGACAGAATGCATATTTGACTTCTGAGACATAGCCTGGAGGGTATTGCTTGTGTTCCAATGTTTTGCTCAGTGACACTTATGTGCCTGCGACCCTGTTTCCAATCTTCTGACATTTTCTGATCCCAACCCCTCCTACTCCTCTCCCTGTCGCTTCCTGCAATTCCACTGTCTGAATACATGCACATTTATTTGTTTGTGCATATATATATATATATATATATATACATATATGTGTGTGTGTGTGTGTGTGTGTGTGTGTGTGTGTGTGTGTGTGTGTGTGTAAAAGACACTGGACAGTGATAGATTAATGTAGCTGTGCTCTTCATCTCACTCATGCTTTTTTTCATCTTCACAACAATACAACACTGCCCTATTCTGCTTTCGTCATATGTCACAAAGCTTCAGAATGTGTTAATTTAATTTGGCTTTGGAAATAAGCATCTGCTGAATGAATAGATGTAAATGTAATATAAATGCATCTTAAAAATAACTACAAGACAACATTAAAATGCACAGGAAAAGCAAACACTGAAGGTAAACATTCCATTAAAATGATGTGATAATTATAATGTGTAATTCTATAAATTTTCTATATTCTCTGTCTTTTGTATTCATATATTTGTTATACCAACTGTGCTGTCACCATTTGAGATCCAGCATTGCTTTTGACTGCTTTAAATTGACCCTCCATGACAAATAACAACTCAAGAGTAATAATTTGCTGTTTGCGACTGAGCGTGTGCGAGAAACATGTTGACAGTGAAAGCATTTTGCAACACCATGTTCAAACCACATCTGTGCAGGTTGTCAAGTAGTGTCAGGGTGAAATGTTTACATTATGATCCAGCAGATCAGTCTACAGTTGGTCAAAATTACCTGCAATAGCACAGCCATCACTTACACTGGGGTGCAAATAGCATTTGCCATTAAGAATACTGACAAAAAAAAATAATACTCTATTTATGGGTGGAGAAAAAAGGGAACCTGCTCTGTTTCTTCTACATTTAGCAGAGTCTTTCATGTACTACTTTTTAATGATGTCTATAATCTTGTTTAATGTCAGTTATAATCAACAATAAATTGAGCAAATGCAATCTGTCATCTTTTTAAGCCCTCATCCAAACCACCTGAAGATCAAAGGTCAGACATGATGAATTACAATTTCCTACTTGAGATCAAGAGCTGGACACACATAATGACTCCTCTCTTGTAGACCCTCTCATCCCTCCCTCTGTTTTTCTATTTTTGCTCTTCCTTTCTCTTTATCTCATACCAAACACTTTGATTAGTTTAAAAAAGAAACCACACTTGAACAAATTGTGGTGAGAACGTTTTGAATAATACCCAAAACAGGCAAATCACTTTACCTGCCAAGCCTGTTACTCATCCAACAGGGCTTGATTCCTCATGTTTTGTCTAATAAAAGCAGTAAACACTCACTAGACGCTGACACACTCAAACAAGCCCATGTTTGCAGCCAGGTCGTGCAGTTACGGTATTTACCACCAGGGGCTAACCAGGCCATGCTAATTAGCCAAACCTTGACCCATCTGTACATAAACATGTCTGTACCCATGTTTCAAGCTAATGTCCAAAAGCATTAGGGCAAAAACACAAGGTTGTGTCCGCTCTGAATAGGTCACATTTGTGTTTGCTCTTTGTGTGGCAGCTGCTAACGGCGAATGTTTACATTACGATTTGCGTCAGGCTAACTCAGATGGGTGGCACACGCATATGACATCACAAATGTGATTAGCGTGACCTAGATCCTGAAATTGGACAATTACCCCTCAAATCAGGCACATCAGTCCCTGGATCACCTTCACACTACAGGTGTTCTACCCATTAGCCGTTCTCTTTTCATTTGTGACATGCAGTTGACTGTGATCAGCAAGGGTTAACAGCTACTAAATGCCGTTTGACGGCCATTAGCAGTCATCATGGTTAACCTTCTGTCACGGACCTCTCTTACTTTCTGACACGTCGTAAACACACACACATTTCACACAGAAAATACCCTGGCTTTACAGAAGAATCTCAGTCTAAAACAGAAGTGGTACGGTATAGGCTGCATGTTCCTTAGAGGGTTAAGAGAAAGACTGGTGATGAAATATTCAGCTGTGAGCTTCACTGATTTCAGTTTCATCAAGAAAAAAAGATACAGAGCAGAGGTGTCCCATTTTATACAAAAACTCAAATTGATTGAGATCATCCCATTTAGGACATTTTTTAAACAACTCTGTGGCTGTTGACGTTTTGAGAGGACAAAGCTCAATTGTATGATTTTTTTTTCAATCCTTCTGAATTTTACATTTTTGTTGAACAATATGTGACTTTATTATAAAAAAAAAATAGGGTTAAAGATTTTGAAAATGGCTAAAGAATGTTTTGCTGAGAGATCAATGATTTGTTGTAGCTGCTTTAGGAAAAAAAAATTATTAACAACAATAGCATAATCAACTACGACAATTATAAAATAATTATAATCAACATCATTGTTACCATTATTGACACCTTAAATCACACACATTTTGATTCTTGTTGATTGTGTGTGTGACTGTCAAAAAAAAAAAAAACTTACTAAAACATTCCTACATTCTTAATACTTTAATATAAAAAAAAAATTAATTGTGTGCTTTAAAAAAAACAACAACTTTTAATTAACATGCATGCATTAAATTGATTAAAAGTGACAGTAAAGACATTTATAATGTTGCAAAGGATTTCTATTTCAAATAAATGCCATTCTTTTGAACTTTCTATTCATAAAAAAAAAAAAAAAAAAAAAAAAAATTACAGACCATTAAGCAGCACATTGGTTTTCAACATTGATAATTATAAGAAATGTTTCTTTAGAACCAAATCTGCACATTAGAATGATTTCTGAAGGATCTCGTGACACTGAAGACTGGCTATTACAGTAATGAAATAGAAATTGTAATATTATTTCACATTATTACTGTTTTTTATCAAATAAATACAGCCTTGGAGAGTATAAGAGACTTATTTCTAAAACAAAATGACTTCACAGACCCCAAACATTTGAATGGTTCCTTGAGTTGTAATATTGTTGGTTGCATGTTTCATCAATATTCCCCACTGAGTCTTATTTTTTCTATATTCATAGAATATTATGCAGGCTCACACATTCTCACTGATCTCACTATTAATGTTCAGAGCGGCACATGCATTCAATACAAGCACTGAATTCACGTATGAACACATCATATTGAACTCATTGCTAATAGGGCCGCAACGACGCGTCGACGTCATCGATTACGTCGACTATGAAAATACGTCGACACGCATGAAATACGTCGACGCGTCACATTCATTATTTACGTTTAAATATCGAGTAATGGCGGCTTCTGCTCCCGCTCATGGTGAAAATGACAGACCACGATCATCCAAAGTATGGGAATACTTTAAACTACGTCCGAACAGAAAGGTGCTTTGTTCACTATGCAAACTATTCCCCATTCGGCGACAATAAAATGGACTTTAATTTATAACTTCAACTTAAATCTGTCAACGAAGCTTTCAGTGCATTTGCAAGTTTTTAAAAGTTGTGTATGCACATGTAGACTAGAGACCTGCACTCCCGCGGGACACAACGCAACAGAGTGCGGCGCGGGAACATAGATCTGATGGCCGAGTGCGGGCACGGGCGGTAATGCACTCGTGTGTGTGCTGGTTGCGGGAGAATAAAACGATTCGCGGGACTCCCGCAAAATAGAAATATCTATAAATTGAACATCTAAAAACAAATAAATTGTCATTCATCTGTTGCACAAAAGCAACAAGAAAAACTAAAACAAAATAGAAACGATTTACAGGCCAGAGTCTCTATCTATTTATAACATGTTTGCAGCGTTGAACAATGTAGCCAATCACAGACATATGTGTTGATTTCTTGAACGCAATGGCCAATCAGATGCATTTAAGATTGAATCCCCTCACCGCTCAAAATTGACTTTTTGTTCAGTGCTGAATTCTGCATACTGGCAAATCATCTGATTATAGCAAACAAAGTGTAGATATTATGACAGATTCATTGTGCAGCCAGTTTCATTGATAATAACAGAGATTTGTGAGATCACGATGAACTGAGATGTCTTTTTAGGAATTATTAAGGAAGAAATCTGTCCCGCGCAGGTCTCTAATGTAGACTTTAAAAACAAACGACTAACGCTATATTTACATTAACAGTAGCCTAGGCTGCAATCTAGTCAGGGTCCGAAATTAACACCCGCCAAGCGCCAAATGCGGGTAGATTTTCTGTTTGGCGAGTAAATCTCAAAAGGCTATCCGCCACACTGGCGGGTGAATGTTCATACCAAAATATGAAATTTTAAGCGCGCACGCGCTCTTCTGCCTCTAACGAGCAGAGAGCGCGAGAGAGAGAGCCCCGGCCGCGCGCGCGAACTCACTATTCAGAGCGGCCAAGCGTCAAGCTTCCCCGTACTTTTTGACAAGCGTCCTTGACAGGGCGGCCAGAGCTTCTTTGCAGCTCAAGTCGACGGCGGTGTGTACACAGTTAACGCTCTATCTGTTGACGGCGCTGAGGAAAAAGCTCCCGCCACTGGAAGAAGCGGTCGCCGCCCATTTGTGTCCTCCTGCGCATCCATCAAAGCCGTGCAGAACGTCTTCAGCACTCGCGGATCGTGCATCTCCGCCGCTGGCCAGGCTGCTTCTGCTTTACACACCATGGTCGTTCTTTTCTCGAGAAAAGGAGTTTTCTCATAGCATTTGCAACGCAATACTCGTTCCCTTATCTCTCAGGGAACCGAGGTTATAAGTAACCGAGTACGTTCTTTCTTCCCTTCCACATGAGTCAGGTAACAAAACTGACAAAAAAATTTTTTTATTTCACCCCAATGATAATATTTCATATATTTCTCACATTTTGATCTATATATATATATATATATATATATTCTTTTTTTATTATACATTTAAAATTTTGCTCTGGACAATTTTTTATGTTTGTATTCAACATAATAGGCCTACCTTATTATCTCAATTAAAAGTACTGAAATTAATGTATATGTGACAAAAAAAGGCTGTTTATTATTTTGGCCGGTAAAAAATATGCTTGGCTGGTGGATTTTTTTCATCTACCAGTCCCCATGGCAGGTGAGCCAAAAAGTTAATTTTGGACCCTGAATCTAGTGTATGTGTACCTTTTTGCAAATAAACACAAGTGCATTATCGGACAAGATAATGGACAAGTTAATTGAGTAAATCATTCTCCCACTACGGTAATTAATAACAGACACATTTCCTAAATAGGCCTGTGACTGTATACATCTTACATTTTATGAAATAGTTCCATTAGTTAAAAATAAAGTTTAATATGCTTCTTGTTCGCATATTTCATAATACAATGACAATTACCCTTTCTGAAATATTTTTTTTTTGTCATCATTCATAGATTTCATGTTAAAATAATATACAGATGCACTACCCTCTTCAAAATACAGCTGATATATTGTTGTACTTATTATTTATTGGAAAGTTTGCCAATGGATAAATCAGCTAATCCCAAAAATAACCATTAGATTAATCGGAAAAATAATCGTTAGATTAGTCGACTAATCGAAGAAATAATCGACAGATTAATCGACAACAAAAATAATCGTTAGATGCAGCCCTAATTGCTAATAATATGCCTTCAAGAGAGAACAAGGGTCTTGATTCAATTTTTTTTATTTGTGCGCATGATTTGTATGAGTGGCGAAGCAATTCAGTCAATTCTTACTCTCTGCACAGAGCTGAGTTCATATAAATCTCATTTGTAACAACAATGAAATGCATTTCTTAATATCAGTAGAAAATCGAGCATAACCTCGGCCATAATTAAGCTTTGCCCTGTTTTATTTGTCTCTCTTTTCTTCTTCATCCCAGGAGACCAACTCTCAATCATATACACACACAAAGCTTTAAAAAGCTATTGTTCATGGCTGAGGTTTTACGGCCAACACATGCATCAAAGTGTTAGTGCATTGCTTCTTTCTATTATTTGTACAAATGCAATAAAAAATGTTTTTTCTTCCTCCAGGTTAACCTTCTCTCCACAGATGCTCATTGCCATGTGAAATTTGAGATTATCTCACCTAGCCCTTCTTTGTTTTGTAAGGTACTATTGTGTTCACACACAGACACACATGGGGTGGCATGACACCAATGTCAGACATCACAGATTCACAGCTACAGCTGAAACCATTTAAGTTAGTGAGAAATGTAAATCTAGCACATATATATATATATATATATAAAGACTATGTGCTAAAGTTTGGACTTGATTAGGTGTTTTGGCTATTAGCCTGCTTCCGCTAATGTTTTCTATAAAGTGTTCTGCTTTTATAGCACATAACTGATGACTAATTTGTGCTGAGTCTTGTCACATACACAAAAGCAAACATTTTCTACCAATGGAAATGGAGCAGCTAATTTTGTCCTCAACACACTTTCCTCTGCCGTCTGTCCCCAGGTCCCTTTTATTGTTTCACAATCTATCTTGTTTATCTCTTACTTCACCCCTGCATCTATCCTCTCTCTCTCTCTCTCTCTCTCTCTCTCTCTCTCTCTCTCTCTCTCTCTCTCTCTCTCTCTCTCTCTCTCTCTCTTTGTTTATCTCTGTGAAACTCTAGTCAAGGGGTTCTGATATATCCAAACAATTAGTTGGGGGAGAATGTCATTTAGCCAACATTGACTCTAATGCAGCTATAAGAAGAAAAGCAAATTACCCTTTCACTCTAGCCTTGTGTCATCTAAACCTAACCATCTCTCTCTCTCTCTCTCTCTCTCTCTCTCTCTCTCTCTCTCTCTCTCCTCTCTCTCTCTCTCTCTCTCTCTTTTCCACTCACCCTCAATTCCTCCCTCTTTCAGTCCGTTCTATATGTTGGCACTAGCAGTTTCTTGCTTGCTTTTTTTTAACCTTGGCTTGGGAATGAAAGTCTCTTTGCCTGGCAGAAAGCTGCAGTTAGTCTGACAGTAACACAATGCCTCTTCATTCACATCATCAAGCACTGACTCCCCTCCTCAAAACAGAGTCAGAGAGGGAGAGAGAGAGAGAGAGTGATGATTGGGTGGGTAATGGGAGATTGGAGCATTTTTCTGTGGACGTTAATGACCCGTTGTGTGTGGTGGTGGAGATGAGTTCACCTCATGGTGACTGTCTCATTGCAGCACACTCTGTACACTGTGTATATTTTCTACCACAATTTAAAACCTTGCTGTTTGTAGCTGTTTTCAAGAAATAGGTGATAAATGAATAATTCTGTCATCATTTACTCACCGTATATGAGTTCCAAACCTGTATGACTTACTTATTTCTATGGCACACAAACGAAGATGTTTTTAAGAGTTTGGTTACCGTTGACTTTCATTGTATTTACAAAAACACGGAGACATTTCTCTTTTATCTTCTTTAATGTTACACAGAAGAACAAAGTCATACAGTTTTGGAATGACATCAGGGTGAGTAAATGATAATAGAATTTTAGTTTTTGGGTGAACTATTCCTTTAAAGGAGACATTTAGAAAGAAAAAGGAAATCATCATAAAAGGGTTCTATACAATTAAAAAAAAATCATTTTCATTTTATTTGATCAAAAATACATTAAAAAATTAATAATAATAATAATATTGAGAAATAGTTTTACAATTCAGACATTATTCTAATAACTGCTGCTCAAGAAACATTTATTATAATCAATGTTAAAAACAGTTTCTCTGTGTAATATTTTTGTGGACATTTCCAGGATTATTTGATGATTAGAAAGTTGCCTGTTCAGCTTTTGAAAGACATTAGGTTGAGTAAATGATGACAGTTTTTTTGTAATATATTTTAAAATGCTCAATCCGCTTAATGCTGCATTTTATGGCGCATAAACACATTTCACCATAGTGAAGATTTTGGATATTTTTATTGCTGGTGGTAAAGCTTCATTCTGATTCAGATTTTTTGAACTGTGTTTAGGGTGCAAATGATCCCAATATCCCTGAATTTCCCTTGAGGGTCTTACCAGTCCTTAACGTCCTCATGCAGGAAATGGTGTTTGCGCACAGACTGATCTACAGTAAGTGGTTGGCATTGTATGCATCGCATTCAAGGGTTTACATAAAATTCACTCCCCCTCCCTCTATCCTTCCTTTCTTTTCTTTTTTCTTTCTCCTCTTTTACCTGATGTGAAATGATAGATTTAACATGCTGGGTGCAAGGAAGGGGGAATTGGAATCTAAAGCGATGCGATTTGTATTCGTTCTTCATCAGAAGAGTTTGCTGGGCAGGGAGTGGGACCTGCATCCTGATGATAGCTATCAGCAGATCTCAATAGCCTGTACACCCCTCTGGACATGGCTAACATCAAATCTTGTCCCCAAATCAACACCACATCCCTCCACTCTCATCCGCCAGCTTCTGGAAAGGTCGATTTGAAGACTTAAAGTTGTTATTTATTTATTTAAAGAAAATAAATGAATCTGCTTGACATTAGCGGCTTGGATGAAGTAGAGTTAATAGTTTTCTGACTTTATTTTTGCTGAAGTGATTGCGGTGACCATATAATGTGATGACTGCTCTGCATAGTTTTCAGTCACTTGACTGATGCGGAGACCTGGAGGGGAAAACATCCAGAGAACTGCAGTACAGACCTGTCCATTTTTCATTTGTTTCAGTGTGTTTCGGATATCTAGATTGCCGCTCAAAAGAAGAAAATCTAAGATATGTGAACAAACTGCAAGTTTTGGGCAAAGGCGATCCAAATATTTCATATCCCAGTGGGAATTTTTTAAGTCTTAACGTGAAAAACAATTAACACGATCTAATATATTTCAATATTCAACTCACTGATAATGCATACAGGCAAGAAGATGAACCAAGAATATGAACATAATGCGCTAAATTGCACATTAGGCATTTTTATGTATAGGCCTAATGGTTTATATGGGAAAATGCTCCTATTCTATGTTCACCTGATTTCCTGTACATAGTATGTTTTACTTATAAGGTAGCCTATATTCTTAATTTGGTTATCAATTACCATTGTCTTAATGCATTAAGCCACATTAAAGGGGCTATATGTAAGAATGTCCAAGTATTAATCACTTTTTGTATTGCCAATGTGTGAACAGCTTGCAACGAAAAATTAGACCATCTCTGACTTCCTAGGTTGTCTATGAAAGCCTATAGATGGATTTTCAGGTGAAGGATTTTGGAAAAAGCCAAAGATGGTTATGCGCGATCCCGAAAGCCTCTCTTCTGTTTTATGACACATTAAATTAACACTTGTTCAGGTTAATGCTGAAAGAGCTGTTTTGGAATGTAAATGTGTAATGCAAAGAAAAGGGATTAAGTCAAACTATAGTCTCACATAAACATACATATCGTCGTTGTCGGGAGGAAACCTCCTATGTCCAAATTTTGTCAATTTCATATTTTTTCACAAATCGATGCTATTGGTCAGTCCCCACGTGGGTCTGTTTTTATTTTATTTTTATTTTTTTACAAATTATTAACCAATCTAAAGTGTTGAAAATAGCTTGAGAGCAAATCTCTTAACTCCACTGGACACTTCAACTGTCTGAGAATCCTTGTAACTCCACCTCTTCTTCACTCCGCGATGGGAGCCTCCGCGGCATTTTGTCTCCTCAAGATTGAAAGTCGCAACGATTAAGAAATCCTCGTCGAGCAACACATAAAGCAAGCCTTAACTATGATTTTATCTGTGGTAAACTATGATATCAGTTACTGATGTATTTTAAATATCTACTTATTACTAGGCTTATTATTACTAGGCTTATTATACATGTGCATTGAAGTTTTAAAATGTATCTAATATAATAACGTTACTTGAATTGAATTAAATGTTTTGTATACCACCATTAAATTATTGTTTGTATTATTATTTTACTGACTCAAAGTTGGCACTGTGCGTGTAAAATACCCCAAGTAGCAAGGTTTTTATTTATGGGAGAAAAAAGGGCTGTCTACTGGCGCCAAGTAAGCCTATCTTTGGATAACTCTGTCTGTTTTTTAGACAATAACGAGTGAAAATAGTTAGGTTAGATACATTTGAGTAGGCCTGTTTTGTTAAAAATCGATAGCTGTAATGCTTCGGTGCAGAAGAAAGCCCGTGAGCCACGAAGGTAAGTTAGGCTAATTTCCGCCTATTAGGCAGCCTAGTCAGCTCATCGTTTTTTGTTTTGCATCACTTATAGCTCTTACTGTGCGTTCACACCGGACGCGAATAGCGCGTCAAATTCGCGTCTACCGCGTCTAGTTTGACGCTTGACCACATGTGTACATTCGCGTGTCAAGAGCGAGATTGACGCGCGTAAAAACAAAAGTTTGAAGCGAAATTTACGCGCGTCAGAGGCGAAAGTTTCGAAACCCGTTGGCGGCCATCTTTTTTAGATGTTTATCGAGCATTAGCATTAGCATTAATCGAGAGAGTCACCGCTCGTATATGCTCTGGAGAGCAGAAACAGCTGCGTAGGGGACATCGTCGCTGTACTCGGGTCCACCAGACTCTCTGGAGGGTTTCAGGAGTTTCACAATTTGGTCCAGGACCTAGGTTTGGTGGACCTAACGGTGAGGACGCTGACGAGGACAGCGTAGGCCGTATAAGGCCTCGGCCTCGAGTGGTCGCTGCCTGACGAGCCCGCGCTGTACAGCCCGGCGCGAGGTTCACCCTCGCCCGCACCCACCTAATCTGTCATTTATTTTTGTTTTGATAATAAATGGAGCCAGCCTCCAAAAGTGAAACCTGTCCTGTGATTTTTTTTTTTGTTTGTATACACTAAATTGTATTTGTTGTCTTCACATTAGATTAATAATGTTTCATATAGATATGGAATAAATTGCATTCAATACAAAATGAGTATCTCTCATATATTGAAATCGAGTTTTTATGTGAAAGATTTGCTTTGTTGTGCATTTTAGTCATATTACAAAATAATTTATTGAGGCCAAACATAAAATAACATTATAAACTGTCACTTCACCACGTGACAGCAGCAAGCAGGCTCCTGATTGGTTAACGCGGCGCGAATTGACGCAGAAGTTCAGATTTTTCAACTCGGGCGGCAGACGCGAATTTGCGTCAAACACGAGAATGCACAAAAAGCACTACATAAAACATTCACGCGTAACGCGCTTAACGCGCCAGATGCTCAATTCGCGCCATTCGCGCGAACTTGACGTGCGAATGAGGCGTATTCGCGTCTACCGCGCCGTGCTCTACGCCTCATTCGCGCCGCAGGAATTTTTTACGCGCGTAACGCGTCTTAGCATTTACTTAACATTGAAATCACTCGCGCCTGACGCGCAATTCGCGTCCGGTGTGAACGCACCATTAAACCTTTAAAATGGAGTTTAGGAAGATGTATGTAACCACAGTTGTAGCTTTGGTTAACTATTGAAGACTTTTCTCAAAAGGCTCAACGCGACCGCCGATTTTGTTTGTGTGCAGATTAATTTCTACCTATTAGACAGCCTAGTCAGCTTATCGTTTTATTTTGGTATTGCATCACTCATAGCTCTTAAACGTTTAAAAGAGAGTTTAGGAAGATGTATGTTGCCACAATCATTAGCTCTGATTAGCTCTTAAAGCCTTGTCTCTTGTCAAAAGGCTCAATGGGACCGCATACTTTGATGAACACTGCTGGCGGCAGCGACGTCTGTGTCCATTCCATTCTAATCAATGCCAGCGTAATCTCGTATCTCCCTGCTCCCAAGTCATAAATCTCGTATCTCCAATTAAACATGATTTTTTTTTAAATGTTGTGTTAATGTTGGTACACAACAGTATATGATAGCAATATAAGGTATAATACCAACTTTAAATATACAATGTTTAATAACTCAAAAAATATGCAGTTTTAAAAAAAAAATGTAATGGTTTTGGAGATGCGAGGATTCTGCCCGACAGCGACGATATATAGTCTCAAACATACTTTATATGAAGTCTATCATAACAGTAGTTTTAATTAGGCCTACCTCATTTGTTGACATGATCCTGGTGAATCGCAGAGCTTTTGCAAACATATCCACATGGCTGTGATCAGATGCTTCCTTAACTGCCTTTTTCTCACCGCTGTAATTTTTGTTGTGTGTTTATTTTGTTATTGAGAGGAAAGCGTGCAGCACATATTTATATATTAATCTAAATGTCACTCTCAGCAGCGAGAAAGCTGTATGGCGTCAAGTATATCGCTTAACAGTATATCGCTGCAAAGGTATTTCCAACTTCTTTTTACTTCTAAGCAAAGAACGAAAAAGAAAAGCTCATCAGTGTGATATGAAGTGTGGAGCATATTGATATAAAAACTTAAAAACTAAATTAATTAGCACGCACATAACTTTTTTTTTTTTATCTGAACACTACTCAATTATAATAAAAGTGGTTCTCAAATGAAGGGTCACAACCTAAAAATGGGACGCAGTCTGTTGATTGGGGCGTGAAAAAGCAACGCTAAATAATATACTTTTGAATGCTATATTTTATATATAAAAATATAAAATAATAATCCTGCATAGTTAGGATAGCAAAATAAATTGGCTTATCAACTTATCAACAGAGGAGGAAACACTTCCCATTTCCTTCTTTTGTCGACATCAAAGGCAGTGCATAACTGTGTACGAAACATTTTCACATTTGAGTCCTGAAATAAAATCCAGCTGAGAACCACTGCTATAAATCCACTATATCAAGAGCACTACTCTTCTGTTTGTTAATTTTAATGACAAATTGCACCATATCCTCTTCCTCTCTAATATCCATCCTCTCCAATAACCCATTTCCTTATCTTTTATCTTTTTCTTGTCTCCTCTTTTCTTTTTTACTGCCTTTCTCATACTGCTGCTTCCACTCTGACTTCATCAGCCTCTTTATCTGCCAGTGTCTATAGAAAGCATTTTCTTTTTATTTAATACAGTCTTGTTTTACTGTATGCATTCACAATTTTCAGTGAATAATATTTAAGGGCTATAATAGAAAAGCCTAACAAGAGTTTTCCCTTTCGAGGGAACGAGACGCTGCGACGAGAATCGACACACTGGGGAACGCCTTCAGTGTAACGCGTCTGAAGCCTGTATGGAACTATAGTCCAATCTCGATTGATGTTGCGTCATTACATCACTCGTGACGTTGCATGTGACGGTGATGCGGAAGCTATAAAAGAACGCCGGATCACAACAGCGTAGGCTTTCTGGTCTTCAGCAAGCATTCTGTTTGACTGTATTGTCTCATTTGGTGTTGTCTGTCTATCACTCACATATATAAAAGAAATATGGCGAATAAAGAGAAACAGTTCAGACAGTGTGCATCCCCTTGTCCGCACTATTTGAGCGAGGGTGACACACCCTCGCTCTGTGTTTTTTGTCTGGGAGTGGAGCATGCACGGGCAGCGCTCGAGGGCACTGTCTGTGCAAACTGTGATCTGTTGCCCCTGAGAACACTCCGCTCCCACCTGAGTCTGTTCGATAAATCAGGTCAGGCCCGGCTTCGGACTTCTGTGGTCCCAGGGCAAACTACTCTCAATCAGAGCAATGTATATTCCCGGGGACAAAAATATGGGGGCAGACATCCTGTCGAGGCAGGGGCTGAGGCCCGGGGAATGGAGACTCCACCCTGAGACGGTGGAGTTAATATGGAGGGAGTTCGGCAAGGCGGAGGCGGATCTGTTCGCCTCTCACGAGAACACACATGAAAACTCTGGTCTTCCCTCACACATCCAGCTCCCCTGGTACTGAATGCCATGGTGCAGTCGTGGCCGAGGCAACGTCTGCACGCATTTCCCCTGATCGCTCTGCTCCCAGGGGTTCTAGAGAGGGTCCGGCGGCACGGGATCAGCTTGCTCCTAGTAGCCCTGTACTGGCCGGCCCAGGTATGGTTTTCGGAAATTATAGCTCTTTCTAGCAGGCCCTCCATGGCAAATCCCGATCAGGAGGGACCTTCTTTCTCAGTCCGGGGGCGCAATACATCACCCTCGGGCCAGAGCTGTGGAAGCTGTGGGTCTGGCCCCTGAGGGGGACCAACTCGTAAATGCTGGTCTCTCAACTGAGGTTGTTGAGACCATCCTAAACTCTAGAGCCCCCTCCATGAGGAAACTGTATGCATTAAAATGGAATGTATTCAATTTATGGTGCAGAGAACATCAGTTAACTGCCCAGTGGCTTCAGTGCTGGAGTTCCTCCAGAGTCGCTTCTCTGACGGGCTCTCCCCATCCATGCTTAAGGTCTATGTGGCGGCCATAGCTTCCCTTCCACATGCCTATCAGGGTGGGCACCTTAGGGAGACACCCACTTATTGTACGTTTCCTTCGTGGAGCTAGGAGGATGAGGCCTGTCGTCCAGTCCAGGGTCCCCACATGGGACCTGGCAGTGGTTCTTGAAGGGTTATCCCTGGCACCCTTCGAACCTTTGGACGAGGTGTCTGAGAAATTAGTTTAATTAAAAGTAGTTTTCCTGCTGGCTATCACGTCCCTAAAAAGAGTCTGGGACCTACAGGCGCTATCTGTTGCGCCCTCTTGCCTCGAGTTCGCTCCTGGCAGTGTGAGAGCTATTCTCCACCCTAGACCCGGCTACGTGCCTAAGGTGCCTACAAATGTGGCACGGTCTATAATTCTGCAGGCATTCCATCCTCCACCGCATGTGTCAGATGATCAAGCTAGATTACATCTATTATGCCCGGTCTGAGCTCTGGAGGCCTATGTACATAGGTCCTCGGGCTAGAGGAAGTCGGACCAGCTGCTTGTGTGTTTTGGGTCACCAAGGGTTCCCCTGCTTCTAAACAAACTATCAGCAGATGGATAGTAGAGGCTATTTCCTCAGCTTACGAGGCGCGCAACTTGCCTTCGCCTCTCCTGATAAGAGCCCACTCAACTAGAGCAGTGGCATCCTCTAAAGCCCTGCTAGCAGGGGGCTCCATTCAAGAGGTCTGTGATGCCGCTGGCTGGACCTCCCCACACACCTTCATAAAACATTACAGTCTGGATCTGCCCTCTACACCGGGTTCACAGGTTCTCTCACCTTGAGTGTGCCAGACTGCTTCACACCAGGGCGTGTACTACTCAGTGTGGCGCAGTGGGCTTTTCGTTCCCCAATGTGTCAATTATCGACGCAACGCGGGTTCCCTCGAAAGGAACACACTTCCCTCGGCCACACTTCCTGCGCTCCTGAGAATGACTTGCTTCGACCAATCAGAAGCTGACGCTGTTGTGATCCAGCGTCCTTTTATAGCTTCCGCATCACCGTCACATGCGATGTCACGAGTGACGTAATGACGCAACGCCAATCAAGAATGGACTCGTTCCATACAGGCTTCAGACGCGTCTCGCTGAAGGCGTTCCCCAATGTGTCGATTCTTGTTGCAGCATCTCGTTCCCTTCTCAGGGTTACAATCATAACCCGAGGCGTTTTTCACCATGCTGACACTGCCAGCAATTGATGTTATAAAACTGGTGTTGCACACTTGAAATATAGACAGCTTCGTTGATTACAATGTGAGAGTTCTGTCATGTTGGGTTGCTTTTTTGCAGCTTTATTTTCCCTTATTAAAGCAAATTTGACTTTGCTGAATGGAGCAATCAGACTTGTGGTAGAAAATATAGTTTTATCAATAAAATATATTTACATTACCATTCCAAAGTTTGGGGTCAGCAATATTTTTTTATAATAATAATAATAATAATAATAATAATGATAATAGTAATAATAATAATAATAATTATAATAATAACGACATTTTTACTCAGCAAGGACACATTCAATTGAGCATAAGTGACAGTTATAATGACACAACAATTGTACTCTATTGAACCATCTATTTAGTTAAAAAATCTTGAAAAAATTTATCATGGCTGTACAATGTATCAGCACAGCTGTTTTCAACATTGAAAAAAATAACAAATGTTTCTTGAGCAGCAAATCAGCATATTATAATGATTTATGAAAGATCATGTGACACTGAAGACTAATTGCATCACAGGAATAAATTACATTTTAAAATATATTAAAATATAACAAGGTTTTTTTATATTTTAAATTGCAATTATATTTCACAATATTACTTTTTTTTATTTTTATTTTTTTTATAAATAAATAGTGAGAACAGTCATATTAATGTTAATATCTCAGATCTGCTGTTAAAGGCACCTCTACCTAAATATAATTTTATTCAAAGTCTCTTTTTCAAAGATAATCTCATCATGTGACATTATTAATATCATTATAACAGTTTTTTTTAAATTGCTTACACGCAATTTCTGAAACAATGGCTCCATTTCTCAAAACTCTAAACACAGGTCACAAAACTACACCCAGATGTGGAAAATGAAAAACACTACTCTTACAGTTATTGAACGACTGACTTATGAACAGCTGAACAATATTGGCTTGTTAGAGCTGCTTTACAGTAGAATTTGAATTTCTTACTATTGTAAAGCTGCTTTGAAACAGTCTGTATTGTGTAAAGTGCTACAGAAATAAAGGTGACTTGACTTGAATTTATTTGTTTCTAAAAATATTGAGTTTTTGATTTGGGTGTAGGTAATTGGGAAATGATTGTGGCATTGAAATGACTGTGTTTTCCAAATGAAACTCTAGAGCTGTTAGGTTTGAATCATGTGTCTGATGTAGAGAACTTTGTTTGTTTGTAAAAGTTTGTTTTACAAATGCAAAATGAGTGTAAAGCATAATGTGCAGGCAAGTTTTGCAGACTTGGTCTGAAGATTAAGGACTGTATATGAGTGAATGGTTTCACTAAGTGAGCCTCAAGTACCACTTTTAGTGTGTATAAATTTTTATTTTATTTTTTAAATATGTAACTTCATTTATTATAATTCATATATGACATCATCAATTGATTGATTACCAGAAGCACACTTTAAGTTTGATGAACAAAAGGGAGATGGGCTAAATATAGCCCTCCTCTGTGCACACCACTGATGTCTGTAGTTCACTGGCTCCACCATATATCAATGGTTCCCCTTTACAAAGGTGTATATACACACACACACACACACACACACACACACACACACACACACACACACACACACACACACACACATATACATATATATATATATATATATATATATATATATATATATATTGCTAGAATGCTATGGAAATGCACCTTCATGTCAAGTACATGTCTGTGTTTCTGTGTGGCACTTTTCTCTTGACATGTGCTGGAGCTGACAGTGTGATTTGTGTTGCACCTTAAGGCTCACTCAGAACACAAAGGCTGTGTCTCTCATCGCTATTTCCAGCAGGCACTGGCAAGGTCAGTCGTCCTCCTTAATGCATGTCCAACAAAAGAGCCAATTTAGGAGCCATCAGGCCCCGGCCGGCCCCCAGGCTCTCTCCGCTTAACTGTTATGAATCCCGTCAACTCTGTAATGGGAATGAGCCTCCGATTAAAACACTGCTTTTCTTCATCCGAGCAGCAATAAGAGACCCATTTCCCGACACACGGAGAGACACACATCCTCACAAGCACACAGACCAGCGATCAATGAGATACTCAGGCCAACAGAAATCGTTCATTGGCCACTCACCAGATAAAGAAACACATTTCTAAATGACATTTTCATTCTGCAAACCCAAATTTTAGCACCGTCACACACACCTCATGTGCAAACTGTGAGCATGGCAACCCACTGACTGAGCCTTGATGGAAATCTACAGCCCACACTCTTAAGCTTAACAGACGTTCCCATTCAAACCTGTGAGAGCTTATTGACTGCCTCGGCATAGACACTGTCACCTGACATTTCACTAAGCTGCTGTCAAACACTCAAAAGTATTGTGTCACCTGTCATAAACTGCAATGTGTTGGAGTGCCATCTCTTATGCAAAAGTAAATATTTTGGTTTAGATTTCACAGACTTCTTAAAGTATTTCAAAAGGCTACATTCATTCTGCCTGTCTGATCAGTCCTCATTTGAGGCAATGAAGATATGTGCTGCTTGGACACTCTGACTTTATCATATCTAGAGGCTGATGAGAAGTGTGAGAGAAAGTGTAAACTAACTGAGCTTGAAGCTGTCAGGATAGTTGATCAGATGTCCACTACGGGCAACGGGAAGCTGAAGAAATGAAAAGCGACAGCGTGATGAAGTTGTTGGTAATAAATATGACCGTATTATACAAGCTGACTTAGCTTACAGGAATTTATCACTGTCTTCCTTAAAGATTTGTTTGATGAACATACTTTCTTCTAGAGGTGTATTTCCTTTTGAAACGTAAATTGGGCCAAATTTTACTACTTGTTTATACAAGTCAAAAGTCAGAGTCATTACTTCCTGTTTCCCTGGGCTCTAAATATGACTCACACAGGCCAATTCCTATAGCCATCCATCACTATGAGAAAGACCTGAGAATACATTAATGATGTGTGACAAAAGGTTGTTGAGCTGTACAAATCATGAAATGGCTATAAGATAATAGTTGAATTGTTGGAATACTCATTTCAACTATCTGGGCAAGATAGTTGCCCAGTGCTCTGATTAAGTTTAAATCAACTGGGGATGGTAACAATCTAACTGGAAGAGGACGCGTGTCTGTATTGGCCCCAAACGCACTGAGGAGGATGTCTTGAGTCGCAAAACAAACTGTAAGGATCAAAGTTGGAGAATCGCAGATGCTAGTTGGGTCTTGGGGTCAGAAAGTCTCAAAAAATTTGATCGGACCTCACTTATTACCACAACTTGTTTGGAAAGGTTGCAATAAAAAAGCCTTTGGTGCCATCAAACAGCAATCTCATGCACCTACAGTTTTCCAGGCGTTATTGGAACTTTCAGTTGGATTGGGTTTTATGGTCAGATGAGACCAAAATAATACTTTTTTAGAAAAACGGGTTTGGCATAGACAGAAAGATAGCCATGTAAAAAGTACCTCATCCTCAATGTGAAGTAGTGGATCTTTAATGCTGTGGGGCTAATTTTCTTCCAAAGGCCCTGGGCAACTTGTTATGATACATGGTATCATAAACTCCATCAAGTAGGGCCATGGTTGGATCTTCCAGCATGACAATGATCCAAACAAATCTAAAAACAACAACAACAACAACAACAACAACAAAAAAGCAACAGGATAGTTCACTGACCACAGAATGAAAGTTTTGCCATGGGCATAACAGTGTCGACCTAAACCTCATAAAAACCTGTGGGCTGAGCTGAAGAAAAGAGTCCACATGCATGAACCTCTGAATAGGAAGGATCTGGAGATTCTATATGGAGAAATTGTCTCAGATCTCTTGCCATATGTTCATCAGCCTTTTTAGGCATCATATGAGAAGATTCAGATCTGGAATCTTGGCAAAGGGACATTGCACAAAATATTAAATGAAGGGGTGCCAAACACGGTGGAATACATATATTTTAGGGAAATAAAAGTTTTAGGATAATATTGTTTTTTCACCTATTTTACTAGTTAAAAGTTTGATTTTTGCGAATATTTTGAATGAAAGAGGAGAAATTGCAAAAACAAATTTTCACAGTCAGTGTTGCTCATATTTACAAAGGGCGCCAATATTTGCACCATTTATTTATCAATTGACTATGAAAATTTATAGTATATATTTTTAATGTTTTTCTTGGGATTGGACAGCATATTTGTATATCCTATCCACATTTGGGACTAACAGGGGGTATGGATATCCCCTCCCACTCATGTCTTGCCAACAGTGCTCTACGGTTGCCTCCTCTAAATAGAGACTAAGGTCAAACACAAATGTTATTGAAATGAGAGGTAGGCTGCAGTTGGCCGAGATGTCCAGTGACTTTGCATGTGTATTTGACATTCAAACACATGGCTGAACCACATCCTAATGGTGTGTGGTCATGGGTTTCACGGCGTCAGTAGTGCTCAAAACCAAGTGCCAGTGCTGTACACTTTTAAATAATAGGTAAGAAAAAAAAAAAAAAAAAAAAAAAAAACCTGAGGAGAAAGAAAAGTGGAAAGATGACAGAATGATTATTTGTCAGTCCAACCCAGGAACAGATTGTCACATTGTCTTTTGTTTGTTTTTGTTGTCAATAGTGAGTTTGCTACAAACAAGGGGAAGAACCTTCTCTGCACACACTTCATCTATACAAGACCCATAGCGTAAATCAGTTTGTGCGCTTTTCATGCAGACAGAGGTGAGTCAGTGAGTGACAGGGGCGACCCTGCCAGTGCACCTCCCTCTCCTCCTCAACACCTGTCAGTCACTCTAATGGCTTTCACACGACTCCCCACTGTCCGGCTCTCGCCTGTCATGAAACTGCCATGAGCACATCCATGGAATTATGCTGGGAATGGGAATTTCATAGAGTGAATGCATTTTTTTATTTTATTTGTATTTATTTATTTTATTATTATTTCTTGTTAAAGAGAGAGAATGAAATCAAAATCAAAATGAGAGAGAATGAAATCAAAATTCATAATCTTAATTTGCACGATTAATCAATTTGTTTTGTCCTCATTTAAAATTTTTATATCTTGCTTCCCCTAAAATCACCATTTTGGTATATGTAAAATCCATCCACTTCTCATAATCGGATGAAACAGGAATTTGAGGGGAGTGTTGTCTTATGTGTTATCTTTATTATTATTATTATTATTATTATTATTATTTGTTTTATCATTTTGTATTATTATTTAAAGGAGAAATCCCTTCATTTGTTTTTGAATGTCGGATATTCTGATATTTTGTCATTAAATATCTTGTTTCACTTAAAAATATGTCAGATTATGAAAGCAAAATGGGTTGTGATTGTGAATGCCATTTCCTGATCATCACAAAAAGGACTGAGGCAACATAGCATATATCAAAGGTTTAAAGGTGTGTGTGTGTGCATGCATGTGTATGTGTGTGTGTGTGTGTGCACTGTAAAAAAAAAAAAATTACATCCCCAAGTCAAAAATTTCTAGTGACTGGTCACATCAAAAATTTTCAATTAGTCTGATGTATTATTTCTCATTGAGCCAATGTTAACAGACTATAGCAACAAGAATTGCACTTGGGCCAATTAAAAAATTTTGATGTGACCAGTCACTAGAAAATTTTGACTTGGAGAGGTTAGAATTTTTTTACAGTGTGTGTGTGTGTGTGTGTGTGTGTGTGTGTAAACAAAGGCAGAGTAGAATTGGTGGCCCTGGTGAGTTATTTAGATCTTCCAAAATACATACCACTTGTTTATGAAAAGTTAAACACCCACGCACACAATAAACACGTTCCTAACCTCCGTTGCCCCAAAGTGTAGAAGACTCATCTAAATGTCACATGCACTAATCAGACATTCTACTTCCTCCTTCACAGGAAAGAAAAAACACACAAAGAAAGACACATTGCATCACCTTTTAATTAAAATGTACTCCCTCTCCCAGCGTTGAAAGGCATTTTTTTTTTCAAAGGATGTGGTGTGGTGCAGAGTGAGGGGTAAATATTGACTTCCTGGTTGAATTTTTCCACCCTGCCATTGGGCAGAGTTTTTAAAGCACTTCCACAAGTTACAGTCATGAGGGTCTCCAATTTCTGAGTGAAAGCCTTCATTTAGTTTGGACTTCTGCATCCGAAAACAATTTTCTCCACTCAGAGTAAAATAGCTTAGATTCTCACAGGGCCGCTATCCCAGGTGTGTTGACAGATGTGTGTGTGAACAAGTGTGGATGTGTAATTGGAGCAGAACCAGCAAGCAGTTTAACTTGGGCCCCACCTGGACCCAACCTTCATTTAAAAACCATCCCACTGGAGCTCCGGATTCATCTACAGAGAAATACCTTTAAAAATACATTCACAATTAAAAAAAAAAATATATGATGGGAGCAGCTTGGCAAGACGAAATCCCTTGTATGGAGGTAATAATTTCTGACCTTATTAAATTAATTAAACGCATGTTTCCTATTACGGCGGAAGGCTAAAAAAGAAAAGAAAAACGGAGATTACAACGGCAGCCCCCGAGACAGGCACGGTGATGAGACGAGTGCAACGAGCACACATACGCACACGCTAAACTCAGTGGCTTATTAAATTTGTGTCTCTTTCCTTGGACGGCACATTAATTGTCATACATGTCATTAAATTCAGCCTGGTTTTTGCTACGCTTCACGGATACTTGCGCTCACAGACAAACTCTGCACATATTGAAGGACAGCCTGCATATTTAGACAACTGTCAAGTTAATAGAAATAATTTTTCTCATTAATGTGGCTCTTTGCTCTGTCTTTGGTACCGTGTTTATCAGTAAACCTCCATGTTTTACCCTCATTACACATGCAACTCTCGTCAACCTCCTCAGAAAAGAAAAAGAGGTCAAAGATGAGAGCATTTGCAGTGTTTCTGATAGAGACACTGTATTGAAGTTTATACTCAATGTTTTACATTTATGAATAGCGGCTTAGACAACACTCAGTTATAGTCATTATTAACAGGCCTACATGTTTGCTCATGCATGCATGCATTTGTGTTAAATGAGCTGAAATGGTGTATGATAGTTGTTTTTTAAAAGTGAACTGTGTAATTGTGGTTCTTTCAAAACTTTGCTCTCTGTAGCCAACACTAAAAAATGCTGGGTTATTTCAACCCATGTTTGGGTCAAATATGGACAATCAATCCATCCATCCATCCATCCATCCATCCATCCATTCATTCATCCATTGAGGCAGAGAGAGATCAATTAGTGGAAACCATAGTAGTACATGCAAATCTTCATGCTATGCAGATTACTATGCAGAAATTATTCAGTGAGCCACACACACACACTCAGACATAAATGCAGTTCCTTTGTGACATAGGGGGTCTAATGATGGTTTGTGGTAAACAAAAGTCCACAGCTCTCTCTCTGTGCTCCTCATCAGCGCAGAGGAATTAGAATTTTAGGTTAATTAAAAGAGTTAATTATCATGAATACAGCAATAATTAATTCTAAAAGTATATTTGAATTAATTATCGATTTAATTAATTAAGAAGGGGGATAATTAAGCTATATGCAGACTGAGAAAAAGAGACTCGACGCAGAAAGGAACTTGTGTGTGTGTGTGGGCAGATGCATACTGACAGTATATGACGCAGAACATCTTCGGCTGTGATGACAAACAACATTGTGAGTAGAATGAACGATCGGGCGGTGGGGGGGAACGAAATGAAGTGAGCTTACAATAGAGCAAAAAACAGAGAGAGAGAGAGAGAGAGAGAGAGAGAGAGAGAGAGAGAGAGAGAGAGAGAGAGAGAGAGAGAGAGAGTGTGTTAACTCAATTAGCCAAAACAATCTGCACCTCACTCCTGCCCTCAAAACACACCAAATGCAAACTCATCTAATGGCTGCTTTGGATGACAAATGACACAGAGAGAGTATTTCGGGTCTACATGGGAATGCGCAGATAAAATGATTCATCCAGCAGCATCCTGTGCCCTGTAACAGCTGCTATACAATCTTCCCTTCTCCCTACCTGGGACTTTTTGTCTTCATTCACCCCTGTCACAATTTGGCTGTGAAAAACACCACTGTAATTTTGATCTTACTCAAAAGCTGCCCTGCTGAAGCGACTGCATATGTCGAAGTGAAAAAGTGAACAGAGACATCACAAACGACTCGGTGCCAGCCAGTGTCAAGCCTGCCCGTGGTTCCTTGCTTTTTCATTTTCTTTTTGTTGTCCACCTGCCATACAAACTGACTCAAAGATGAATGTGGGATTCTAAGTAACTTTGAGTGATTTTTATCAAAGGCTCTGGAATAAAAGACCTGCCAAATAGTCGTTTCTGTTCATAAGATGTCCTTACAGACTGCCTGCTGCCATAGATGTCTCATGGTCAATAAACAGTACTGGACTTCTGCATCCGAAAACAATAGCTTAGTGTCACACAGGGCCTCTATCCCAGGTGTGTTGACAGATGTGTGTGTGAACAAGTGTGGACATGTAACTGGTGCAGAACCACCAAGCAGTTTAACTTGGGCCCCACCTGGACCCAACCTTCATTTAAAGGGATAGTTCACTTTGAAATTAATTTTTGATATGTTTTAGCTTACCTCAAGGGCATCCAAGATGTAGGTGTCTTTGTTTCCGCAGTAGTTTCAATTTTGATATTTTTAGGTCAAACCGTTCTTGTCTGTCAGTCATATAATGCAGGTCGATGGTCACTGTCTCAAAACACAAGCACAGAGTCCAAATTAAAGTGTTGTGAGATGCCAACAGAAGTGGAGAGCATATGTTGTCAGCTTTACAAATAGAAAGGACACACTGAAAGACGTTGTTCACATACCTCCGTTGGATGCGAAAACATCATAGGCACAGCTGATGATGTCAGTACTAAGCGATCCACTCCTTGGTTTATAAAATCATCAGGGGAAAAATGATCGCTGCAGACCCTCCTCAACTTTAGTAAGTTTATGGGTGTGTTGATATCCAGCCGAAGAGCGATCAACCATAACTTCAAGAGAGAAGGCTCATAAATTGGAAATTCGTGAAAACACCACTCCCGGATGAGTTCGCGCGAGCATACGTAATTGTTTTCTTTTACGACGGTTGAAACATCCCGGATAAGCGCAAATTAGTACCATTTCTATTAGCCGTCTTACCTACAATCTCTGGTCTGTGTAAACAATGAGTGACGTACAGGCGCGAGAGATCACTTCCGGCGCTTGCGCAGACCGAAGCGCCCGCGCCCTCAGATCACTTGGACGTGGCTGTGGTTACAAGAGGTAAAAACGATATAAATACTGTTCGTTTTCTCACACAAACCGCTCGTTTCGTGTCTTAGGCCATCAATGTGTACTTATGATGGGGAATTGTTTCATTTGGACGATGGGGAATTGTTTTAATTTGGACTCTGTGCTTGTGTTTTGAGACAGTGACCATCGACCTGCATTATATGACTGACAGACAAGAACGGTTTGACCTAAAAATATCAAAATTGAAACTACTGCGGAAAAAAAGACACCTACATCTTGGATGCCCTTGAGGTAAGCTAAAACATATCAAAAATTAATTTCAAAGTGAACTATCCCTTTAAAAACCACTGGAGCTCCGGAGACATCTACAGAGAAATACCTTTAAAAATACTTTCACAATTAAAAAATTAAATATATGATGGGAGCATAATAATATATACTATTATAACAGAAAAAGAATGACCAAAGTTGAAGGTTGCACAGTTGATGAAATACAAAACATCTGGTCTAACAAAACATTTCAACAATATTGTATATCAGACACCAACTTTCAAGCAAAATGATTTTTTAGATGATAATTATGGTTACAAGTATATGGTTATATTTTATTTTGTTTGTTTGTTTGTTTTTGAAAGAAGTCTCTTATGCTCACCAAGGCTATATTTAGGCCTATTCGATCAAAAGTGCCGTGATATTGTGAAATATTATTACAATTTAAAACAACTGTTTTCTATTTTATTATATTTTAAAATGTAATTTCTTCCTGTGGTTGCAAAGCTTAATTTTCAGAAGTCATTGCAGTGTCACATGATCCTCTTAAAGCTGCAGTAAGCGATTTTTCTGAGAAACACTGCTTAAATTGGACCGGACCGAGCGCCATATACACTCATGATGGGGAGGAGAGAGGGTGAGCAAGATGGAGATTTGAAGAAAGACTGTAGAAAGAGAGATGGCTGAGAGACCTTGCAAAAGAGACAAGGTCAGAGGAATACCACTGGAAAAAGAATGGTTATGATCAGGCAAGACCCGCATTAATTTTAGAAAAGCTTTCCGGTGCTGGTGTGCTTACTGTACCTTTAACTTTTTTAATAGAATTTTTTGAACTGAGGTCAAAAATAATTAAATACCATTTTTAAAACAGCCAATAGCTAACAGTTAAGTTAAGTTGAAGTTAAGTCCGCAGAGTGACATTAAATTATCACCAGCATGTTGCAATGGTCAGTTAAGCTGTGACTGACCAAGTATTCTGCAAAGTCATGAAATAAGGACAAGATACATAACCTAACTAATAGTGCATGAGGGTACAGACTATGAACAAAGGAATTGAAATTAAAAATGCAATTTTACTTAAAAGAGGAGACTGTTGAAATCCACTGGGGTTCAATAATATGTGAATTACATTAGAGCACTCCATACGTATTAAAACGTATAAGCTTAAAATGGGCCTCACAGGGTGTCGAAAGTGGGTGGATAGCAGTCCTATCGCAGGCTTATAAGTTTCGCTCTTCGGTTATGTAATTGACCACACATTAAGGTGATTCATTGCTGCTTTCTTTGCTGATTCGAGTGTTTATATCTGGGGGCTGTAGAAATAGATCATACCTGCTTCTCTATGGATATGTTAGCCTTTTTTGGTCTATAAGATTTGAGTGCTTTAGCCTTTATGCTGATAATCAAAGCAAGATCTCTCTGCTCCGATTCCTCTAAAGAGGGTGTTATATGGCTAATTGAGTTTGAAATGTGCTCCGTTTGTGGTTAGATTGGACATCCCACAGGATCCATATATTTTTCTGTGTCTACCATCTCACGAGTGCGCACAAGGACACAGACAGGAAGGAACAAGGAGTCGTATGCAAATTCTGTTTAGGTGAGTAGGTGGCACAGTTTCCACCACTTACTGGATTTTGTGAGTTTGTTATACTAACTGCCATAGATCATGTTACAGGACAGTTTCCCATATAATACAGAATCATCCTGTATTTAAGGGAACAGAAATGATTTATGTATTAATAATCTATAAGGGACAAAGTGTTATTGCGTGCTGGGGACCAGGGACCGGTTGTAAACGCCATGGGATTTATTTGATCCATTTTGCATAAAATGGTCAATGTTACAAATTTCAGATAAGAATCACGAAAAAATGGACGTGAAACACCATGAGTGCTCTGCGTGGGATGGATCAAGGAAGATCAAGGGAGGGCAGCTACCACTAGCTAACTTTTATCTGTTGGCTTTTGCACTTTTGGTTGCACTGTTCAGATCAGAATGTCTTGTTTATGTGTAAATAGGGACACATAAAGACAATAAGTTCACTTTCAATCAGTTTCTTTATTGTTTTCTCTGCATTTGTTGCTAAAACATAAAATACAAATAACTTACAAAATGAACTGTGAGTCTGTTTATCTTGACATTTACAGTCATGATACTCTGATTTCCCTAAGTAGAAGCTAAATTGATAACTGTAATTTATAATGTGTGTGTGAGACGGATTAACATGACATTAAAATGTGTTTATTTTTTAAAGCAGATGTGCTCCAGTAAGTCAGAATCAAAGTGATTGCAGAGAAATTAATTAAAAAAATAATTCTAACTATAGTCTCACACAGCCAGATATATAGTAAATATGAGCAAAGACAGCTGTGGAAATAAATCTGCATTGTTTATCCTTTTGATCTTTCATTAAAACAAATCATAAAATTCGAACCTTTCATTGAAGTAAAACAATTGAAAGTGGGGGGAAACTCACATTATGAACTAAATGTTTTTCTCCAATGCATGTTGGCCACAATTATTGGCACCCCTATATTCCCATTCATATTTATGATTTTTTTTAGCACACCAGGGTGACTAGGAGCATGAAATTGTCCTGCCGTGACTTCCTGTTCCACAAGAGTATAAATATGAGGAAACACAAAGGCCAAATCCCCTTAATCATTCATCACTAAGAGTAAAACCAAAGAATATAGTTCTGATGTGCAGCAAAAGATTGTTAAGCTTCACAAAACAGAAAGTGTCTGTAAGAAAAATGTTTGTCTGTAGCTAAAACAATTGGAAATACCAATTTCCACAATCGGGGCAATGATTAAGTTCCAATCAACTAAAGGAGGCACAACATGAAGCTTCTGCCATGACCATTCCAGTCACCAGACCTGAACCCTATAGAAAATGAGTGGGCTGAACTGAAGAGAAGAAGCGCCAACATGGAGCTGGGAATCTGAAGGATCTGGAGAGATTTTGTATGAAGGAATGGTCTCTGATCTCTTGTCAGGTGTTCTCCAAACTCATCAGGCATTATAGGAGAAGACTTGGAGCTGTTAACTTGGGAAAAGGATGTTGCAATAATTTGGTGCCAATAATTGTGGCCAAAGTGAACTAGAGAAAAACATTTATTTCATAATGTGAGTTTCCCACCACTTTCAATTGTTTTACTTAAGTGAAAAGTTAGGATTTTGTGAATGTTTTGAACGAAAGATCAAAATATGAACAATGCAGGTTTACTTTTACAGCTGCCTTTGCTCATATTTACCAAGGGTGCCAGTATTAGTGGAGGGCACTGCATATCACTGCAAAAGTATTTACAACGTATTACTTCTATAAGCAAAGAACAAAAAAAATTAAAATCGGGACCTTGAATTATGTCCAGACTCTTGAACGTTGCGTGCGCATAAATACGAGCTTTTTTTTTCACAGAAGAAAAAAAGTGTCGAATATTTAAAGGGGAATTAATTTTTGGATTACAATTTATTTTTTAAGGCTAATATGGCACATGTGTGAAACAGAAAATGCGTAAAAAAAGAATGCGTCCCTTATTTTCCTCTGCTGACATTGGCAATCTGCTTCTCTTTTTCTCTCTCTCTTAGCATGTCTTGTTGCTCTATTAACTATAAATACTTGAAAAAATGAAAGAATGATCAGTCAGTTACAGCAATCTGACAGCAGCTGCATCACCGTGTCACAAAAACTGATCCCTCACAAAATACTTAAAGTTTGGCACCTTTTAATGCAAGTAATCTCTCAAAGAAACATACACTGAATGCTAACGGGAAGCATGCTGATGTATTTATGGTAATGCTACCAGTATGTGACGGAAAGGGCAAAACTCTATTACAGGTAATCATACTGGTATCGCTGTGTATTGCTGAAGTGTTTTGCTTTGAGCATCTTAATGGATTGTGAGTGTGTTTGTGTGTGTGTGCTTGTGTAAAGACTTCTTGACCTACATGAAATCAGCGCACATTTCCATTTATTCATCCTGCTGTACGCATCCCTTTTGATCCTGCGCGGATCATGTTTCTCATCACAACCTGCTTGTGTGTGTGTGTGTGCACACATGTGTTGGTGTTGCATTTTGGCACTGGATGTAATTTGCATGTCAAAGAGGAGACCTATAATGTAGTTTTGTTATCATCCTTACATTTCTGATAGATGTTTCGTATTGATTACTATAGCATACTGGAATGATCAATAGCTGGAGAATGTTCTTGTGTGCAGTTGTGAGTGTATGATCAAAGCAATAAGGAGAGGTGTGTTAAATGTGCCACCTTCAAAGATCTCCTCACACATTTATAGAGTTTATGAGAAGATTTTTATTGAGTATTTGAAGTCCAAAACTATTTCCAAAAAAACATTTGGGTTCTGGGGATTTTAATGAACTGGAAGTATATTTCTCATTAACTTTCCTAAAACGCATATAAATATTAGTGAATACATTGACCTAAAGATAAAACTGCGCAATTCAAGCCACATATGTTTATTTAGCACTTTTAACAAAACAGATTGCTTCAAAGCAACTTAACAATAATAAACACAATTAACAGCTAAATGTTTCAAATGGAAGCCAGCTAGATAAGATTATTGTTATGGTTTAGAAGGAGAGAACCCAATCGCAGACCATTTGCAGACATCTCTAGGGTTTATTACAGAAAAAAACAGGGAAAACAAAACCCACGAGGGGGCAAAACAAGACAGGATTGACAAACAAGACTAGACTAAGACTGACAGAAAACTGAACAATAAACTAACAGCTAAGACAGGATCAAAACACTTCACAAGACTTCTCAACAGGTTACTCACAAATGAATCTTCACATAAAGATTGGCAATGAACCGGCACAGGACAGCAAACACAAGGGGATTAAATAGGGAGAAACTAATGAGGGAAACAGGTGACGGCAATGATACAATAAAGATAACAAGATGAGATAACAAGGGGGCGGGGTTACATGACGAGACAACGCAAGCACACAGCCAAACAAATGGCCATGTGCTTACACACAAAACATGGGCCTGTCATGATCCTGCCTCAAGACCAGGGAAAATCAGAGACAAGGCAGAATCATGACAGAACCCCTCCCTTAAGGAGCGGCTTCCAGACGCTCCCTAAGGGAACACTAAACACGTGACATGACGGACTGAGACATGGACACAAACCAACAAAACATGACAAATAACAATAAAGGCAGACATGAAAAAACAATAACAGGGTTGGGGTGACATATCAAATACAATAAACAAGGCAAGGGAGGTGGAGGAAACACAAAGTTCTTAGGGGGCAGTCCAGGGTGAACAGGTGGACTAGGGGTCTTGGGTTGACAGGACGATGGCTGAGGACGAGGGGTCCGGGCAGACTTGGATGGGGAAACACGAGGAACAGTCTTAGGGGAAACAGACCGGGGTGAAGTGGTGACAGGGGTGTCCGGGGAAACAAACAGAGGTCGGGTGACAGCTGGTACGGGGCTGGACACATCTGCTGGGACGGGACTGGACACATCTGCTGGGACGGGACTGGACACATCTGCTGGGACGGGACTGGACACATCTGCTGGGACGGGACTGGACACATCTGCTGGGACGGGACTGGACACATCTGCTGGGACGGGACTGGACACATCTGCTGGGACGGGACACATCTGCTGGGACGGGACTGGACACATCTGCTGGGACGGGACTGGACACATCTGCTGGGACGGGACTGGACACATCTGCTGGGACGGGACTGGACACATCTGCTGGGACGGGACTGGACACATCTGCTGGGACGGGACTGGACACATCAGCTGGGACAGGGCTGGACACACTAGCTGGGACAGGGCTGGACACAATAGCTGGGACAGCACTTGCAGTGGCGGGCTCAGGAACAGCGCTTGCAGTAGCGGGCTTCAGATCAACACTGGCTGCAGCTGACTCAGGAACCGGATCTCTTGCAGCTGTGGATTCAGGACTAGAGGACTTGACAGGACTGACAGGGACCTCAAGGATCTTGACTAGACGTGACAGATAATTAGATAAGGTCTTTGCCGCGACAACAACAGGTAAGTCTTGATGGGCTGATACGGCTTGAAGAACTGCTTCAGCAGCTGAATCGGCCGCAGCTTTCTCCTCAGCGCTCGCAGGGGCGGGCTCTGGAACAGCGCTCGCAGGGGCGGGCTCTGGAACAGCGCTCGCAGGGGCGGGCTCTGGAACAGCGCTCGCAGGGGCGGGCTCTGGAACAGCGCTCGCAGGGGCG
The DNA here is from genome assembly GCA_021554675.1 of Leuciscus idus. Taxonomy (NCBI): domain Eukaryota; kingdom Metazoa; phylum Chordata; class Actinopteri; order Cypriniformes; family Leuciscidae; genus Leuciscus; species Leuciscus idus. The sequence continues at coordinate 26,740,981 of CM038633.1, read as the reverse complement.
GGCTCTGGAACAGCGCTCGCAGGGGCGGGCTCTGGAACAGCGCTCGCAGGGGCGGGCTCTGGAACAGCGCTCGCAGGGGCGGGCTCTGGAACAGCGCTCGCAGGGGCGGGCTCTGGAACAGCGCTCGCAGGGGCGGGCTCTGGAACAGCGCTCGCAGGGGCGGGCTCTGGAACAGCGCTCGCAGGGGCGGGCTCTGGAACAGCGCTCGCAGGGGCGGGCTCTGGAACAGCGCTCGCAGGGGCGGGCTCTGGAACAGCGCTCGCAGGGGCGGGCTCTGGAACAGCGCTCGCAGGGGCGGGCTCTGGAACAGCGCTCGCAGGGGCGGGCTCTGGAACAGCGCTCGCAGGGGCGGGCTCTGGAACAGCGCTCGCAGGGGCGGGCTCTGGAACAGCGCTCGCAGGGGCGGGCTCTGGAACAGCGCTCGCAGGGGCGGGCTCTGGAACAGCGCTCGCAGGGGCGGGCTCTGGAACAGCGCTCGCAGGGGCGGGCTCTGGAACAGCGCTCGCAGGGGCGGGCTCTGGAACAGCGCTCGCAGGGGCGGGCTCTGGAACAGCGCTCGCAGGGGCGGGCTCTGGAACAGCGCTCGCAGGGGCGGGCTCTGGAACAGCGCTCGCAGGGGCGGGCTCTGGAACAGCGCTCGCAGGGGCGGGCTCTGGAACAGCGCTCGCAGGGGCGGGCTCTGGAACAGCGCTCGCAGGGGCGGGCTCTGGAACAGCGCTCGCAGGGGCGGGCTCTGGAACAGCGCTCGCAGGGGCGGGCTCTGGAACAGCGCTCGCAGGGGCGGGCTCTGGAACAGCGCTCGCAGGGGCGGGCTCTGGAACAGCGCTCGCAGGGGCGGGCTCTGGAACAGCGCTCGCAGGGGCGGGCTCTGGAACAGCGCTCGCAGGGGCGGGCTCTGGAACAGCGCTCGCAGGGGCGGGCTCTGGAACAGCGCTCGCAGGGGCGGGCTCTGGAACAGCGCTCGCAGGGGCGGGCTCTGGAACAGCGCTCGCAGGGGCGGGCTCTGGAACAGCGCTCGCAGGGGCGGGCTCTGGAACAGCGCTCGCAGGGGCGGGCTCTGGAACAGCGCTCGCAGGGGCGGGCTCTGGAACAGCGCTCGCAGGGGCGGGCTCTGGAACAGCGCTCGCAGGGGCGGGCTCTGGAACAGCGCTCGCAGGGGCGGGCTCTGGAACAGCGCTCGCAGGGGCGGGCTCTGGAACAGCGCTCGCAGGGGCGGGCTCTGGAACAGCGCCTGGGACAGCGCTCGCAGGGGCGGGCTCTGGAACAGCGCCTGGGACAGCGCTCGCAGTGGCGGGCTCTGGAACAGCGCTTGCAGGAGCGGGCTCTGGAACAGCGCTTGCAGGAGCGGGCTCTGGAACAGCGCTCGCAGGGGCGGGCTCTGGAACAGCGCTCGCAGGGGCGGGCTCTGGAACAGCGCTCGCAGGGGCGGGCTCTGGAACAGCGCTCGCAGGGGCGGGCTCTGGAACAGCGCCTGGGACAGCGCTCGCAGGGGCGGGCTCTGGAACAGCGCCTGGGACAGCGCTCGCAGTGGCGGGCTCTGGAACAGCGCTTGCAGGAGCGGGCTCTGGAACAGCGCTTGCAGGAGCGGGCTCTGGAACAGCGCTTGCAGGAGCGGGCTCTGGAACAGCGCTTGCAGGAGCGGGCTCTGGAACAGCGCTTGCAGGAGCGGGCTCTGGAACAGCGCTTGCAGGAGCTAGAGATGACGAGCGAGAGGCTCCCTTTCTCTTCTTTCTCCTTGAACGCGAAGCCGAATCTGTAGCTGGGCTAGCGACCAGTTGGAGATGTTCAGCTGGAACCGTAACAGGAGCAGGGATGGCGTTCTCGGACAGCGCTGACTCGGTCGAGGAAGACTCAGACGGGGAATCCCAGGAAACTCGTCTCCCTCGTTTACCATGGAGAACAATGGGAACAGAAGAGGCCTCAGGAGAAGAAGTGGAACCAGCCTTATCACCAAGGGCAACAACGGCCAGGACACGACCCTCTGGGATCACAGGAAGCTTGGCAGAAGGTGGAGAGGACAACCACCATTGTTCCCGGAGCTCCGACTGCCACTTGAGAAGAGACACACTGTCTGCTGGGTTCAATGTTGGCCGGTTCATTCTGTTATGGTTTAGAAGGAGAGAACCCAATCGCAGACCATTTGCAGACATCTCTAGGGTTTATTACAGAAAAAAACAGGGAAAACAAAACCCACGAGGGGGCAAAACAAGACAGGATTGACAAACAAGACTAGACTAAGACTGACAGAAAACTGAACAATAAACTAACAGCTAAGACAGGATCAAAACACTTCACAAGACTTCTCAACAGGTTACTCACAAATGAATCTTCACATAAAGATTGGCAATGAACCGGCACAGGACAGCAAACACAAGGGGATTAAATAGGGAGAAACTAATGAGGGAAACAGGTGACGGCGATGATACAATAAAGATAACAAGATGAGATAACAAGGGGGCGGGGTTACATGACGAGACAACGCAAGCACACAGCCAAACAAATGGCCATGTGCTTACACACAAAACATGGGCCTGTCATGATCCTGCCTCAAGACCAGGGAAAATCAGAGACAAGAAGGCAGAATCATGACAATTATTTATTTTATTTATTTTAATGACGATTTTATATCTCACAGTTGCATCTTTATTTCTAATAATTGTGACTTTACTTTATGTTAAACTTTATCTCACAATTAACAGTTTTATTTAATTATTTATATTTTTACTTTGAGATTTAATAGTTGTAGCATTTTTTTTTTTTTTTTTTTTTAAGACAAGAATGCATTCATTTGATCAATAGTGAGAGTAAAGGTATTTTTAATGTTACAAAACATTCATCATGGTTCGCATAGCCTTGGCGAGCATAAGACTTTTTTTCATAAGAAGTTTTAAGACTTCTTAAAATAAAAATAAAAAACATTTAAAAAAAATGTATCGACCCGTTAAACAGGGACTTCCCTAAATATGACCACGGCAACTGTTGCTAACAACTAAACTCTCCGAACTTAGGATATTACTTAGAAGTGAGATATAGAACAAAATTGAGCTTTTTTTATTGACCTTTGTTGCTATTGAATTATTACAGGTTCTTTTGTGAAAGCATGTCAAACTCTTGACTTATTTGGGTCATATACACTGACATGCAGATATCTGGGTTGGAAGTTTCACGTGAAATCCAACTCACAAAGGAGAAGACTTCACAAAACCCTCTAACACAACTCAGATACCAAATACCACATTACATTTTCCTCATGACTGACCAAGAGCAGAGACACACACACACACCCTCACCCAGTCTCTGAGGGACAGCTACATTTTTAATAAGGCTTTTGGAGTGAAAACAATCCTCCTGTCAACCAGCACTCTCTGTCCCATCTCATCCTGTCACTGCAGTGTCAGACCTGCACACACACACACACACACACACACACATATCCATGTGTAGGCTGCAGATGAAAAGGTCTTCCGGGCCAGAGGCACACCAGAGAGTTTCTATGAAAGCAGCCAGACGTCCAGACGCACACATAACCACACGCAGGGCTGATCGACAGACTGACGCCACATATGGCCATCAGATATTAAGATGTGAGAACAGACATCTTTTGTTATCTCCGAAAACTCAATTTTCTTTTGTTTTCTGTCTATTTTCTTTGGGGGGAAAGGGAAGCAGGATTTGAGAACTGAGGCTATTTTCCTCTGATGCTCCAGATTCTAGATTCTGACATGGTGAAACTTAGTTAGAACTCAGAAGATGATTTGGTTTAAAGGCTCTGTCACTGTTACTTGTCCATCACGCACCTAATGAGAGAATCTGATACCCGTTGTTTTCCAGACTTACCATGGCAGATCTAAATATGGCATCCTGAACTGTAAAAACTCAATCCAAAAAGCATGCTAACTGATCAAAACAAGCCTCAAACTTGTATAAAATTACACAAGGATGATTTCACAACATTGCACAACATTGGACTGGTTCCTGTATCAACACTCCTGGAAACAATCACAGCCCTACCATTCGCTTCCACTAGAAATTAAAGGGTTAGTTCACCCAAAAATGAAAATTCTGTCAGTAATTACTCACCCTCAGTTGTTCCAACCCCGTAAGACCTTCGTTCATCTTCGGAACACAAATTAAGATATTTTTGATTAAATCTGAGAGCTGGATCACTCCTCCATAAGCTTCTAAGGGATTGAAACTTGCCGGCCCATAAAAGTTTATTAAAGACATCGTTAATATAGTCCAAGTGACTACAGTGGCTTAATCTTAAAGGTATAGTGGAAGATTTTCTTTTTCCGGGTGGATCATCGAGACTATTGGTCCTCCTAATTGTCAATCATTCTGGTGACATGTTTACGTAAGGCCGTCGTACGTGCTCGTCCCTAGATAGTTTTCGCTTTCTGCGCATGCGCACTTTCAGATGTATATGTGTGGTGAGCTACGGTTTCAGCCATTCATTGAAGCTCGCCGTTCTCACCGGATTTTTTCAAAATGTCTGAGGGTCGCAAGGGAAAAAGTATGTATGACGAATTGTATGACAAGAAGAGAAAGGCCTCTGAAGAAAGAAACAAGACCAGAGTGTTTTTGGGAGAATATTTCACACGCTGGTGTGCGCTAAAAGCACAGGTTGGGCTTCCTACTGATGCCTCAGTCGCGAAGTTTCTACTCGACAGGTAAAGTTTGGCATGCTATTTGGAGAAATCCATTTAAAATCACTGCTAGTAAAAGTTAATGTAAGCTATGATTAGCGATGCTAGCCGTCTCTCGTGCACACGTTTAATAGGCGTTCCCTTTTGGGAGCAGGTAGAGTGTTGCGCATGTGCATTTTTTCAAAAAGTGGAGAGGGCGGTTCTTTTCTAAAATTCGGGAAAATCCTGCACTATACCTTTAAGTTTATCAAGCGACGAGAATACTTTTTGTGCGCAAAAAGTATTCTCGTCGCTTGATAAACTTAAGATTGAGCCACTGTAGTCACTTGGACTATATTAACGATGTCTTTAATAAACTTTTATGGGCCGGCAAGTTTCAATCCCTTAGAAGCCTATGGAGAAGTGATCAGCTCTCAGATTTAATCAAATATATCTTAATTTGTGTTCCGAAGATGAACGAAGGTCTTACGGGGTTGGAACAACATGAGGGTGAGTAATTACTGACAGAATTTTCATTTTTGGGTGAACTATCCCTTTAAGAGAATTGAGCTTGAAGAGGGAAAAAATAAATCTTATATTCTCTAATTCCTGATTTCAAAATTTGATTTGTTAACAGGAATGTTGTTATTATGGAAGTCACTCAGGACAACTACTGTTAGAAAATGGTAGGCCCACAAAATCTAAAGTCACCATGAAATCCAAATTAACAATTGTCTTTTTCTTTTCTTTTTTTTATTTGCACATGAATTATTTTATTTTTTTAATTAATGTGCCATCATAATCTTTGATTAAAATAACTTCCCCTCCCTCTTGCAGCAACATTTTTTCTCTACTTTGATGACGTGTTTACTGGCATGAGGTCGGGACAACCTGTCACTTACATGACATCACAGCAATAGCAAACTACAATGATCCAACTCCTGATGGACAAAATCAAGTCCCGTCCAACATTATTTTATTTTTTTTCTTGTTTGAGAAATAGTTTCACTCAGATAAACATGACAATAGGGAAGAAAATACTTCCATTTCATGCCGATTTTAACATGAAAAAATGTTTTAAACCTAAACTCAGGTCAGTTCGCATATGCAGTGCATGCTGGGAACCTGGCAGCACTGCAGTGTACTTCACAACTTTTTGAACAGATGATGATTGTGAGTAAACAAGCCGTATTAGCGCAGTTGCATGAATTACTTTGCCAAAAACTTTGAGTTTGTGCTTGGCAAATTTGGGGGTGATCCCACAGAGAAAGAACCACCACATGTTTATATTTTCTCTATAAATCTTTAATTGTGCAATTTCACACAGGTAATGGAATAAATTACTTATTCTGAATTTCAAAACGTCACATTTCCGTAAATCAGCTTTGCAGGAGTGACAAAAAGAGAAAGAGAGAGAGCGTGCCTGGGTGCCAGTCATAATGGCAGCGCTCCTCATGCTGTTGAGGTATGCTCACATTATAATACAAGAGGGGAGATAATCTGATTCTCATATTCAAATCACTGTTTGTCCATAAATCTTGAAATATTCATGAAAACTCAAATCTATTCAATCCTTCCGGCACCCTTGTGGGAATTAAAGCATAAAGTCGAGTGAGTGCGCCAGTGGCTCGCCAAAACTTGATTTAGAAAATCTCTTTTTGGAACCGATTCATGTTTACACTCCACTGGTGTTAAGATTCTTTCTGGCACAGCAACGTTTCAGACGCTCCTTCAAATGTTCCTTTCTTGAGGGGACACTAAACTCAGCCATCAGTCCTTTATGGCTTACATACCATTCGGGTGTAGTGCCTATGTGATGCGCTAGGGGGCGCTCCGACTGTTCCTTGTGTTTGCCACCGTGGATCCTGCATTATTCCACTCAGATGAAAACCGTGACATTTGGTTGCTGGGAAACGGGGAGCAGGTATATACCAACAGTTTGATAGAGTGTAAAGGCAACGCACGGATATAAGGCACTAAAGTTATTATTTGAAGCATAAGGGATTGGATGACTACTCCATCCCATTCCGAAACGAATTATAGGCTATTCCATGGAGAGAGAAAAAAGGACCGTGCTTTCTTTCTACTCTAAACGCAGTCAAAAATGATAATCAGTTATGATAATGTTTTAATGGTTATTTGCAATTTCCATTACAGTTGACAACATCTATATAGGATACATGGGTTTAATGTGTCACTCACCACCCACAACTTTTGACATGTTTTCAAACAGACAGTTGGAATGCCAATAGCCTCTTTCGGTTGTTGTAACAAGCAAACGGTGTTAAACACAAAATATGATTTGAATAACTTCTGCCCAACATTGTCTGAAGATAGAGATATTCTAACTCGATTTTGGCGAAGATTCGACCAAATCATATAGGACTTAATTACTGAGATCACATTTAACAGCTTCATAGCTCGTTTGCTTACTGTGACACACTGCCCATTTTAAAAAAGTATATAATTTAATTTTTTTTTTATCAAAATGCAATGATATAACACGCGTAGATTGTATTAGCAGTATTTAATCTATTCCTTTAAGATTTGCTTTGCACCAAATTACAAAAAGCAGCAGAGAAAAGTGATGTCCATTAGAATGGACACTGGGTCTAAACGGGTTAATTACTTAATCCAGCGAGCACAATTGCATCTTATTTAATTACAGGGATGTAATACAAGTGCTGGACATATTCACAGATTTCTTATTTATGTGCAGCTGCCACGAGGAATTCCATGCGCGTGACAGACAGCAGCGCAACAGATTATTTTTGGCAGCTAGGAGGCGCATGTGGCTCGCGCTTGGGAACCAAACCTGAGAAAGCTCCAAAGACAACACATTGTAAGATGTATTAGAGAATCTGCCTGGTATATGTGTGCAATCGAAACATTAAATGCATTTTATTCCTATATAAAGAATACAAAAGTAATTGTAAAATGTTTTAGTGGGGGGGGAAACTGTCCGTTTATAATGAGAGAAATACAATGAGCTTGAATAAAGCACTTGATATGAAATGCTGGTTCCCTTTTCACTTTTTTTTTCACGTATACAAAAGTCAAAAATGTGATTTAGACAAATAGTATAGATAAATAAAATGTCACGGAGTGTGTGTATATATATATATATATATATATATATATATATATATATATATATATATATATATATATATACATAGACCATATTCACACCATTTACACAGGCTATAGGCATATACATAATAACGTTATGCATGATCCCGTTCTGAGATAAAAAATATATATAATTCCCCCACAAATTGATCACACTTTACTCATCTCTCTGACTCATTCTCTTACGAACTCATCAGCCATTCAATCCTCATGACCAGAAATCCCGCAGCTCTGACCAGGGGCGTGTTTATCAGCCACCAGGAGGCTTGACTGATGTAGGACACAGCCAATAAAGTTTCAGCTCTGCTGGTGCCGGGTGCTCCCATTGGTTGGCGAGGGGAGGGTGCTGCGGGAAAACCGAACAGCTAAGCGCTGATGCTTCAGTACTGTGCCAGCGGACCCCGCAGGAGCGCACCAGATATACTGGGACCGTTCAGATATCAGAGACTGTAGCTCTAATATAAAATGCATTTGTTGCATTAATTCTGTGGATTATGATATTGTGCTTTATCACACGCCAGCTGATATCTATTTATATCAGTGTCAGTTTAATGTTTTAATGTTCACTTGTGCCAGAAATCCGCTGCGACTCTAAAGCTTGTTCGTGGAGGAAATCGCCTTGGGAAATCGGTCCTGTGTAAACCAGAACGCAGACAGCATGGTTTTTGGCTGACAGCCCTGTTTAAGGAAAAAAAAATATTACCATACAACCAAAGCCTTACGCACGCCTGCGCGCCTTACCTTGGAGAAGAGGGTGATGGTTTTGCTGTATGCTCCTCGGAGATAAAATATTCCAAGTGACCTTTCCTGAGTGGAAATGTTTGTGTTTTTGCTCCTGCTGTGTCTCGCGGATGGGGTGGTTTCGCAGATACGTTACTCTGTGCCCGAGGAAGCGGAGCATGGCACGTTTGTGGGGAATATAGCAGAGGATTTGGGACTGGACCTTACAAAACTTTCATCCCGCCGCTTTCAGGTGGTGCCCAGCTCGCGGACGCCGTACCTGGAAGTAAACTTGGAAAACGGGGTGCTTTTCGTGAACGAGAAAATCGACCGGGAGCGCATCTGTAAGCAGAGCGCCAGCTGTTTGCTTCACCTGGAGGTGTTCCTGGAGAACCCACTCGAGCTCTTTCGCGTGGAGATAGAGGTGGTGGACATCAACGACAACCCGCCGAGCTTTCCGGAGACGGACATCACCGTGGAAATATCCGAGAGCGCGACTCCGGGTACGCGCTTCCCTTTGGAGAGCGCTTTTGATCCGGATGTTGGTAGTAACGCATTGCGCACTTACGACATCACCAATAACAACTATTTCTACCTAGACGTGCAAACACAGACTGATGGCAACAAATTCGCAGAGCTGGTTTTGGAGAAGCCTCTTGATCGGGAACAACAGGCGATGCACCGTTATGTCCTCACGGCCGTAGACGGTGGCCAGCCTCCTCGGACAGGTACAGCACTGCTTGTGGTCAGGGTGCTCGACTCCAACGACAACGTACCCGTGTTTGATCAGCCGGTGTACTCGGTTAACCTGGCCGAGAACGTGCCCGTGGGCACGCTCGTCATCCAGCTGAACGCGACCGACTCAGACGAGGGCCCGAACGGAGAAGTCATTTACTCGTTCAGCAACCACATTTCAAGCAGGGTCAAGGAACTGTTCGATATTGATGCCAGAACGGGCCGCATAGAGGTCAGAGGTGAGGTGGACTTTGAGGAGAGTAGTCTGTATCAGATTTACGTCCAAGCGAAAGACATGGGACCTAATGCTGTGCCCGCGCACTGTAAAGTTTTGGTCAAAGTGGCGGACGTGAACGACAACGCTCCAGAGATCATCTTCAGCACCGTCACGGAGTCGGTGAGCGAGAACGCAGCCACGGGCACCGTCATCGCTCTGCTCAGCGTCACCGATAAAGACTCTGAAGACAACGGTCAAACTCATGTGGAGATTCTTGGAGATGTTCCTTTTAAACTCAAAACCTCTTTTAGAAATTATTACACTATTGTGACCGACGGTCCTCTCAACCGAGAGACTGTAGAGGCATACACGGTCACCGTGGTTGCGAGGGATAAAGGGATTCCATCTCTGGCGACCAGCAAATCAATCAAAGTGCACGTGTCTGACGAGAACGACAACGCGCCCACGTTTACGCAGCCCATTTATGATGTGTATGTGACTGAAAACAACGTCCCCGGTGCTTACATCTACGCTGTCAGTGCAGTAGACCCTGATGTCGGACAAAATGCTTATATAACTTACTCCATAGTGGAGTGTGAAATCCAGGGAATGTCTGTGGTCACGTATGTGTCCATCAACTCGGAGAATGGGTATTTGTACGCCCTTAGATCATTTGATTATGAGCAACTGAAAGACTTCAGCTTTATAGTTCAAGCGAGGGACTCAGGCAGCCCCGAACTTTGGTCCAACGCCACGGTGAACGTCATTATAGTAGACCAGAACGATAACGCGCCGTCTGTGATTGCGCCTCTTGGAAAAAATGGCACTGCGCGGGAGCCTTTGCCGCGCTCTGCCGAGCCAGGCTACCTAGTTACGCGCATTGTCGCCATGGATGCAGATGATGGAGAGAACGCGCGCTTGTCCTACAGTATACAGAGAGGTAACGAGAATGGGATGTTCCGAATGGACTGGCGCACTGGCGAGTTGCGCACGGCCCGCCGGGTGTCAGTCAAACGAGACCCGCAACAGCTGTATGAGCTGCTGATTGAGGTAAGGGATCACGGGCAGCCTCCCATGTCATGCAGCGCAGCGGTGCAGGTTACACTCGTGGACAGTCTCGTGGAAGGCCACAGTGGAGAACGCGGTACTGCCAAGGCCAAAGACGCGTCTCTGGACTTGACGCTCATCCTCATCATCGCGCTCGGCTCCGTTTCCTTCATCTTCCTCCTGGCTATGATTGTGCTGGCCGTGCGCTGTCAGAAGGAGAAAAAGCTGAACATCTACAGCACATGCCTGGCCAGCGACTGCTGCTGCCTGGTGGGCTGCGGGTCGTGCGGGTCAGGCGGCTGCTGCGGTCGACAGGCCCGGGCTGCTCGGAAAAAGAAGAAACTGAGCAAGTCCGACATCATGCTGGTTCAGAGCACCAACACAGCAAACGTGAGCGTGGCGAGCGCCGCGCAGGTGCCAGTGGAGGAGTCAGGGAGCTTCGGCTCGCTACATCAAAGTCAGAACTACTGCTATCAGGTCTGTCTGACTCCGGAATCGGCCAAAACGGATCTCATGTTCCTGAAGGCCTGCAGCCCGTCGCGCAGCAACGACACCGAGCACAACCCGTGCGGAGCTCTAGTGACCGGCTATACGGACCAACAGCAGCCGGACATCATATCCAACGGCAGCCTGCTCTCCAGTGAGGTACGAGCACTTATAAAACTTACTCATATTATAATTACACGATACAAAAAAAGTACTAGAAGTAATTCCGTTTTTATTTTTTATTTAATATATATATATATATATATATATATATATATATATATATATATATATATATATATATATATATATATATATATATATATATCAATGGCACACAGAAAGCAAATCTAGCTTTCTTCTTCAGATATAGGCTACAGTTTATCTAAATACATATTCAGAGACCTCATTGTGTGGATGTGTCATAATTTTAAAATTGTCTGCTCTTTTACATTTGAATTATCTTGTATTTCAAAATACATAGACATTTTGTGAATTAAAACGACTCAAAACAAAACAATCTTCCTCTTCAGGATAGTAAGCTCTGAAAACAAACAGGCTGATCACTGGTTGCTTGCAGACTGACACTAACAATATTAATTATTATTATTAATATTATTATTATTATTATATATTTTCTGTGGCCTATACTGTGCATGTTTGTAAACATAGTGAGTCACTGAACTGATAGATTTGCATGTTTGTGAAAAGCTCTCCGGGTTATAGGGCATTAGATATGCCAGTCACGGTGTTGCAGAGCCTCACAAGAACAAAGATCCGTCTATAGTTGAATTCTGCTGAATAGCAGCAGAGCCTAATGATCTTGACTGCCCATAAAGTCCCTGCAATTCCCCCAATGAGCAAAGCTTGAATTCTGACCTGTATTATAATCATTATTGTCATTTATGTATTCATAATATTTTATTTTATTAAAAAAATTTTTTTTAATTACTATTATGCAATGTTGTTGGGCCTATTTCAAATCGATCCCTCTCTTGCAGACAAAACACCAGAGAGCAGAACTCAGTTATTTGGTGGACCGACCAAGGCGTGTTAACAGGTAAGCACTTAATTTAACCGACCTGAAATTTACCCCCCCCCCCCCCCACACACACACACACTTTATGGAATGACTTTCTTTTTTTATTTTATTAATATGATAGAAGTAAATAAATATGAGAAGTCTATGAACATTTGAACTAAACCAGCATGAGCATTTGTGACAGACTGAGACCATTTCAAGGCTAAGCAGTAAAATTGTGGTTATATAAGAGTCGTGTGGCAAAGCGGTCAACTCAAACCTTCTCTCCTCCCTCAGCTCTGCATTTCAGGAGGCAGATATCGTGAGCTCAAAAGACAGCGGTCATGGAGACAGTGAGCAGGGAGACAGTGACCATGACGCCATGCATCGTGGACATTCCTCCGGTACGTTTATATAAGTCAATTTCTCATATTTCTCTCGTTTTGTTATTGATTAAAAAGAGATGCTATTCAGACTGAGCATGTCGAGATGTGGCTTTAAATTGTTGGTTAAACACTTGCGATAGACATACTGGTTGAAAGATGGAATATTTGAAATAGTCTGGTTGTTTTTCATCCAAACAATCAGAACAAAAACCCTGATCAAGGCATGTCGAGGCTGTTCGAAACCTAGCAGAAATATTTTAGGCCACCGAGCCTCTGAGTATGGATGCGTGAGCATGCGAACAACAGCCGTAGTGGATAATATAATCCAATTATTTATGAATACCCCCTGATAATAAGTATTTACTTCAGTGGTACTATCTACTCTTTCATCCACGTCTCTAAAGACATGATGGAATTTAGATCAGTCCAGGCAGTCTGTCATCGACTCTGTGGGAACGGGACCAAATAGGTTGAGCAGCAAACAAACAAGCGATTCATTGACTGTGTGCGGGTCCCCCTCTTCACCCCCCTCACCCTTCCACCATAATCCCTCTCCCCACATTCCACTGACGGTGGACACTATTGTTCACACCTTCATAAGACCACATGTGTGAGATTCGGCTGCATTGGAAATGGTGCTTTGTTGCTAAATGACACCTTGAAGTGCATTGTGAAGTTGAGTGTATAATGTAATTATGACATAGTCGGACACAAATGAATACAACCAAAAGTTGCATCTTATTATCATTAATTTCTCTTTGGTTGAGCATATGTCCTCTGCTGTTATTCCAGAGCACCATATGCTGTGGCTGGACTGCTTCAGCTCTCATTTAGCCTATTTTTGCTCAGTTAAACATTAGATTAAAATCAAGACTTGTTTTCCATACAAGGTCAGCTAGCCCATCTGCCTTTATTGTCGCAGGCCATCAAAAAACTCTTGCCTTTTAAGATACAGCTCTATAAAGTAAAAAAAAAAAGAAAAAAAAAATCTGTTGTGTATTTTTCCCCCATTTGCGAGCATGTTGTCCCTACTAAAAATTAATTGTTTTGCTCCATACTATCTTCTTTAATTAAGATAATTGAAAGCGCCGCTTGATATGCAGACTTGGAGAGCGTTCAGGAGTGTGCATTGTTCATTTAAATGAGAACTGGGTGGAAACGGTCTTCATCCTTTCAAATCTATTTCAGACATTTTGTTTCTTAACCAGCTGCTGTGTTATGGGCTTTTTGAAACAGGAAATCTTAGTCATCCAAACGCCTAGTGTGTCACAACGTAGATGCTAAATTAAAAAAAGGCAGAGATAAGCATCGCTTAAATTCTCTCTAATGCATAAAAATGCATCTGTAATATGGAACACTTTAGAGGTTCTCTGATGCAATGACACACCTGAATCATTTCATTCCAGTTTAATTTCTTTTATCCCGAGGATCTGCCACGTTGCTACAGAATCCCTAATTTGGGCTGCAGGTCATTTTCAGAATTCAGAAACAGCTCACTGATCAGTAATTTATTTTCAGCCTGATTAGCAAATGAAGGTTATTATCGGATCTAATGCTTTGCAAGGCTTCTGCTCAGAAAGCAGCAGAGCATATAGAGAGGGGAGATTTTTCAATAGATCATTTCGTTTACAGGCCATTGTCATATATCTTCTTTAATCTACAAGTCTTTCTCTCTCTCTTTCTCTCACTTTGTAGAACATCAGAAAAAAGTGATGTAGAGTTTCTGACATTTTCTTCCAAGCAAATTTAATTCATGCAAAAATACTTCACGAGTTACATTAAGTTTAATGCGTATTTGGCGTGCTGTCCGGGGGGAGGGCCCAGAGTACTCCCCCCATGTGGAATTGGTTAGGACTAGAAGTGTGGAGAAGGGGTGGTGGAGGGATGCTGCTAAACTGTCAACGAATTGATGTGAGACTGCTGAATATATATACACCTCTTATCGTTGATTGCTGAGTGCTCTCCACTCGTGTTAATTATCTGAACGTGCTTCTCCCGAACTTTGTTAATAAAAACATACTATGTTTTGAGGGTTTTCTTTTTTGGGGAAATGTTTGTGGTGTTCTTGTGGTCTTTAGTAGCATAGAGACTCTGTTTAAAATCTACCTCTGGGTGATTTGATCAGATTTTGAGATGATACATAACATCACTCTCTATTGTCTGTGTGTAACTGGCAAGGTCTTATTGTAATTTTATAAAGCAAAAAAAAAAAAAAAAAAAACGCAACATTTCTCCCTAAAATACTCTACCGTTCAAAAGTTTAGGGTCAGTATATTTTCAGCATTCATAATAATAAGAAATGTTTCTTAAGCTCCAAAATCAGCATATTCAAATGATTTCTGATGGATCATGTGAGTAATGATGCTGAAAATCTTAATTCTCGTAATAATATTTCAACATTAAAACATTTAAAAATCTCACTAACCCACAAACTTGAATGGTAGTGTGTTTTCTTTTAATTTTAAGCTTAATAGATCATTTATTAAATATAAAATATTTTGAGGAGAAATATTAAATAATTTAGTGTAGTACAGATAACAACCCTTGTAATTGTTTGTCAGGTCAGTAGGCGACGATTTACTTATGAACATTTTCCTTAAAATCCAAATGTGGTCAATGTGGACACATTCCAGATCGTTCTGGCCCCTGTTCAAATTTGTATCTAGCATTGCATTACTTGAAACAGAAATTATTACTAGGTATAAAAATAGCATGTATTTTTCAACCAGAGAATATAGAGCATTGTATTTTCATCAGACTTGACTCTTTCTTGCAATATTGAACCACAAGTCAACAATATAATTACTTTTCCATTTTTCCCAAAAAAAAAAAAAAAAAAGGACACTGGATGAGTACAGAGAGCAATTAATTTCAGAAAATGTCAGGAAATATCAAGATGTCTCCCTGCGATTACACAATGAGGAAGTGTCTTATCGCACACTCTCTAAATATCAAACTCTCTCCCTCTCACCTTCTTTGTATGTCAGATACACAAAGAACCTTTGTTCACACTCTCTTATAAAAATGAGACCTCTGAATGTTGTCATAGATAGATTCCAGATATGTTTAGTGTCTAAACTACTTGTTGCCTAGTAAGGCGGTCCTATGCTTTGGTTTGTAATTAGGAGAGTCTTACCAAGCCCAGGCCTAAGTAGGTTGTTTGCATGTAGCTCCAAAGGACTCTAATCCTCTTTTAAAGCAGAAACCCAAAGTCTGTGTATGCTGACCTGTCTTCTGTCTGAAGGGCTAGTCTGAGGATTAGCTATAAGAACATCCCCCCACCCCACACCACTGACTCTGCTCCATACCTTCAACATCTCCGCTTAGCGCTTCTTTGAAAATGGCACTTCATTAATCCTCCAGCTGTAATTACTGACTGTTTTAGACACAGGAGCCGAAAGGGGATTTCCAAATGCTCACCTCTCCCTTCTTCTCAGATGCACGCAGTCAAAACGGCAAGGCTTAGACCGTCTGGGGTGACGGTGGGGGTAAAAGGCATCATGCAACTGTCACGCACAAACTAACAGGATCTTGTCCCTCACACTGGATTTAGCTGTAACACTCTTGTAGCGCTAGATTTCTCTTGGCTTTGTGATTCGCGAGGTCGTTCGCCATTGGATATTAGCAGCGGGGTGTTTGAATTATGTGCTGATAATCAAAATACATTTTCAAAGAGGCTCATGATAAACCTCTGGGAGAGATGTGGTGGGCCTAATATTGGGGGCGGAGCTTGGCTTTTAAGGCCTGGAAAATGATGCAGAAAATGCTATTTCACAATATATTTATTTAGTTAAAGCAATTCAATAAAATTGTTCAGATATATAAATATTTTCTATCAATAACTTAGTTTATTTTAAAATATTTTACTGTACATTCCATGCCTTTTTTGCACCTATTGATGTATTGTTTTTTTTTTTCTTTTAAGGTGACGTAATGTCTTATAGTGTCACTCATTCTTTTTGTTCTTTTAATTGAGACGACGAGAAAGAGACAAAAGAGTAAAGAGGGTTATAACCTTTATAATATATCCCTTCATCTTGTAGCGGGGCGGAAGAGAAGGAAAGAGAATAGAGGATTGGGTTTATCTGCAAGCTTGGTGTCTCAGAGAGTTTACCTTTGATGTCAAATAGAAAGAGAGAAGTGGAAGAGAGACCTCAAGAGGAGATTACAGCATTGACTTCATCCACTCGCTGTGTGTATGTTCTCCACACGTGCTTTGATCAGGGTAATTTGTAATTTAAAAGTCACAAAAAGGGGGGAAAAAAGCGCCATGCAATCTTTTCATGATTAGCATGTTAAGTGCCAAAGACATTTCATGCATACAGCTTTTAATGTTTTCAAAGTGAATGACATGCATTACATTTCATCTGGATTTACATATTTATAATGCTTGATTAAGTCTAAAAAAGATGCTGGATAACTTCTGATTGGTTGAATTAATGCAGAATTCGACGGTCTGCTCTCTTATCTAAGAGAGGAGACATTGAGGGCACGTTATAGGGTAGATGCATTGTATACGCATGGTTTATTGTATTTATTTATGTTTGTTTGTCTTGTTTTAATGCACTTACATGCTTCCAGTGCTATTGGGAGCATATTCTCTCTCCCATCCACCCACATGGACAATTAAGCACAGGCTAACCCATCTCTCTGTTCTCTCTCATAGGAGCAGACCTGTTTTCCAACTGCACAGAGGAGTGCAAAGCCCTCGGCCACTCAGATCGCTGCTGGATGCCAAGTTTCGTGCCCACCGAGGCACGACAGGGTGCCGATTACCGCAGTAACCTGCACGTGCCGGGCATGGACTCTGTGCCCGACTCTGAGGTATTTGAGGGCGAGACGTTGGCGGGTGATCAGTCATTCTCAACCTTTGGCAAAGAGACGCCACACCACCCCAACCAGATGCACCAACACCAACATCAACACCATCAACACCACCTCAATGCTTCCACGCTAGAGAGGAAAGAGTTCGATGCACTTCTGTGTAACTCGCGCATGCCTTACAAAGCCGCCTGTCTGTGTGAGTATCTCAAAGAGAGAGCGCTTTCCTCTCTCTTGATCTGACCTAAAAAAACTTTCCAAATTCAAGGCCTCTAGCGTGAAGTGCTGCTGAATTCTCCTCTTAGAACTCTTAGCCCTCACACTTCTGCTCTCCTTCACCCATCAACATCTGCCCATCCTTCATCTGCTCTTCATCTACTGGTTCCTGGTGCACACTCTTACAAATAAAGGATCCGATAGAAGGAAAAAGTGTAGGAGAGAGCATAAGAGAGTCTTTTTAACTTCCTCAAAGACTTTTTTTTATCTTAGTTCTTTAGAAAAAACATATAGTGGTGCTTTAAAGGCCCCATGAGGGCTGCACATTTTAAACGGAGGAATCAATATGCTGATCTTAAGAACCTCTAATGTAGCACCAAGAACCGTTTTAATCTTCAGAGAACCAAATAGCAAAAACCCTATGAAGTGAAAAAAAAAAAGAAAAAGAAAAACTCGATTAAAGCTTTGAAGAACCTTTATTTATAAGAGTGTCTGATTAGCTTTTTTCTTCATACATTTGCTTACATATTTTTTAATTTTTTTACCAGGGTTGTAAAAAAAAAAAAATCTGATTTGAAGAATGAACTCCCTTTTAATTCTTTGAATTAGCCACACGCTACAGGACGTTGTTTATCTGTACTTAGTGTATAAACTCTCAAGACTTTTGAAACAGGTTAAGCCAATGTTTAAAGTTTGTCTTGACCAACTTTGTTTTTCTTTTTAAAAATGACTGTGGTATTCAAGCATCTGAATGCCATTGTAGTTTAATTTCTAATTCAAATTCAGAATGGTTCACAACCCTGCTAAATTAATTATTTCAACATTGCACATGCTTTGAAACAAGAAATTGCACTATGAAATTGCAAAGTGTTTGTAAATGCAGGGAATTACATAAGCCCTTATGTGTGGTGGCGGAAACACCTCAACACGCTGCAACTGAAGAAAACATGCAAATGATCATGATAAAAATAATAATAATTTGGTAGTGTTGTGAGTATTTGCAGCACATGTGTTGTCAAACTAATGAAGATGTTTTCTTAATTTGCTGGTGTTTTTTCTATTTGCAGCGCATTGAGCTCTCTCTGCCACCGTACTGATGTCTAGTTGTGGGATTTTAATGTGATAAGCTGTTAGATCAAACAATAAAACATTCTTAGATATCTTGCCATAGGTAAAGACCCACCAGATATTGACAATGCCTAAAATGAACTTGTAAAAAACAGATAAAAGGAAGGCAGAAACTCCCTATTGTTTTGTACACAGGCAGTATGTTTATTGAGGCAACGTTTGACTAGTCATGAAAAAACATCAACTTCAGCATCAACATCAAGCTTGAAACAGATGCTCTCAAAAGGCCAGAGTTTATAAGGTTTAGGCTGCCTACCACTGTTTGTTGTTTTAGAGGGGATGAAGGTGGTAGTGGGATTGATTGAGATATTATTGACTGCTCTTGTTGTGTTGAAACCTTCAGACATCTGTCTCAGAAAGAGCGCTCCGAGGCTGTGTGGGTGGTGCGTTTAACTTTGAGGAAATAGTTTATGATTGTAGGCTTATAGTTCCTCATCAAAGCTCTGCTTCTGTATGCATCAAACAATGGTATTTTAATAGCTTAGCACAACACTAAAAACTGCTGTCCAAAAATCATCTTTAATAAGCGTTCTTTCTTTTTCCCTTTTTAGCGCGGAAAAGGATATGCTAGCTCTTTCCGAGTGGACATACCAGAGACGGCGTGATTTTGCACAATCAGTGAAACTGATGGAAATGCGAAGAGCATCAAGTTTTCAGAATCTATTTCCGGAGGCGTCAGATGATCGTGCGTTCCCAAAGGCTTCCGGAGCCTCCGAGACCTCAAAAAACTTGATGAAAGAGTCAGACTCGCAGAGCTAGATGCAAGGCCGAGCGGCTGGACATAACGCGCTTCTCAGCAGGACTGAGCGGAGGACAAAACTAGACCGTTAAAATACATGGAGGATAGGAAGACAAGGAGAGAAACAAGAGGATGATTATTCCTCTTGGCTTCTGCGTGTGCCTGTTTACAGCACTACTGTTCATCGTAAAAAAAAAAAGAAGAAAAAAGAAAACAAAAATACCACATTGTGAACGATGATGAGAACCACCAACGAAAACGACAAAAATGGAGATATATTCACTGAGCCCTTTAGTTGTTTATGTACACACACACCACTGAAAAGCCAATTGTACAGGAAATTCATTTGTGCATTACAAATGCAATATTGTTCTTTTAGACATGACTGTTTTTATATTCTGTGTGCGGCTGTGTGTGTGATCAGGTGTTTTCCCTAAATCTATTCCAACTCTTTGTCAAAAAAAAAAAGAAAAAAAGAAGCAACGGATTCCACAGAGGGATTTTCTTTCCGTCAGGGTTAAGTGTTTAACGTTGTGAGCGGGACAGCAGTGGCCTAAATCTTACTCTCTCAGACAATACGTAGGTTATATCACGTGTGAGAAGTCTTAACTGTACTCTTTTAAACTTCAAAATAAATATAAATCTATATCTATAAATCTATCTATATATACTTTTTCTGAAAGTGCAGTCTTCATTTGCGCCGTTTTTTCAAGTGTAGTGTGTAAGGCTCCACAAGGGAGCAGTTAGCATTGCTAATCCACTTTACAGGGGTTCTTAACATGACAGAAGGCCTTATCTCTAAACAACTTTTCATCCATTTTTTCACTTTTGGATATTGAGAATCATGTCTATAAATAAAGAGGGGAGTAATGTTCTAGATTTGAATACATGGCAATTGTGTATTACTGTAGCCAAATAGATCCGTTTGGAAATTTGAGGCCAAATACAAAAGGTGTACACAATGCAAAGTAAACACACGCACTGATACTGATATTTACACACATATACACACAAACACCTTAATACCAGGAGGTGACAAATAAACTGAAAAATGTATACTTACATCTTAGACTCCCGTGTTTTATTTTAAGACAACTTTAGCTGAACTAATACAAGCAGACAGTTCGATAATTAAGCCACATTCCTTCAAAAATCTAAAACTACACAAAACCTTCTTTTCCAATGAAAAATATCATAGAAGACCGGGGCTCAGCTGTCTGGTTTTGTTTTGTAGCTCAGGACTTCTTAAAGTCTATTTTTGCACACATGGATGCAACCACTCAAATGAGCATTTAGTGCAATTTATTTGTTCAAAACAAACGCTATTTAAGTTTTATTAACATTGATGTCTGAGCTCAAATACAGTTTTGTACAAAAACGGAGGGAAATGTGAACAAAGACATTTCATTTGCAAAGAGAAAAAAAATGCAAAATATTGCATGAAGATATATATATATCTTCCAGCAAAGTTCAATTTAAAGCCATTCGCACAGAACTAAACTTAATGCAGCACGAAACAAAGGACAAAAGCAATGTGATCATATCTCATTTTCCCTAAAATTGACTCCATTATGTTTGACCTCCACTCAAATTAATCTCTTTCACAAACCGCAGGCTTTAATATCTGAACGGTAGAGCTGACCGAGGGACCTAAATACAGAAATCACTGGGCTATAATAAGAATAATTAAAGAAATAAAATAAATGACTTACAATTCCCCAAACAAGTCCTACATTTCCAAGAGACGTGCTTTGGAGCAACTTCAAAGTCACTCAAAGATGTTCGGTTAACTTTTTTAAGCTTTGCTGAATACAAATAGGTTCTTCTAACAGGATCTTATTTGTTTAGCATGTAAAATGTGAGAAGGTGGGCCTCAAATGATAATGTGAGGGTGGGTGTTGGGTGACGCTTTAAGCAGAGGCCACCGCTGACAGATAGATTGAAGTCGAACAGAAAATCTGTCCTCATAAATATGCTAACAGCCCCAGCCCCTGTCAGACTCTTTTCTCTCACCTCCCTCACGCCTTTCCTCCCTTCATCTCACCCCTCTTTTCCTTCCTCCTGCACACACCTCATCTCCTCTGACAGGTCAGCGCTCCATTTGTTCTTCCTGACTGATGACATCTATGAGGGCAACTTTTGTTCTTCTCCAAAGAGAGAGAGAGAGAGAAAAAAAAAGAGAGCGTCTTCGGTGCTGGTTTGTCAAGGTGTTCAGTGTCTGTTCTCACTTCAAAATGCTTCTCTGTAGGGAATGTTTTGAAGATCTCTGCTGTGTGCTTGTGTGTGTGTGTGTGTGGCACTGCCAGATGTCTGATGTCTGAGGTGACAGTGAGACGTGGTGGAGGCTCATCGGACCCCTGGCAGTTCTCTGAGGGGCCTTGGGGGCCCCTGCCTAAGCGTCTGAAGCGACAAGGCGCCGAAAAAACGATAAGCGGAGCAGGACAGGAATGTGAGAGCAGGGAGGCCGCAAATCCCAGGTGTGCTGTCTGTTACGCAGGAGCGGGAAGAGAGTCGGACAGCAGATAAGATGACAAAAGAGTCGAGAGCGTGACGGGAGGGGTGAAAGGAGCGAGAAAGAGGAAGAAAAAGAGGGGCAGAGAGCCCCCATGAGCTGAGCTCTGCCAGGGGCTCTGTGTACACAGTTTTTCTGACATTTACACCTCTCAACCACTGCTATCAGACCTGTTAGTGATACGGCCCCACTGAGACTTCAGGACAAAAAGGCTCAGAAAAGACTTTGAAATGACAATTGCGCCATCATAGGCTGTGAATTTGAACAGCTTTTCTCTAACTACAGACCTCTATCACAATGGCGTATAGTTTAGTAAATCAGTGAAAGAAACTAGATTAAATAGCAGTTTCTAACCTCGGAGTGAACCTGAGTGAACCCTTTTTTTTTCACTCTCACTGAGCATCTGAGTGTGAGCTGTCAGTCCACTTGACAGTAAGCCTATTTACTTCACTGAATGAATGTTAATCTGTCTGGCCTATTTCCTTACTGAACTGTCAGCATACTTTACATACACACAAATCAAACCGTATGTGTAGATAATAATAATAATAATAATAATAATGATAATGTTTATTATTATAATAGTTATAAAGATGTAATTTTATATATAACAATATACATACATGGCATCACTATAATATATTAATATAGTTCATAAATAATAATAATAATATTTTTGCTGCTGCTGTTGTTTTTAGAGTAACAATAAAAAAATAACAAAATAACAAAAATAAAAAAAATCTGAGAAGCATACTTGGCATCATATATTTTAAAAACACATATGCCCACACAGAGAAGCACCCAAACAAAGTTTTTGTTCACTCATACACTGAGAAGTCTGTGACCTTCCTAAATGTTTTTTGAAGTTGGTGGAAAAAGCAGATTGTTTTTTTTCTCTCACTCTTCTCTCCTCCCTGAGAGCTCAGATTGTGTTTTTTTTATCCTTTTTTTTTCCGACACAGGGTGATGACACCCTGAACAGAGCATTCGTGAAAGTGTTTATGATGCAGACACATCTCTTTTCGTCTCTCTCACAAACATTCCAGGCATCCTTTCATCTTGTAACCTTTATAATAGTGCAAATGCATCGTCTGCACTGCAGATTGAAGAAACCAATCATGTCCTGCCTATCCTCGCTATTGTATCCCACAGTGACAAGCACTGAACTTTAAATCTTTATGAGTGCTCGAAAAACATTCATCAAACATTCAGTGTCTCTAAAGACATGTTCAAACATCCACATAAGAGTCTAGTTTTGTTATTTGGCCTTTGTTATTGTTATTAGTAGCAGATAGATGGTTGGTATAATTAAACGCCTGTGAATTGTTTTATTTGTTTGTCCTGAGTAAAGGTAACTGCTGAAACGAGGGAATATTGTGTGTGTGTGTGTGTGTGTCTCTCTCTCTCTGTGTGTGTGTGTGTGTGTGTGTGTGTGTGTGTGTGTGTGTGTGTGTGTGTGTGTGTGTGTGTGTGTGTGTGTGTATATGTGTGTGTGTATGTGTGTGTGTGTGTGTGTGAGAGAGAAAATGGACTGTAGGTGCCACCTGGGTACTAATGTGTAAGTAATTAGGCTCTGGCACATGCACAGACAGCCACACCTCGCTCCTTAGGACCCCAGCCACCATATGCTGCACCAGTTGGGAGCTCAACTTGCCAAGAACTCTAGAAGAAAGAGAAAAGTAAGTGAAAAGAAATCCACAGCTTCTTCCTTATAGCAGCACTCTTTCTGAACATTTTGACCTTTGCCATAAAATTGCATGACCTTCTCAGCTAGATGCATTTAAAAATCACAGATAAACAGTAAATACCACAGGAGGATGATGAAAGTAAACCTGTAAATTTGCTAAGTGCCAGCTCTATTCATTCCAGTGTAGCCTGATCTCAAACACATTCAGAATGCTAACAAAGAAAAGGGGTGTGTCCTTAAAAATGAGCTGGGCTAGGGTCGCTAGTCAAGGATTAAAGTGGTTTGATTTCTTTTTACAGATGAAAAAAAAACAAAATACCTAGATAGCAGGAACACAGCACAACACACGGTTAAAGACTTTAGAGAAAACCTGGAGAAAACGTTCTTTCAACTGCATTCGTGAGCGTGTAAAATCAACAGATGCTAGCCAAATGTTGATGGGTCTATTTGTTTGTCAGCTTCTGAAATGGTGTCCCTTCCCACTGTGAAATGCATTAACAAAGTCCCATACAGAAGATACCATTCAGATACCCTCCGCTCTTGACAAGCACAAGTCATTTCTGGGTCACATTCTGGCCATTTGTGGGACAGAGAGAACACACACACATTCACAAATATGCTTAACCATCTGCTCCTGGTGCCTGTCGTCGTATAACATTACCCTTAAGCAAACTCTGCAGGAAGGGCAGCAAGGGAATCTATGGCCATTTGGTGATACTTCAGTGATCTGAAAAGCTGTGGTGTGTACTTAAGTTAATGTGCAAATACCCTAAGGAAATATTACCTCCCCAAACCAAATCTTTTTAAATTTTACTTGAGTGTTTGTTTTACTTTTTTTATTTTTTTTATGTACTTACATTTGTAAACATACTGATAAATTAACCTGATTTATTTATTTATTTATTTATTTACTTACGTAGTTAGTTACGTAGCTGTTTGCTTTCAATTTGATATGAACTTACTAAACAAAATATCCAGAGAAAGAGGTTGAATGTCATAGACACAGATTCAGGATATAGCTAATAGGTTTGAGATCAGTCTGAATTAATATAAATTGTACTATACAATTTGAATAGTCTTCAACAATCAAGCATTTCATACAATGAAAGCTTACAAACATCAACAACAACTTATTTAGCCTAAATATGATTTTCATTATAGTTAATTATGAACATTATAGTGACTTACTTTTTGTGCCACCAGTCCAATTGTCAGCACACTCGAGCTTTGTGGAGGTACTTCTTGTTCATTTCTAATTTTTAAATCAGAACAATTGAGTAATTTTAGACTCGCTTCGATCAGATCATTGAATCAGTGAATTGCTGACTCAACATCAGCAACAGTACAATTCGCTATTGAACAGTTCAATGCGGTTGAGAACCGATTCAATGAAAAGGATTTGGCTCGAAAGAACAATTATTTCTCGAATTCTCTCATAGCAGTTCTCATTCTCTTTAAATAAAAGTTTGAAATAATGATGAAGTAAATGATGGAGTAAAACATCAGAGATTGTGCTTTGGAATGTAGTAAGTGAAAGTTTCCCAAAATGAAAATGGTCTAACAAAATACATATATCAGAAAAATTGACTTAAGTAGTACAGCAACAACATCAAAATAGGCCTACTTGCATGTGACGCAAGCATGTGAACCCTGAGGGCCACAAGCTCTTAGCTCAGGCAGTATTGACATACTGATTTGAGGCCATTATTCTTATTATACTTATAGGCACAGCTTCCCTTCTTCAGATAAAAGTGCTATTATTTGTTCAAGGCTCCTGGGCTATTTTTTTTTTCTCAGGCAGCACTGATCTCTATGTTAGCAGGTAAATCAATTTTATCGGCCACGGCAGGTCCCAAGCTCTGCCGTCTGTGTCCCAGTCATTAGCTATACTGATTTGTGTAACGTGTTAAAAGTTGTTAAAGATAGTCTCTATTGACATCTCTGCACATCCCTTTCACGGCATAATCTCGAAGGGAGTTTCCATTCATCTTCAGCCTGGTCCCTGTCCTCTGGCTTAAAGGGATAGCAATATTTCTGCCAGCGTCCAGCAGGGTGAAACTGAAACTATGTTGAGTTTTTTTATTTGGCTCTCTCTGATAAGGTGAGTCCAAGTATAGGGCTGTAGACAAGTAAGTTATTCACAATTTGATCACACAGAAACTAAAAAAAAATATGTTTCTAAGAATATTATTAATTACAGAGGAAAATATAAAAAACAAATTTAAGCATACTAGCCCAATTTTGTCACTCTTAAGGCCCGTACACACCGGGACGAATATCGGCGCGCGTTATTCGCCAGCGTTTTTCAACGCGTTTTTTGTGTTCACACCCAATCGATTTTCGCTGACGATGAGCCGAGTGAACATGCAAATTCATTCCCTGACATTAGATGGCGCTTAATGTAAAACAGAAATACAATACCACTCTATAACAGTATATACTCTGCAATACCACTCCATAACAGTTCTCTTTTATCAAGATTTTTGTAGTCACTGTCGCGTTTGTCATATAGTTCTTTATGTTCCGACACCAACGAGACCAGCAGCTCTACATTCATCTTGCCTTGCATCTTCCTCGTCTTATTTCTTCCCGGCAGTGTCTGTCTATGGGCAGTGTAGACGCTACTTGGCGTATATCTTCTTCGCTGTTACATATGTGTGCTCGGCAAGACCGTTTTGTGTTTGAGCGCCCCCAAGTTGTGTTTTACTGTAACTTCAGAAGCTCCAGACACGTGAGCAAAAGCGCCAATCTCATTGGTCGGATATTTTTTGACGCGGCGCGTCAAACCAAAAAAACGAACCCGAGGCGTTTAAAAAATGTTTACGCTTTTACGCGTGCCGTTTTTCGCGTCGGTGTGCACACTCACATTGGCGCCCTTTGTTTAGTCACGAGGCGTTAAACGTCGGCGAATATCGCGCGCGGAATTCGTCCCGGTGTGTACGGGCCTTTAAAAAAAAAAAAAGGGGTAAAAGAAGGAAAGGGGTTTCCACCACTATTGACCAAGATAAAGTTCACTAAACACATTTACCATTGTGTGACAGCACTCTCCAATAGAAAATCGTCATGTTATATGATGTTTTTTAACAAAGTTTGGGAGGAACATGTTCAAATTATCCATCCAATCATCACTTCATTCCAATCATCACACCATTCCAACCAGCAGTCAACAATCAGTAATCAACATGTCTACCCAATCAGCAAAATGAGTTGAGGCCTATATATACACACATTCGACTCACCTATGTTCCTCAACAGTTTTCAGAATCCCTCGTCTCCTCACACTCACCTGGTTACTTTCCTAACCAGAAATACGGGGGGAGTACTCTGGGTTCGGGCCAAATTCCGAGCTTGGAACCCTCCCCTCGGACAGCACGCCAAATATGCATACTATTTTACTCTGATCTGATTGTTTGTAAGGAACCTGCCACTAAACAGCCTATTGGCATTTCAGCTAAATAAAAAAAAATAAAAAAATAAAATTTCTACCTTGAAGTTATGATTTCCTTTCATTGTAAATTTATGTCAGTGTGCATTTTCAGAAGGTAGGCTAATTATAAAACACAAATATAAAACACATTTCTTTTGGTTAATTCTCTACTGCAAATGTAAAAATGTACTGTACAAAATCTGCAAGAGAAAAAACGGCAACATTCTATTCTGCCTGACTATATTAATATTTTCTGACTTTTGGTTGTGATAAATAATGAGTGTTTCAGTGTGTGATTCTACAAAGGGTCTTGCTACATCTCCTGTGAAAGAAATGCTTCTTGAGTTCTTTTTATTATTAATTTCAGCCTACATTTCAATGCAGCATAAGTGTAAAAACAAGCCAAAGCTTTTTAGTACAGCAACAGAGACTATATTCAGTAAAGTGACTAGAAGGCAAACCAACACATTTGAGAATAAACACTCTGACTGCTTTGAGTCTTTGGAGCTCTAATTTTAGCATTGACTTCTTCATCCGCAACGTTTGTATTGACTCTTCAAAGTCTAACTCTGGCATCGGATTTTAACAGACCACCATTCCACTTATCAAGTTGACAGAAGGTGCATCCCTATCATGACGAACACACAAACTGACTCTTTTGTGGAGTTAGGATATGATGGAGCTGAACAGAACCAAATGGTGGAACAGGAGGAGAGAACAGTGTAGCCCCCGGGAGATAACAGTGGCTGCCACAGTGGATGAGATACTGATCTAAATGAAAACAAACAGAGATAAGAGGGAGATTGGAATCACACTGGCACGCTCTGGAGTCCCTGTGTGTGTTTGTGTTTGCGCTCGAGCCCGTGTGTGTAAGCCCCCACGCCTGCCCCGCGGTAGCGACCACCCATCAGATAGATATCAGTTTGAACAATTAGAGTGACGCCTCCACTCTCGCTAGATGAACATTCTCAGTGGCGTAGTGCGGGGTTTAATTTTGGGGCCCTTAATTTTTTATGAGGTATCATTGTGGAATCTTGAGTAGGAGATTTGCGCATGTGCTTTTTATGTCGCTCGAGGGACATCATCCACATATCAGCGAGAACAGATGAAGAACTCAGTCTGCTGTGGCTGAAAGCGTGTCTCCAAGACACAGAGGTAATACTTCTGCTCTGAAGTCAGATGAAACAGAGATTCTGGTTTGGGGCCCAAAACCCCATTGGACATCACTCCCACAGCTTTCGCAGTTAATCTGGTTGATGCGCCCACTAAAGCTCTCATATTTTGTGATCACACACCAAGGAGCAAGAACTGATCCAGTAATCTTGTTTGATATCTCTATCAAAAACTCAGACGATATGCCACTAGGGAAATTAGCACAGTTTGGTATTTGTGTTTCGGTAGGTTAGATTGATAGAGTGAATGGCAGTTTCTGCATGCCATCTTTGTCCTTGAGCGCTTCCTTCAGTCTGAATGACCACAAATGCAATATGACAGATCTCATAATGTATAGCGAACTGGTTTTTGACAAAGCAGGTCATCCTGAACACAAAGTTAATTTAAACTGTTAAAGAGGCCCTGATTAGCTGAACTATTGAAAAGCTTTCTGAAAAGGGTCGTCATGAATCCATAATTCAATTTCCATTAGTTAAACATAAAAGTAGTGGCTTTACTTTGGTATAAATAAAGGGTAAAACACTGACCGCACCATTCTATTCGGGGAGCCCGGCTGCAAACATATTTAGAAACATTTGTGTGATTGTTTTAGTGGCAACAACATTTGTAACACCTCCTTAAGCACTCTTTCTATTAAGAGACTGCCAAGTCTTGAGTGTTAGATTGGAGTCTAATATTCATTCCACATCTTTTATGGAGACATGTATGCACTCACATAAAAAGAGTCTGATGGTCTGATTAATCCACTTCAGGAGAAACCATTATCACAAGAACAATTGGTGTGTCTATCCTTGTGGAGTGGCCATCCATCAATGTCGCCGCTACTTATTATTCGCTATTGCCTCAGGAGGTCCACATTTAGCCACTGTGGAAACTCTTTCAGGTTTGCCTTTAGTTTTGGCATGCAGTCATACTTAAAAAAATAAAATAAAAAAAGACTTGTAATGATAAACCAAAACAATTGTTGACTATATACACAAGTTGTTATTTGCAGATCAAAGTAGAGTGTTTTGGTACTGTAAGTCAGCGTGTGTTTTTAAAGCCTTTACAGATGGATGTTGATGCCTTTATTTTAAGTGAGTTTTTGGTGGTTTCACAGTGTTTCATAATTCTGCCGTCATCCGGCAGTGATTTGCTGCCTACATGTGAAGTGACCGTCTGCACAAATGAGTCATTATTCACACCAGACACTGACAGTGCGGAGAACTCGGAGTTCTTTACAAATTCAGAGAAGACATCATTAAAGCTAAAAACTTTTACAGTCACTGTTAACAGTAAACAAAATTGAGTTCTTAAAGATATTTCTTCTGCATCTCTCCGCCTTCCTTTTTAATATTAACCACCTTCAGTTACTTCTCCTCCTTCCTCAAGATACTCTCTCCTTTACAGACAGCATCCCCATTAGTTTTTTTGCTTTCAAGGATTAGATGGACACTCAGACTAGTGGAACGCTACATTATATAGGACATTCTAACATAGCAGCATGGTTTCAGACTGCTAAATATGTTGACATTTATTTACAGGTTTTAAACGACAGTGACTTGACTGCATTCAACAGGTTTTTGGGATGGCTGGACAGTTTATTGCCTCTGGCCTATGTTGCGGGGTGGTGGTCCCCAAGGGTTGAAATAGCGTTCGGGCTTCCGGTCGGGACCCCTCTCTGATCAGGGCCTTTGGAATCTTCCTCCACATTCAATAACCAAATACGACTCTTCAGTAACTCTTTTTTGCAAGTTACATTGTTACAGTATAAGTGACTTACGATATTGAATCATTCATTCACTTAACGATTTGTTTAAAAATGCTATTCTATCCATGAACAAACAAGCAATCATTGAGTGGCCAAACCGATTCATTCAAAAATATTGTTTCATTCAAAGATGAAACATATGACTGCCTATGAGTGAGGCATTTAATCATTCACTCATCCACATTGATTTGTTCAAGGTTAGGGTTGATTCATTCAGAAATGCAACACCACTGTTGTGTTTGATTCGGTTGAATAGTTTATTCTGCCTTGACTTTGTTTGAATTTCCAGTGGCAGAGCAAAAATACACAAACTATTTGTCTATAAAACCAAACTTAATCAAACTTCTTATTTATGGAACTGTTACATAAAATCAATACCTTTTTCGCAGTCGTGCTGATGGTCTGAAAATCAGCAAAGCTGTGATTCCCTTGTGATTTGGAACAACACTCTGCTTGTAATATTGCTTAATTGTCAATAATGGATGCTATCCATAAAAAAGATGGTGCTTGAAATTGTGTTTTTCTTTTTATTCACACAGCACTGAACCACTCATCTAAGCTGTTGTATGCACAGGATAACTCCAGTCAAACCTATTTGTAAATAAATGTATTAACTAAGTCATAAGTATTTGATATATTTCAGTAGCTGATGTTTGAGAACTCGCAACTGCTGTAGAACACAACTTTACAATACAACTAGTTGTTTAATTCGGTGTAAAATGTATAGACTCGTACCATTTGTCACCAATTTGACATGGTGAACTGGCAATATTTTTAGTCTTTTCAATGGCATTCACAGTCTTTTTAGTGGCTTTGATTACATTATGAGGTATTATAATAAAGTAGCACTCATTTTTGTTAGTGATGGACATGCATTGTTGTTTGAAATATGGGCTCTCTGAAAACCCACAAGCCTTGACACTCCTACAACTCAGTATTGTCCCACACAATGTTTTCGAGTCCATGTTTTTTATTCCTCTACTGAGGTCAACTCAACAGTTCATGATCACCATTCATCTACTTCATGAATATGAGTTTGTTCAAAAATTAAGTTGTGACTATGAAAGGAAAGCTGTTTTTGCTGCTGCAATTTTACATGAACTCATTATGTTCAAGGTGAATCAACAAAGCTTGGCATTCCAGTGCTGCTCCCTGTTAATCTTTAATAAGCTGAACGTTGTATCAGTCCTGACAAGTTGATGGTGGATATCCAAGCACACATTCTTCATCAGTGTGAATTATCTTATTAAATCAGTGTACATGTGTATCCGCTTCTGTTTTGGATTAAAGTCCTGTGCACACAATGAATATTCACATTAATAAGACTCACAATTCAACAAAAATGCATTCCTAACAAACCGATGACAAAATAGAGAATGTTTATTTATTAATTAACTTTTATCTCTTGTAGATAAAATTTGGACTCTTGCCAATAAAATATGAGCTTTGGGTTCATGTGCTCAGAGCCACTAACCAAAAGGTCAAGGTTCAGCTGTTAGCATTGTCCAGTTAATCCATTCTTGTAGATGTCAAACCTGCACAATCTGTAAAAAAACATCTCTTTCATGAATTATTATATAACCAATAGGCCTATCTACGGTGGCCGAGAGAGCTCAACGCGCTGCAACTGAAGAAAACACATGCAAATAGAATAACAACCCACAAATTAAGAAAACATCTTCATCAGTTTTACAACACATGGGTACTCCAAATACTCACAACACAACCAAATACCCAAATACAGAAACGCGCTGCAAATAGAACAGGACACAACGGAAATGTTTCCAGGGGACCCCAATAAGTGACGAACCTGGGTGGGATGTGCTTATACCTCAAAGTCTACTTTTTTATTTAATTGTTTTAAAGCTTTTTTTTTGTGTGTGCAAAACATACAGAGATTACATGTTTACAACTTTGTATAGCCTACAATATGTGCAATGTCATCATAATACAAATGAGAAAAGAAGAGTTAACGATGAGCTGAAAACTAGAAAAAAAAGATAGAGAAAAAGAACATGAGGTTACGATTTTAATCTATACATCAGTTACACAAATTTTGTCATGTTATGTTTAAATAATTTTCATAAGAAATGTTAGGTAATGCAAAAGATCAGATGGCAAGTTTTAAAGTTGAGACAGATATACAACGCATATTTAAAAAAAATATATATATTTATTTGCTACTGTTATATTAACAGCAATAATAAGAAATGTATATCGTAAAAACAGCTATTCAGCTGATGGACAAGGTGCTGCATTGTCATGGGAATATCCCAGGTGAAAATAATTAGGAAATTCCGAAATTCATTGCTCCCTTCAGTGTGTTCCAAACGGCTACATATAGGCACACAAGTGCGGTGCTCTCTCCAAAGTCCCCACTTCAAGGGCTCTGCTCTTCGAAGGGAGTAGGGCATAGGGATGCTCACGAGCAGTAAGCACGTCCCAGCCGGGTTCCTCACTTATTGGGGTCCACTGGAAACATTTCTGTTGTGGTCTGTGCTATTTGCAGTGCGTCTCTTTTATTATAACAGCTGTACTATTATTTCACACCTCAGATGTGAGAAACTTGTTGTTCAGGGAGTGATGACTCATTTGAAGGACCATCCATAGATCACAGATCATAAAAATCTATCAAGCACTAACTGCACCACAGATGCAAAGAATAAATATGTTGACATTAGTTCACAGTGGATGAAGCGGAGGCTAAACAGAGGCTGTTTTCAGAGTCATTTATCAGATGAATAAACATGCACACTTTTGATGTATAACCTTGTGGCGCCCTGTAATGAAAAAGTGATCCTCAAGCAGAAAGTTCACGAAAGAGCACTACTCTGACTTTAAGTAATTCCTTTCTTTTTCTGTTTTCTCTGCCCCTCCTTCCTCTCTCCCTCCCCTCTCTTCTTTGAGAGGTTTTCTGCCAGAGCTGTGCAGGGGTTGAAGTGGATGATGAAGAGGCTGAGCAGGGGGTCTGGCAGCGCTGCATCCCACACAGACGCCTCTCTTGTGGGTATGGCGAGAGAGACACGGCCCCCCGGATGGAAGGTTGCTGGCAGTCTGGAGCCGGAACTGCAGAGGGAAAAGGCTCATTCATTAATCTACCTTACCAGCCTCCATGTACCTGCCTATTTTCTCTCTTCATCTTTGCCCCCCCCCCCCATGGGACTGGTGCTTTTAAGCTTCTAAAAGGACTCCACATGAGTCTGAATGCTATATTATTAGGCATTAAATAGCTTTGTGTGAGGAACAGAATTGTATGAAACATTTTCACTGAAACTTTTGACGTCCGCTCAAGCTCTCCTTGGCACATTCAAAGAAGTTCATGAGAGTAGAGGCGATAGCTGACTTGTGAACAAATTTGTCTTTTGAATTGGCTATTTTTGGTTGATTTAATCTGAATGATTAATTCACAAATCAGACAGATCCGGTTCACAAATTCAACTCAATGGCTCAATGACCTAAAACTACATGGGAAAAAAATTACGAATGGTTTTGGAATTACATGAGGGCAAGTAAATGATGATACTATTTCATTTATGGGTGAACTATCCCTATCAAGTCCGCTTTTAAGGCTTTTTCTATGAAGTCACGCATCATTTTGTTTCGAAGTCATTCTTACCTCATAAATCTCTTCTTCGCTTGATTTCCCTCCTCCTTGCTCCACCACCAAACCCATTTGCTCTTTCTCCATGTGAGGGAGCGCTGACAGATCCTAGGCTGAACGGAAACGACCATGTCCATCCATCCTCGCCTTTCTCGCTGCCTCCCTCATCTTGTGTCTTTTCCTCCTCTCCTCTCCTCTTTCAGTTTTTTTTTTCTTTCTTTCAGGTGTGCTGGGCTCTTTGGCATTTCCTCTTTCTTATCGCAGGAGGCAGGCAGGAGTCACAGGCAAACAACACGCATCATTACCTGCGTGAGTAAAGTGGTCGGGTCCTGGCACCTTCAACCGTTGCAGAATAACTAATGCTTTCTGGAACCTTTTCCTAGCTTTGTACCAGCCCAGAGGCAATTTGGGTGCTCACCACATCGCAGATAGCTCAGATAACTGTGCATTTATTTGCCCTCATGGCTCCAAAAACCTACAGCCTCGGGGTATGTCTAGAGAGCAGTCTTGTGACCCCCAGTAGCTCACCTATGCATTAATGGCAAGGATGACTCTTCAGAATAGAAAAAGCTATATACTGCTTTTGCCTACCAGTTAAAATAGTTGTTTACTCATGTCATGCCATTACAAGCCCATATGCTGTTGTTTTTTTGTCTGAATAATTATCATTTTTTATGCTCAGGGACCAAAAAATAGCCTGTTTGAAATATGCGTTAGGCTTTACTTTATACTAATGGACTAATATGAAATATTTCTATAAATAGATTATAGGTACAGTATGAATTATAATATTATATGATGTGTTTGAATGATGACTATTACAGAATACAAACAGGTAAAATGGGTAAACTGCTATAACGTTTCTCAACGGCGGCGGTGCCGGAAGTTGGAAGCAATATCTTCGAAAGGGGGGCGTTGAGGTGTTTGTGGGGGGCGTTTGTTTAAGGTGCGTGTATGCCAAAGATTTATGAGATGAAACTTGTAACTACTTGCAAAAGAAAATGATCTGTAACGTTCCAACACCGCATCTTTGGACACATCATAGCGTATCTTCCAAATGCATTTGTCCTTTTGTCAATAGTGCAAGCACGCGGATTGAGTTTGTGCTTGATTTTTAATAATCATTTGAAACTTGGCAAACTGGCAGCTCCAGTATATATATAAAAAAAGATTTATCTTGAACTGTGTTGTGTTAACTAACGTATAAACCTTAATTAAACAATTTAATGATCAAGTAATGATCAAGTTAATGATCACAACGACTGCAATTATTTAAAATGCATTTATTATTACAGTAAAACAGTAATATTGTGAGATATCACTCCAATTTCAAAGCATTTTTTCTCTGTTTAATTAAATCTTAAAATGTATTTTTTCCTGTGTTGGTAAAGCTGATTTTTCAGCATCATTACTCCAGTCTTCAGTGTCACAGGATTCTTCAGAAATCATTATAATATGCTGATTTGGTGCTCAAGAAACATTTCTTCCTCTTATACTTCTTCTTCTTCTTCGAAATGTGGAACATGTGGTGTTTTTTATCAGATTTTTTTGATGAACAGAAAGATTGAAACAGAATTGAAAATATGAAATGGAAATAGAAATGTGACTGAACAAATGTCTTTGCTGTCGTTAAAAAATAAATAAAAATATTGCACATTTACAAAGCAGGACAAAGAGCCTACCAATATCATAAAGCACACCACATACTAACACCACCCCTAAAAAAAAGAGCAAGATTTGAAATCAAATGGACTTGTGACTTAAAATGTAAATCAGGACAGCACTAAACTTCTAAAACTAAGGGATTCATTTTAATATTTTTCACTGAAAGCCAATTAAAAACGTTCATCCAAAATTTTGAAGTAAAATCACAGTAGTAAAAAAAGGTTTCAAGAGTTTCAGGAAAAGAAGAACAAACTGAAAAAGTCTGATTTTGTAACAAGTCTATTTAACCTTTGGGGCAACAGGGTATGTCAGACTAGCCTGATGTCCTCATACTCAGATTCTAGTCAGAATATGAGTCTGATACTGCTCCATTGGGCTGTGATTATGGGGCGTGTTGTACCGAACCAGGAAAGATAATAGGCTTGTTCGACTTCATGCAGCTCTGCGCAGACCGACGCCACGTGACTGTGACGTATGCCATCAAAGTACCGCGAGAGCGATTCGAGAATAGCCGGAGAACTCAGCCAGCGCAGCTTCTCAAGAGCTGCTGCACTGGGCTGCACGAGGGCTGATGACGACACAGCTGTTCCACGATTGGCCGGATTCACCACATGACAGCGATCACGTGTGTTTCTTGTTTATGCGAACACCTTTAGTTCCTCTAAAGCTCACAAATCAGTTTTTTATAACAGTAAACACTCTTTTCATGTCGTTGCGATGTTATATTGTGTCATGTTTATCAAATTAAAACTGATTAAAAAACGTAGACTCCACTTCATTGATAGTAGCTTATGTTGAACTTTATTCTTGTACAAACAGACGCTGTATGAAGCAGTACATAAAGTATTAAATGAAAATGTCTCTGAAACATTTGTGTATTATTTGGCAAATATTGCATTTATTTCACTTCAGCTGTGGTAAAGGATGCAAACACCACGTGAGCGGTCACTACGGGAACCAGAAAGTGTCCGACTTCACGTCTCCGTTTGCAGCTCCTCCCCGCCTGCACGTATATATATATATATATATATATATATATATATACAGTATAACATTTTATTAATTGACATGACTTTTCAATGTCTATAAATCACACTTTTAAAATTAGGTTTCTTCATATATTCAGTGGGAACCCTGCTGGTTCTTCAAAGAAAAAAAGATTTTAGATTTGTTTAACTTATTTTAATGTTTTTTTTGTCTCCTTTTAAGTAATCATGATGCCATCTTGGAAACTGGCTAAGGCCCCTGATTGAGAACCGGTGGTGGTGTCAGTAGCGGTTTTAGGCACGCGCGAACCGGGCAATCGCCCGGGGCGGCATTTTTGGGGGGGCGGCACCGCCGGCACGAGCAGAAAAAAAAATTAAAATCTGCGCCGCGAAGCGGTTTTCTATTATCTATCATTTCACTGTGTGGGGAATTGCCAAATTTGCGCCCCCTGCTTGCTGAGAAGATGCCGTGCACAGAAGCTGTTTGTTTGAGAAGGGGAAAGGGGAGGGGGCGCAGAGGCGCGGGCGCGGATGACAGTTCACCTCTGGGTCTCTCCCAAATGGAACGGACAAGGGGGGGGATCCATATAGTTATCGAAGTTATCAGTCACACCTCGACTTTCTTCCAGATAACGCACATTTCATTCATAATATTATAAATACGGGCCTCTATATTTCCTGCACATTTTTGTTTTTCTGAATGGTCTGAATGGCTAATAAAAATAGGTAATACAAAACGATTACTTGGTCACCACCACCAAGGTGAATTGGTTTAGTCTTGACTTCTGGTCGTGACTCGTGAGCGTGAGTGACAGTTATGGGGGGATCAGGGGATCTGTTGATTGTCGATGTCGAGGGCCAAATAAGAGATGGACAAGAAAGGTCAAAGCCATCAGGTGCCCAATTTAGAAACGAGCGAAAGATAAAGTATGCAATGCAACTATGTTTACTCTATATGATTACGGTTTCCATGTCATGAAAGGCGCTCGAAAGGGGTCTCGCCCAGGGTGTAATTCAATGTAGAACCGCCACTGGGTGGTGTAGGCACATTTATTCATATATAATCGATTTATACAATATAGAATCTAAAGTTGCTACATTTCAAAGCTGTGTTTTGCAGTATTTTGGTGTAACAGGGCAAATCTGTAATTTAGAGGCACTAGCTCTCATGCATTTATCATTCAAGGTGAAATGCATTTACTTTCAAATGCCAGTAACTCAATCACTCAGAAAATAGACACAGGACCACAATCTCATGCAGCGTTCACATGCAGATAAGCTGCTAATTACAGAGCTAACGACACAACACACAGAGCTCCTTGCAGGTGTGACTTCCAGTTTACCGTGTCCCCAGATTCACCAAGAGAAACGAACTCTTTTTTGCCCTTTCAAAGCGTAGAAAATATAATGGATGTCTCAAATATTTTATATATATATATATATATATATATATATATATATATATATATATATATTTACATTACCCCCCCCCCCCCCCCCCACACACACACACACAAATTACACAATTGTTAACACAATTGTTAACATGTAGAGTAAAGGGTTCATATTTGACTTTAGAATCTTTGCAAATATGAGCACAGTTTGAGACACTTCAGAGATATTTTCTGAAATTCTAGAAAAAACAATTATTTTAGGAGAAACATCTGAGAAGCAGGAGACTGATCTTCAAGCTGACATTCCTGCAGGTCGTTTGAGGAAGTTTTAGAAGTTTGATAAACATCCCTTGCATCTTTGAGCAAATTGTGGTATTTGGATGTTTGCTGCTGATTATCCTTACAGTTTATTCTGATTTGAGGAAGATTTGTGCATATCTGCAAATGGCAGACTCCATGCCAAACTGAGAATTAAGGAGTAACTGAAAGTGAAGTTGAGCAGAAAGAGTTGCGGTCGCCTGATGGGGAGTTTTAATTGCCTGGCATTTTCTTCCTGTCTGTCTTTAACCTTTCATTTCTCTAATTAGTCAACAGGTCATATCTCATCCTTGCTGTAATCACCCTTAAAGCCTGTCACTGCCCACTCTTTTAACACTGTTATGTAACAGACAGCAAGTTAAAAAGCGGACTAGGGGCTACATGTGATGTGTGTTGGTGTGTGTGTGGGTAAATCTGATCAAATTTAGATTGACCAAATATAATTTAAAGTTTTTTTTTTTGTGTGTGTGTGCAAATACAGTATATATATACTGTATTTGTATAAACAGCGCGAGCTGTTTCGAACTCCCAAAACAAACAAACTTAGTTTCGGCCTGATTATGTTCGAAATGACGTCACATCAGTTCGTTCTTCGATTTCACTTGAAGTATATTGGAGCCTTTATACAGTAGGCCTATGTTATTTGAATTTCATCATGCTTCTTTTCTTAGAGAATGAATAGAAGAAAAGTATTATTAGCCTCATACTGTATAGGCCATATAGTTACAAGTTTCTTTCTTGTTACATTTTTACTGAATTATAGCCATGCAAAATTTATTTAGATTATGCATGTTATTATTGATTTCATTTACCATTATATTTAGACACTTGCAAAGATAGAGTACCTTCACACACACTGTGGGAGTTTACAAGGACGAGGACAACCCAACAAAACACATACACAAGTTTAAAGTAATGTCCTCAGTTTTCATTTTAGAAATCTAGTCAGATTATGCTAGTGGATTTGTTTCAAATTTTTTGATGATTATTTTGATGATATTCTGATTCTGCTGCGTGTGTGCTGCAGGTTCAGCTCATTGGCTCATGCAAGTCATGCGCCAGTGGTTGACACCCCCCTGATTTGTTAACTGAGAGAGACCTATAGATTGAACATTTAGAATTAACACAGAAATGAATATTAATCATTCAAATATGTAATGAAGCCTAGCATAACGATATAAAATGTAAAATGATAATCTGAATTTTTTTTACCCTTAATCAGAATACAATATCATTATAGACACAAGTATGTATTTATACATGTATTTTTATGTGTGCATACATTACTGAGTGACCAGATTGGTGTATGATCATATTTGTGCGACTGAAGTAAACACTTACGATTTGTTGCGTCAGCGTGTGTGTATAGAGGGATCAGCTGGCAGTATCTTGCATTATAAACAGAAGGTAACATGGCGTTGGGTGGGTATCAGGTAGAGGCTTTCCCTAAGGGCATCATTAAGACAACACTGCCTAAACCAGCAGCCTGAGCAAATCTCCTAGTAACTTCCAGGAAACACTCTCCAGAACAGCAAGGATAAGCGAGGCCAAAAGAACTCCACGTACAGTACCTCTGGGATGTTCCTCGAGGAACTCGGCACATTCACTGGACATTGTGCTGGACAACTTTCATATTTTGCAACATTCTGCGATGACTTAGAAAATTCCGTTAGAGTAGAGGGTGTTTTTTGATAAATCATTAATTAGGCTAGCTGTGGACTGTAGGACTTATTAAGTAGCTGTGGACTGTAGAACAGTGATTAGCTAACGATATGGGAATAAAACAGACATAGACTTCCAAATGATATACATTATTTACTAATCAGTCAAAATACTATAAACAAAGAGAAAGGCTATTCGAAGTGCATGTAGATAGATAGATAGATAGATAGATAGATATGCACTATATTGTGTGTATTAATTGTGAATATTTTGAATACTTAATCAGCTTGTCTTGTAATTATTTCCTTTGTTCATATTGGATAATTATTTTTTTATTACTTATCAGCATCACTGTCATACTTGCGCGGTAGATGACATACTCACACGTATGTGCATAAGCTAAGACGTGATATATCACCGCTCTCTGTCAATCTGCAAGTGTGACATTAAGTTTGAACATCTGACTCATGGTTGGATGATAATTGGCCCACACTTGTTTTGCCCTGCATGCCATTACACTTACACCAGAAGTTTTCTACTTCACAAGACTATTAGTCAATTTCACACTATAACTTTATATATTTAACTAAAATAATTATTAAATGCAAGTTACCATAGTTAATTGCAGGCTTTTTCTAAGTTTTCCCTCTCCCTGGTAGGCCTATCATATGCTTGTCAAAATGAAAATATAAACATGATTCCAAATATTAAATATTATCCTTTAGTTTATTTTATTCCTGCCCACTGTTATCTTTACAACGTAAGGATGTAATAGTAAGATTTGCAAGTTTCCCAATCTCTCTTGGGAAAAGTGTCAGCGTTAAAAGTGATGTAGATCTGAAGAATCTCTGGAATGAGGTGTTGGATGACAAATCATTGAGCTAAACAGCCATTTTTATGACGACACCTGTGGTCTTATGCATGCTGCTGCTATTGTCTGTTTACCTGGTTCCAACACTTTTGCTGACAGAGACTTAACAGTTTCAGGCAGACATTGGTGATGCTGAGGTCACCACGTTCATGCAGCAACTAAAAAAGAAGGCGGATGCTGGACAGGGCCTCCCATCACAAATGGAAGTGTTGGATAGCAGTCCTGGGGACATCTTGTTTGACCAGAAGCCACGTCATAATATTGTAGAATGACATGTTAAGGTAAGCACAAACATTTTCATAGTTCATAGTTAAAAAAAAAAAAAAAAAAAAAAAAAAAAATTTATATATATATATATATATATATATACAGTATACTGGGAAAGAGCAAAAGTGAGAGCATCTTCCTACTACCTATCATTATAAGAACTTGTTTTGTGAACAATGGCGTCATCGTGCCCTACATAATTTACTTGAGTAAATAAGCCCAACCTACGCAAATAAAGTACAACACAATGTCAGTCTGAATGGATCACTGCAACCTATTTTCATGAGTTCTTTACGTAAACTTGACTAATAAGGTTTCATAGACCAGAGGTCTATGTTTTTTTTTTTTTTTTTTTTTTTTTTTTTTTTGTGAAAAAGAGAGGCTGGGCATTTGAGAAGGCGGAAATGTGGTTTTATTTAGGGTTGAGAGCGCAAAGGGAGTTTTATGTGTTGTGTCGGGGTGTCTTCATCCTGGTATATTTGTGTGCGGAAGCATGTTTGCACAAGGGTCTATATGTTTGGACAGGACCGGGTTGAGTTCACACAAGCACATACACATAAATATTTGTGATTCATCTTGCCTCCTCTCATCAACTGTTGCCAGCTTTAAAACACACCTGAGATTTAAAATGGCTGCAGTCACAACAATAACAGTGTCAATGCGACAGTTCACACCGGCAACTCTGTTTGGCATCTGTTACAGCAAATTACATCAGCAATACCACACCATTACCTGAGCTCTTACCAGCACATAACAACAGCCAGTAGGGAACTTGTGTGCATGTGTGTGTGTGTCTTCCAACCCCCAGACACCTGCCACTCTGACTCACAATCATAGCTAACAAACGAAACTGCTGTTCTCAGTCATAGATGGAGCAAGCAAGTTTTTCACAGTAATAGTGCCCCTATTATGCTATTTTAAAGTTTCCTAATGTTGTTTTGGAGTCTCCTACAACAGGTTTACATGCATCAAAGGGCAAAAAACTGTTTAATTTTCTCATAATGTACATTTGCACATCACCAGATTTTCAATGATTCTCAAACGACTCAATGAATCAATCTCTCTAAATCCCTCCTTTCCACGAGCCACTCTGCTCTGATTGGCCAGACAGCTCAGTCTGGTGTGATTGGTTTACCGTGTACAGCGCGTCGAAAACAAAAACTCCCATTGCCATAACAACGTCAGCTCTGCGTGTCCTGGTCATGAGGCTTCCTACACTGTAAACTAAACACAGTAACGAACAATGACGTCGATTTTACCATATAAATACGAGCGCGAGTCCGATGATGAAACATTCATGGAAGAACTTGTTATTCAACCCGACCCTCCATCGCAAGGACAACTCGAGCAGGACGTTTCTCAGTGATACACTAACGTTACTCAGTTTGAGGTACTGTACATGAGATGTTGCAACTGTAATTCCTCAGCATCAGCATTAAAGGGGTGGTTCAGGATTTTCGACATCGGACCTCATTTTCAAGTGAGCCTGGTTCTTATTCATCAGTGGAGACAGTTTTCAAAAAAATTCATCCAGTCCTTACTTTTGGATAATTCGCCAGTGCTAGGCTAGCGCAAGTCAACGGTGCACGTTAGCCTGCCATTAAAAACAGTTTTACCCACTCCACAGTACACCAAAAGCAAATAAATTATAACGCCAGACTATCAATGTAAATGTCTGTTGAGAGAATAATGTTAGAAATCAAAGTACTCTTACATCTCAGGCAAAAGTCTCATCATCATCGGCAGGTAAATACACTTGCGTGATTGTTATGTGGACCGGCTCTCTCGGTTTCCTAGGTAACCAAATATAACTCCGCCGCTGCTGTAGACTGCTTATAAATACAGGGAACAAATTATAACTAATGCAATGTGATGAAAGGGTAGTTTGATTTCTAACATTATTCTCTCAACAGACATTTACATCGATAGTCTGGCGTTATAATTTTGCTTTTGGTGTACTGTGGAGTGGGTAAAACTGTTTTTAATGGCTGGCTAACGTGCACCGTTGACTTGCGCTAGCCTAGCACCGGCGAACTATCCAAAAGTAAGGACTGGATGAATTTTTTTGAAAACTGTCTCCACTGATGAATAACAACCAGGCTCACTTGAAAATGAGGTCCGATGTCGAAAA
This sequence comes from Leuciscus idus, assembly GCA_021554675.1. Taxonomy (NCBI): domain Eukaryota; kingdom Metazoa; phylum Chordata; class Actinopteri; order Cypriniformes; family Leuciscidae; genus Leuciscus; species Leuciscus idus. The sequence goes on along the minus strand of CM038633.1, from coordinate 26,698,264 downwards.
TCCTGAACCACCTCTTTAAAAAGTGCATGACCATCAACCGATTATTTTACGTGTACTCATTTATTTACCGAGTATTTTTCTAATATATTGCGGTGAACACGTGGAAACTGTATCAATAACAGTCCATGTAAGTTATGCAATACATTAGCCGAGCTCTAGTGTGAATGACTGATGTAACATAAACATTGGTAAAACAAATCTTACTCCATGCTTAATCTTTACTCAAACTAGTGAGAACGACAGACAATCTGCATTAATAGACACAGTTTTAGGAGGTAATAGTGGCCCACAGCTGATTAGCAGAAGAATTTCAGTAAGACAGTAATAACGTGAGTTAGCCAGTTAGCAGGAAACCTATACAATATAAAACTCAAAACTAAGTATTTTTAACACCATCTTTCAAGAGCAAGCGGTTTGCAAATCCTACATTGAATTCCGAGATTTGAGAAGCAGTCATCAGTAAAATAAAGGGAACACAGCAAAAGTTTAGGATTATACTGCTGTGATATCGCGGTAAAGATGCATTTTAAACACTGATTCTCCACATGCTCATCCTTGGGCAGTGAAAAAAAACTGGATTTACCTTCACATTATAGAGCACAGCGCCGTCTTCTCGACATGATGCTATCCAGTATCCACAGGAATCAGCTGCTGGTTTGAGGTTCAAGTTTTCCCTGGTGTCTATGCGCACAATAAGTGGGCGGGCAATATGCTTATGTCTTGACATCACGACGAAACGGCTTATGACTCGTTTGAAAAACAATTAATTTCATTGACTCAGAGTCGACTCTTACTTTTGAAAGACAATAACTTTATATATGGTGCACTTTCATATTTAATACTTTGCAGGATGTTTTCATTCACTTAGAGCTATGTTACACACTACATGAAAGGTCATTTAGAGCTAGCTAGTGTTCACCTATCTACGCGCAACAACCAAAAATAGCATCACTTGTTTTGTATCACTCATACACACATTAGCATGTCCACTAATCTCCTCCCGCCCTTGTTCTATGTCCACTTCAGCACTATTTGGTCAAAAAAATCTTGATGAGGGATGCCAAAAAATAAATAAATAAATAAATAAATAATCTCACATGGTTTGCTGCTTCAGTACACACCTTAACAAAGCACAGATGACTTAATCATACTAACACAGACCTCATCAAGACAAAGTCAAGCTGAAGTACGTCCTTCGCATAAAGTCAAAGCAAACTAAAAGTACAGTTACTAAATGATCTGGCCTAAATATAGTCAGCAGCCTCCACTCAAAAACAACTGCTTTCTCTAAAATAAAAATTATCCCAATCGTGAAGATTAAGTGTAATCTCACGAGACATTTTTAAATATGCTTTAATTAAGGAGCAGTGTAAACCAAAGAGCTGGAGGTCACTCATGTTGACTGGATTGATGAGTAAGCTCTTCATCACTTATTGAACATTGACTTTCTTAATGAGCTAACATGGTACAGAAGCCAGACACAGTGACACACAGACCTATTGGGGATACAATCCAGTCTACACTACAGTCTTCGACAGGTCATGATTTAGGTTCCTTTTTAATGCTAAAGTGAAACCAGCATCAGAACAATTAATTGTTGATGGTGGGCGTGGACAACTACTTCAGTAATGTACAGAAGACATTTCAATCATTTCCACAGACCACTCAACTTCTGCATTCATTTACAGTCCCTTTAATAGACAATTTGTCAGAGTGAGTGAATAAAACTGAGAACTTTTACATCTGAAACTTTCCTTAAAATGATTTAATGCGGCCTACTTGTCAAGTGTAAATGGAGGCTATATTTAAAAAGCATTAGTGGGAGAAAAACTGTCACTTTCATAAGACTGCATTAAATCACTCAAATTTAAGATTACCATTAATATGTAAAGGACTGTGCTATCCTGAGGTGGTTTTTATACATCTGAATACATTTTATTATTATTATTTGTTTTTGTTTTTTTTATGGTTTGATTTCTTTGATTGACTGATTGATTTGGTGTGGCTTGTCCTTTGGCAACCATAAGAAAACTGATCTAAGATAGAGCCACTTTTTTTCTTCAATTCTTCAAATGTTCAGTAATGCTTAACCTTTAGAAAATGTTGATCATAAACCTCTAACCTCTATAAAAATCAGTTTGTATCACTTTCAATTTCTGCAACACTGTTATCAAAATTCGGATTGTGTGATTTTGCTATTTTCTAGAAATAAATAGACATCAAAAGACTGTTATACAATTATATAATTAGAGTATAAATAAATAAATGAAAAAAAGTTATAACATTTTAATTATTACAGTTAAAAAAAGGTCAAGGTCAGGCCAAAATCACCATTTTAAAGTGGAGATAGATATGTTTGATCAACCTAGAATGAAAGCTAGTTTTAAACAAATCAAATATCTAAAATAAATAATAATAAAACAACAACAACAACAATGGGACACCATATACACAATTCATGAAAAGTGCCATTCATATTACAAAATACAGTGTGTAAAGTAAGGTAAGGTTAGGTTATTTTATTTGTACCTGCAGGTAAATTTGTTTTGCAGTAACAAACATACAAAAATACTGCAAATAGAAATCAAGTAACCTAACCTAACCTAACCTTGATCATCTGCTTGGTTTCATGAGGCATTGGTAAATGCTTTGATGGAGAATATAAAACAAAGTGAGTTAAAAGCATTACTAAGTTTGAGAAAACAAGAATGTTTGTCCGGTTGTGTGTGTGGCTCATGTTTGTGAGTTTGAACAGGACAGTGATGAATTCCTCGTAATGGTGCAAATCTATTCAGCAGAATAGTACGAAAGCGAGAGAGAGAGAAAGGTAAAGAGCAGCCGTAAATGAGTCTATCACTGCCAAAGAGGTTCACAGGAGTGCCAGTCACCATCACTCACTGAAGCAACAATGCTATATCAAGCCTGTTCCCTAACTTCACAGAAGACTTACTCACAACTCAGTGAAACTTTCAGTAGTGCAAATGGAACTAAAGCTCTCAGTCTGAGAGCATCCACTCAGGTTCATTAATGGACGTGTAATCCACCCTCTTAAAAGCAGACATACGGATGCCATGAGCTATGATTGAGTTTTATAGATCATGACACTGGATGACTCTCTGTAATCAGAAAATCAATGTTAATGTACTTCGGAGCATTGCTCTGTATTTATGGTGACTTTTTTTTGCTTTTCATTTCTAGAACTTTTAAAAATGTTGCTTATGTTGCTGAGCAAGGTTGTCAGAGGAGACATTATTATTTGACAGTGTTCAACCGGTTCAAGTCTATTATGCACCCTTTAATAAGAAAAGAAAGGACTGAGGAGTTGATGAAAAGTAAAACTCTCAGAGAATAATAATAAAAAAAAGAGTGAAGCAATTTAAAAACCAGGTTGGAGAGAACATTTTTTTCGTGCGCATGTCAAGAAATTTTTTTTCCCTTCTGTTCCAATTGTGTGCCATCTAATATTAGTATTTTTATTAATTATCTTAAATTAACTGTCAAAATGGTTAATTAGCATAATTAATGTGGTGTGGCCGAGAAGCTGAGTGGTATTTGAAAAATGTAAAAGCAGCTGAGAGTGACTCAATAGTAAGTTGTCCAAAATACATAATTACAGCAATTAATTAAATTCCGGCCCTGACACCTTTATTTAAATAAAGTGATTGAGAAAGTTAGAAGAGATGAGGCTTTTTCTTCTCTATTTGAAGATCTTGGATTCCCAGTTACAGGCCTTAGAAAGTGCTGAATAGTTGTTTTACAGTTTTCTTCTTTGCAACACTGAGCTACTGTTTAATGATTTCAGCAACCTGTAAATGGTCTTGGTAAGTGTGTATGTGTTTGTGGTGGAGTTTCACTAATAAGAGTTTACTCCTCACCCTGAGTATTATATGACCCATGGGATCAAAGAGGCAGCAAAAGCTTTAAGCATCCGTGATGAGCTCTGTTCACATTGGAATGGAACGGAGCAACACTTGGAAGTGAGCCGCACAAATGAGAAAGGGAGAGCAATGGAAAAACAACCAATGAAAAACAAATCAATCTATTCCTTAGAGACTAAAAAGAGAATTCTAAACTTCTTCAATCACAGCTCAGACAGAGTTAAGGCGTTTAAAAGAGGGGGATTCAAACATCATTATTTCATCTGAGAAGTCCAGAGATGGTGGTTCAGGGAGGTCTGAACTGCTTAAACCATAAAATCAAGAGTTTAATTTCAACAGTATTGATTTTAAACCTCTAGGAAAGAATGAGTTTACAGGGTCTGATTCTAATAAGGTGGGGAGTGATGGTTTTGAAGATGATGACTTCATTGATGATGGTGATGTTATTGTTATATACTATATAATTGCATTGTATGTTCATATTTTTGAATATATGGCTCAGTTTATTAACATGTTTATTAACAACTCTTCAAGTGGTCCAATCAGAGGTAGATGGCGCTAAAAACAAGTCTAGATGGGGTTCAAAACATCTTGTGATCAGATTAGTAAAATCATACAGAGGTAGTAAGAAATGAATGTGACTACATAGCATTTGTAGCATATATTACTGTATTTTGATGTGTTCAGGATGTTGAAAGACAATGGGAGCTTTCCCACTGGGCATGTTTGATTAGGTCTAAATGTGATTGTTCCCGGATTGTTCACTTACTTGATTCTATGGAACCCTGCTGCATTTGTGTTTTCATCATTTTTGTAATACGCTTAATTCATCTTATTGTGGTTTTTATTATTATTATTCATTTGGCGCTATTATGCGCAGCAGTATTATACTCACTCTCATACTCACTCTCACTCTCACTATGTAAGATTTAGCAAAAATCGTACAAATTTGTACGAGTGAGGTCGTATGAATTCGGACGAATTAGCCACCTCGTAAAATACGGACGAATTGCTGAGGTCAGGTTGTAGCTTTTAGATTACCAATTTTTCATGCGAACCATGGTCTGTTTTGAACTAAACTGCCGTTGTGAAAACACCCTATGTTCTGGGGTACAACACCTTGCTACTGGGACAGTTCCCTCAAAAGGTACAAATATATAGTATATATATAGTCCTGAGATTCTAATACCTTTTACATACAAGAATGCACCCTTCAAATAATAGGTTGCTCAATCAATATAATATGCACGCTTTAGGGGTAATTGTGTAAACTTTATGTGAGCTTACTGCCTCCAATGTAATCACTGCACCATAATAATTTTTTTTTTTAAATTTAAAAAAATAAACTTAGTTTTCAAGTTTAAATAAAATAGAACATTTGGTATCCAATTTCAGTAATCCCACTGAATGTAGCCACAAAAATCAGGTATACCATCCCTTCAAAGAAATTCAAGTGTTAACTAGAGAAATATATGAGACAAATGCTAGTAGCAGGTTTAATGGGTAATTCCAGGTGTGAATCTGTCTGGTCTTTCCACTTGTTGATGTTAAAACCTGGCGTAAACAGGCCCATATGTTTGTGTGCATTTCATATCACTCTTTCTTCTATTAACAAATGCTGAATTTCAGCAATTGCTGGCAATTCAAGTATGTCAATGAGTCTGTACGTAGGTACGTACACATTTGTGTCCAAACACATGTGTGCAAAATATCCTTTATGGACATCTCCCTCCTGCCTCTTTCATTTCCATAGTGGTCCCATATGAGGATTCATCTAATTATTTGCAGCAGAAGGTGTTGTTCAGAGTGAAATGATCACAAACAAACTGTCCCTTGATGCTCTATTTCTTTTTTTATCTCTCACTATCAATGATATGCTTGCTTAAACATCCATAATATAAAATACAATTTAATGGGTTCATAATTAAAAAATCTAAGAAACTGTTTTTATTATAAGTTTTATGCATTTTTAAACCTCAAATTGCAAAAACCATTTGTTCTGCAACAATACATTTTTAATTTCTGAGGGAGCTCCGAGCTCAGAATTTTGGCCCGAACCCAGAGTTAGTTTATATATAAAAATAAAAGTTTGAACATGTTATATGTCTTACAGAAAACAGAGGTAAAGTTGACACATTGAGAGCAGAGTCCAGATGCAGTGCAACACAATAGGACAACGTTTCAACTCGGTGCAGAAATGTGACTTGTTTTTGTGTTTGAGCCCAGGATAAGATGGGAATAATAGGATTACAGACGCTAAGCTTGTGTCAGAATAGATTTAGGTCTTTGCCCACGGCCATGGGGATCACTTAAATACTCTACACCCATCCAGATGACTTAAGCTCTTTACCAAGAAAAAAAAAAAACGCACATGCAAATCACAGACATATATTGAAGAGAAGGATGGATAACACACAAAGACTAAAGAATGGTGTGTGGCATGATTGAGTCGTTCCACAAGCTGTCTCTTTTTCTGTGTTCTTTGTTTCCTGGATCTAATTAGCAAACAACTTAGTCACTATTGTCTTTTATCTGTTTTGTCATTCCAAAATGTTTGCAAATTATGAATCCTCACTGTGGTAAAGGTTTCATTTTATAATTGAAGGGACACATCCTGGTCAAGTACAACCCCCTAGTCCAAGAGAAACATCTGTCAGAAAAACTATATATTTATTTTTTTTGTAGCTCAAATTAAAGCATAGCACTAGCAAAGCAAATGACATGGGTTTGATTCCCAGGGAATTTATATATATATATATATATATATATATATATATATATATATATATATATATATAAATTAATGTAACCGGGTGTAATGGAAGAAATCAAACTATGATTTCTAAAATTGGGATTTTATTCTGACTGCTGTTTTAAATAAGTAACAGCGGTCGATGGGAGCACATTTAGACAGATAAAAGTCTAATAAAAATAAATAAATAAATAAAAGTTGACTTGTTTGAAGAGATTTCACAAAAAAATATATATATATTCACTAGTCAAAAAACAAAACAAAAAAAAAACAAAAAAAAAAAAACACTTAGCAATTGTGGAAAACAGTTTACAGTAAATTGGGAGTTGAAGTAGAATAAAATGTCACAACAATGTAAGTTTAGATCGTGGATAAATGCCAAATCCACAAAAATACAAGTCATATAGAATTACATGTGTAGCCTAACTCAATTCACACTGAAATACAGAGGAATGCACCACAATATGTCGGATTTAAATCCATTAGTCTACTCAATAACGAACCAAAATATGATACAACTAACTGGAATACGGCAGTGGCTGAGGTAGGCCTACAAGAGAAATAAAAGAACATTAACAAAGCCACTTTCGTGTTTCACATATTAACCATGCAGTATGCCTACCAGAAATATACAGTTAACCAAACAGTTATACTGTATAGTCACAGACTATAACTTAAAATCTTTTAAGTTATCAAATAATGTATCATGTAAACATGGCACATTGAAGCATTACACCATAGATCATGAAACTTGCATACCCAATCCTTTACCAATCACCACGAGGTTCACTCGTCACAGATGTGATTCAAATCTACAAGAGATTTACACATCAAATGTTCTTTTAGACTCCGCTTCACAACATATTGGTGCATATTAAAGATATTGGAGTAATATTTACCAGGAAAGACAATAGTATAAAGCAATAAATCAGATCGATGCACGCACAACGACATGAAGCTTTTCTGTACAGTGAAAATTGCGTCTCTGGCATAGACAGTATATAAACTGGACACAGCGACCCCATAGGTTTCAACGGAGAAAAGTGAAGCAAATTAGAAGCTCTCACTTCCTGATGGCTGAGCGTACTGTGCAGACTCAAACTGAGCTTGACGACGTGGATGTGACGTGTGCAGCCTGTCTGACAGTTGTAAGTCTTCTAGTAGCTGTGCCAAGCGAAATCTGAATCATTCCCTTCCGAATCTTGCAGAGACGGAGAGTGTAGGAGTAGGAGCTGTCCATGAGCTAGGAGCAGGAGCAACTTTATGATTCTCTATGGGCTTCTCCCTTGACTTTATCGGACTTTATGCCTCCACGTCCCCCCGATTGACTGCAAGCTTCTCCTCCTGTCTATACGGTAATTTCCAGAGAGTTGCGTGGTTATGACGCAATCGTTAGCCTACTTTTACAAAAACTGCTTCTACAGGGCCATAACGTAAAATACAAGGTAATGGAGCCTTTTATACATTGTCGTGTTTCTTTAGAAATAAACAATGGACAAATGGAGTCTTTAAACTCCGCAGATGTAAAGTTATTCACTGTCAAAGTGACACCAAAATGAATGGCAGTCAATGGAATGCTAACAGCAGGTGATGGCTTGTTAGCCAATGGCGGCCCCCGGGGGTGGTACGGTTTTCGAGCGCTGGATTGACCCCCTGGTCTCTGGTCGCGCGCACGCATCCAAAACCAGTAAATATTATCGCGAGAAGAGAGAGAGATTTCTTAAAGGGGCCTCGAACATTTTTAATACAAAATAGAAACAATGTATATTCATACTACTTGGCCACATATATCGACATACTGAAATACAAAATACAGTAAAAGCAGTAATATTGTGTAATATTGTAAAAATTTTTTTCCAGGATTATTTGATGAATAGAAAAAAAGACAGAAAATAGGAAATAGATTTTATTTGCAACAATGTAGAAGTAAAAGTCTTTGCTGTCATTGTTGATCAATTTAATGTATTCATGCTGAATAAAATAATATATATTTGACGTTGTGAAGAAGACTATGGCTATGATTCTTGCTGCATCAAAGCAGAAGGTAACTGTACACAGAAATCAATTGGGACCTCAGGCTAGCACCAGCAAAAGGAGTTTAATCTACCTTCTGAACCACCCAAGACATCTGCAAAAAGAAAGGGTGTTGTCAGAAGTTCCCTGACTTAAGAGATCATGAGCCAAACAATTGGAGGTGAGTTCAATTGCCTTGATTACTTATCTTACTGAGGCTGGCAGATCTAACAGTATTGACTATTACCAACAGCACTTAAACTAAGCCTGCTAAAGCAAAGAAAAAGAATAGGCTGCTCTTTGCTTTCTCTCTTTCTACTACCCTCTTTTCCAGCTTTCATGCCTTGATAGCAGCTTTCATCTACCATGTGGCCGGAGCTTCGTGCAATAACACAATCTACTCCAATTTCAGTCAGACGCCTCGTCCCACTGTCCTCACCTCCCTCATAAATTCATAAGCGCTGTGTCAGAATGATCAATACGCTTCGCCACCAGTTAGTCTGTTGTTTCCACACTGAGGATTTGCTCTAAGTAACAATTTTAATATGTAAATGTCAGCTTGGATAGCATTTTAATAAAGAATCATTGGAGCCGCAGCTCATCACCAGCGGCCTGGGCATCAATCATGTCTGGGGGAGCACAGCCATGACAAATAGCTTAAATCTGCACCGCCGCAAACTCCCCCTATTAGCCAATCAAATGGCTGTAGGGTATGAATGGATGACACAGGAGGAATATCCAAGACTTCTCAACACCAGAAAAGAAGGTGTTTTCATTAGCTGGAGCAAAGTGTTGTCGATGGGGAGTGAAGAGTAGGTAATGAAGTGCAAGAAATAGAGTGTAGTCAGAGCAGAAGGTGTATTTAATAAGAAGTGAATGACAACAAGACTGATGAACAGACAGAAGTACCATTCATTTAGTATCATTCAGCCAATGTAACAGTAAAAATATGTGGACATTAAGATCTACAAAGCTGGACATAAAAATCTAAGAAATCTGTTTTTGAAATTACACACGACCTTAAGGATTGTTCACCCAAAAATTCTGTTATCATTTACTCACCTTCATGTCATCTGTTCTGTGGAACACACAAAAAAGATCATTGGACCCCATTGACTTTCATTGTACAGACACATAAACACGAGACATTTTTCAAAATGTATTATTTTATGTTCCACGGAAGAACGGAAGTCATGCAGGTTAGAAATAACATGAGGTTACTTTAGATACGTCCGAAATCACATACTGTGAGTAGATACTTTTTGATGAGAAACTTAGTGACCATTAAAAAAGTTCTATATATTACTGAGTAGAATGTAGTATGAATGAAATCTGGACATACTTCATCCACCATGTTGTCATAGATCATGTGACTTATGGCATTAGTTGCGTTGCTTCACTGCCATTCACAATGCCTCTACCATGGTCTCACGGTACAGTAAAGTGTCCATTGGATCTTGCCGGAAGTAGAAGGACATCCGGGTACTTTTCACCTGTTTTATGAATACAATGAATTCAAACATGTATGGCATGTTTGGACACGACTGTGGCAAGGCAGGTTAGATCCCACCCTATTATTTGTGGTTGTCACATGAATGATGGGTGTGACAGCCTATTTGCGGCCGTCCCTGGCCTATTTAAGGCGGAGTTCAGGCCACCTGGTGGGAGGTATGTACCTAGCTGTTTGGCTAATGTTGCTGCAAGTGCACATGCACTATTAAAGTGGGGGTGTATTTGTTATAGCCAGATTATGGTCAGGATTGTTGCGACTTTGCTTTTGGGTGCAGGCTGTCTTTTACCACAGGTATGTCTATTCCAACTGACTAATGTTTGTTCTGGTGTGACCCCCGGTAACCTTTGCTTCCATCGTATTGCAGCTAATGTGTACGATCAGATGGAACGCCTGTACATTTTTGGTTTGCCTATTTTGAACGAAGCTGTGAGTAACTGAATAATCTGTGGGTCTAGCGATCTACTACTAACCACTTGAACATTATGTGGTTGGGTGTTTTTGATTCATTCATTAATTTTGTCTATTTTTAGTGCGTCAATCCACTCTTGAGCGGTTCTGGACTGCGGGGCAAATGCTACCTAGACAACGTTGTGAGCAGGGCCGTGCACAGACCTTTTGAGGGGCATGTGTTGAAACTGAAAAAGGGCGCACCCCCACCCCACATGTAAAGAAAACATGTTTTACTACATTTATATTAACAGCCTTGAATTAACCATAATTTAATATTATTACCATAACATGATTAAATGCTAATAAATTAAGTGTATCAGCAATCATAAATCAAAGAAGAAATTTCTTATAAATATATGTTACCTAGGTGACGAGGATAACTCAGTCGCTTTGTGTAACAGCGCGGGGGCGCACCCGTGCTTATGATTTTCCAATGGTAAAAACAAATTATATGTTGTTGAATTAGGCTACTTATTAATATATTGTTAACATTTTTACAAAATTCCAACACAAAAACAGTTACGGGGTTTTTGACCAGCAAATGTGTGCAAATTTGCATTTTGTCCGTCATTAAAACGGTGCCGGTGGCATCACATTACATTTTCAACAACAGGTTACAAACTAGTTTGTTGTAGCTATATGGGCGCTCAGTTGTCCCTGTTGTAAAATACATTTGCTCAAAATCTCATTTTATAAAACTTATTCAAACAACAAGATCTTTGTTTACCCTTGCAAAACCACCACCACCACCAAAAAAAAAAAAGGGCACTTCGAAGTGTAAGGGCAAAAAGGGCACGTGCTCTGCACAGGTTAAGCCCGAGCAAGTGACCCGTCACTTAACGTGAGACGTGCCATTAATGGTGTACATTATCCCCACCTTTTTTGTTATATTGCCACCAGCAGTTTGTTTGTTATTTTGGTTGCTTTCTTTTGTCTGTGCTTTTCCTAGTGACTGTGGGAAAAGTGAGTAGTATTCTGTACCTGAGAACACCAAATATGTCTTGTTTTGAGTATTTAGTGAAAGCCCTGCCATATCTGTCAAGTTTCTGTTTTTATTTACTAATTACTTTTGGATTTGTTTCATGTGATTTAATTTGTTTGAAGTTCAATTAATTGTGGTTTTCATTTTGTATTGTTTGACTTGTTTTGTTGTTGTTGTTTTTTTTTTCTTATAGCAGTTGGCTGCTCCATTGTTTGTGTCTAGGTTTTACTGGCAATTTGGTGTAAACCTCTAGGCTACACCAGTCTGTCTAACTTCTGTGGCCAGTAACCCAAAAGCAAAGTCGCACCAATCCTGACCATCCGATTGTTAAGTCTGACGTCACGCGTGACGTTTAGCCTTTTCCGGGTCCTAGCGCTCCTCTCGTCCAGAAATAACAATGGTGGAACCTGTAAATTTATTTACGATCACGTCCTTCTTAGTGAGGCACTCTTGGCGGTCAAAAAGGGTTTAAATTCCTTTAACACCAACAGAGTGGTTAGTGTAGCTCATCACTCAGGTGGCATAATTAAGGGTAGAGTCCAGGCATCAATGAAAAATAAGATTTAGGCTATGTTCACACTTAGCGTCTTTTTTCAAACTGCCAGCGTCTGTTCTACATTATAACCCTATGGAGTAAACCGTTTTTTCAAAAAAGTCCTGAGCGCTTTTTTAGACGCCACCGCCGGCGTCTTTTTCTGCAGCTCAGAGCGTCTTTTTAAGTTGAAAAAAGTTCAACTTTTCTGAAAAGAACGCCCTACGTCAAGCGCCTTTTTGACAGCTGACCAATGACAAGCGAGTAGCGAGACCTGTCGTTTCCATAACAACAAGAACAACTGTCTGTCGTGCACCCACAAACGTCTTTGTGAACCGACATTCTCCTCCCCGGTAACTTCAAAAGCCAACGCAAGAGCCAACTTTCTCTTTCTCGACATTTTTTGCATCACACAGCACTAGGTTACTGTTGCAGCTGTTGTTATAGCAACAAAAGACGCGCTCGGCTGCTATTTGTAACCGAACGCTGCCAGCATTTTTTTTTGCTAAAAAAAAGCCGTTGTCAACTTTTTCTTGTCAAAAAAGACGCTAAGTGTGAACATAGCCTTACGAGGTTGAAGTGAGTTTGCTCGGGACACGGGACACAGCACTGCGGCATTGTAAAAACACTCAATAACAACCAAAACACTAGCGAAAGCGGTAGGTAGGTAGAGAGGACCTGGACTTTGGACCCGGAAAGAGCGTTATCGGAGAGTGGTTACGTCACGACTTAACAACCGAATAACCTGCATGGCTACAACAAATACACCCCCACTTTAATAGTGGCAACTAGCGGCGACATTAGCCAAACAGCTAGGTACATACCTCCCACCAGGTGGCCTGAACTCCGCCTTAAATAGGCCAGGGACGGCCGCCAATAAGCTGTCACACCCATCATTCATGTGACAACCACAAATAATAGGGCGTGATCTAATCTGCCTTGCAACACTAGGATTGAGTGGACTGCAGATTTATTCCTCAAAGCCATGTTTTTAGTTCAAATTAAATATAGCATCATATCCATTTTAAATAAATTTGTATTAAGCTACTAATGCTATTTATATTAGCATCTCATCTGAATTTGCATGATGTTCAACAGTTTAAAACATAATAAAACATTTTAAATGATAAAAGAGGAAAACTTTTTAAACAAAGATGTAGTGCACCTTTAATAATAAGGAACAAGTTTGTTTCCACTAGCTCTAACTGGTATTGTGGTGTATTGTCTAACACTGGACTGATTTACATTCCAACACATCCTTCTTTGCCCACTGGAGTCTATATGATGATATGTGTCCATCACATCTGTCATGTGACTGGGAGCGATGGTTCTGTTAACTTTGATGTTTCTGATATAGAGGGACATAACAAATAACACACTGTTTCCGAGAAACCTGCGCTGTGTGTATTAGCCCTCAAAAGCTACTGACAGAATTAGGCCTTTATGAGAAGTCACAGAATGTACAGTTTGCTATATCGTGATCCCTTGGTCTCTCCCGTCTCTCTGAAACCGCCTGGCAGTCGCCCCACATGCGAGCCACTACAAAAACCGCTTGCCATGCAAGAAAGTTGAAAAGCAAACAATTAACTCCCAGAGCTCTGTTAAACCACTTCAGTAAAAGCTTATCAAAACGTTGCGACGGAGCAGTAGGATTTGTCAGACTTTAGAGGCAGAGTAGCCCCCCTCATTATCCCGCTCCCGGTACCAGAAGGGTTGAGGACATCCATCTCCCTGACAACAACTTATGCAGGAGATGCTTTGTTTCTGCATAACACAAGCAAATGGAGTGCTGCGGGTTTAGACTAGGTCAGTGTAAAGGGAAATTAATGCATAAACAACTCGGCAATTACCCACTTGTTTTCCCTATTCTTCCCTTTCATAGTCCATCTAAGAAGACGGTTACATATGGCATATGGCGCTTTGCTTTTTGAGAAAGAGGCCGAAATCTGCTCACATGTGAGGAGCTGAGTTATAATACACACATACACATGCAATCGCACACATTCACTGCCTCAAGCTAGCTGGAACGCTGAATGCTTTCATAAAAAAAGCAACAAAAAAAAGCAAAAAAAAAAAAAAGCAAAAAGAGAAACGGAAGTTTGTAACCTGTTTGCAGAGTAAATGTAGTCTATAACAAGTTGGTAGTGAGGGGGTTAAAAAAATTCATCCTGACAATAGAGATGAAAGGATTCATTGTTCTCCATAAAGAAAAAAGAAAAAATAAAGTTGTTTTTATTCTCTCTGTCACTCGGCACAAAACCATTGTGATGTAACAAAAAGGGAGCCATGTTCTATGAACTTTTGTTTAAAACATTCGCGTCTTTTATCGCGCGCTACCTTTTTCATTCATCTTTGGGAGAGAGAGGCAGAGTGTCAAAGCGGCGGCATGCTTTGAAGTAATCAGGTGGCTGCGGTCTTTTGAATTTGACTTTATTATCTGCCAATGTCATTGTTCTTTAAATGTAAGATCTGATAGATTAACTCTTGTGCCGGCACAGCTGCCATCATTACAGTCCGATAACATCGCTATCTCTATCTGGCACCACATTATGTTTAGGTTGTTAAATTAATTATCCAAAAGCTAATCTCCAAGGGCATTGTTAAGACCATTTGAGGAAATCTTAGGAGTCTAGAAAAGCCGAACAATTGGCTGATGAGCATCACAAATGTAGCTGTGCATTAAGTTACATACATTACGGAAATAAATAGGCCTACTTTCAGCAGCTATGTGTGCGGGTGTTTGTTTGTAGAGGGAGTTTTGCTGATTTAAGGTTGTGTCTATCTGCCTGACATTCAAAACAATTCAACTGAATGTTATTTGAACTGTGTTATTCACAAAGACATCTGCATAGTGTTTGTCAAATGCCTCACTTGCCCAAGAAAAAAGGCTTCAGTTTAAGTGCAGATTGATTGCAAGGACAGAATGGCTGGAGAGGGAGAGGGAGAGGGAGAGGGAGAGGGAGAGGGAGAGGGAGAGGGAGAGGGAGAGGGAGAGGGAGAGGGAGAGGGAGAGGGAGAGGGAGAGGGAGAGGGAGAGGGAGAGGGAGAGGGAGAGGGAGGCTGGACTGTGAGCGTTTAGAAACCAAAACTCTTGGTAAGTATTATGTTGGCCACTGACCGAACTCTAGCATTCAGACAAAGCCATTTGCAATTTCGGATTTGCCTGACAATTGACCCACTGACCCATGGTCACATCCAAAGGAATCAGTAAACTATGCAGCAGAGTTTATAGGTCTACAGGATTCAATGATTCGGAGAGAAGATTGTTTGTGTGTGTTTACAGTATCAAAGGTTAAAGGCTGGTCATGAAAGCAGATGGAAGTCATTTGATTAAACCAGATTCCTAGAAGATTCCTTTCCACACATCGCAAGAATGAGACTAAACCCTCTAAAGAAGCATTAGGTCTTAAACGCACATACACATGGTCAAGGGTTCAAGACAAGCTGGTTAAAATAAAGTATCTGTCTCCTTTAAAGGAGTCATGAACTGGATTGTTTTATTATTTTATAATGTTGCCTGGGGTGCCCTTATAATGTTAGTATGATTTTTACATCAAAAATTGTCATAATTTATAAATAAAAGCCATTTTTCCAAGCCTGATTTCAGCCTCAGATTTGAACGCTCTGTTTTAAGGGGCGTGTCTGCTGTGAGACTGCAGTGCAAACGCCCACTGCTGTGATTGGCTGACATGCTTGCATATGAAATAGCCAGTATTACATGAACTCTCTCGAAAACTTTTACTACGTTTTTACTATTACAGCTATCGAGATTAACAAATCGTGAAAAGTATCGTTTAAAGCATTATATTTAAATCTATTCCATCACATGAAAGGTTGCAGCATGATGAGCACTGACTGAGCAGATGACAGACAGTCTGTTGATCGCGTGAATAAAGATCTTATCATTGCAACGCAATTTTTGTAAAATGTTTAGCACAGACACCTAAGCCAGTGGGAAGGGTTGTAGGAACCGCGTCATTAAAAATGAATTTAATCCACTGGTCCCTGATAGCTTGGTCCGTTCTTGGGAGAGAAAAAACATTTCCATGTTGATTCTGGCAGTCAACAACAGAGCAACTCACGTGTGCACCACGTTTCTGCATCTTTCACGGTCGAGTGCGTACTTCGAATCGGAATTCAGTAATGGCAGCGCTCAACTGAATATGAGGGGGAGAGGGGCAGGGCGGGCTTCCTGCAGCATAGGTCTGCGGTGTCCATATATGGTATATCCTGCGCCCACTTGACGTCAAGTCGGCGCAGAAATTAACATCACGTATTTGAGTGCGCGTGCACGTGGGCTGGTTGACGAACTCAGGGGTAAACAAACGCTTCACTTTTAAAGGGGTGGTATAATGCCCTTTTCACAAGATGTAAAATAAGTTTCTGATGTCCCCAGAGTGTGTGTGTGAAGTTTTAGCTCAAAATACCCCACAGATATTTTTATATAGCATGTTAAAATTGTCACTTTTTGAGGGTGAGCAAAAACACACCGTTTTGTGTGTGTCCCTTTAAATGCAAATGAGCTGCTGCTCCCAGCACAGGGGGCGGAGCTACAACAGCTTGCACTCACACACACATGCACTGAAAATTAAAAAAAAACGATATCCTTTTATGTTCAAACCGGAGTCAGACAATGATGGAGAGACTCGAGAAGAAGTGACAACATGTAGAAGCAACAGGACATTTCTGAATGGTTAGTTGATGAGTTTATGAAGCTGATGTGTAGTTATCTTCAAGTCATTGACTAGCATATTCTGTCTTGATAATCTATAAATCGTGTTCCCAGGGGCGGGGTTTATGTAAATTCTAGGGTTGGTGATGTCACTAACCCAGGAGGAATGTGGTGTAGTCTCTACCAGCCGTTTGTTGTAGTCCTTAAAAAGTGATTTCTTTAAAAGCAAATATCTCCCTTTGCTTTGAACTTTGAGTGTTGTAAGTTTGCAGATGTTGTTTATGATCAAACAGCAACATTACACGCTAACTAAAGTTAGAGAAGTCAAATCATAATCAACCACCCCTTTAAATAGCGGCTTCCCGGCCAGTGTAAAATCGTTAGGCAATCATAACATAAATTTTTTCTCGTGGAAAAGTGAAAATTACAGGTCATGACTCCTTTAAATAAAGATGGTTGCAGTTAAATCCTGCTCGTTTTTATCTTTGCTTCAACCATGCCATGACAGTATCATTGACCTCCTTCACAAACATT
This sequence comes from Leuciscus idus, assembly GCA_021554675.1. Classification (NCBI taxonomy): domain Eukaryota; kingdom Metazoa; phylum Chordata; class Actinopteri; order Cypriniformes; family Leuciscidae; genus Leuciscus; species Leuciscus idus. The sequence continues at coordinate 26,680,938 of CM038633.1, read as the reverse complement.
AGCTATGTATGCGCATGTACTGTATGTTCGTAGATTTTATCCTGTGTTGTAAGACACTGCATCAGTATCAGCAGTTAATTGTGATATCCTGTCTACGTTTGAGAAATAGCCTGTGTAATTTAGCTGGTATGATTATTATTCTGTGTCTGGTCCCTCTCAAGTGCCGTGCGACTCTTTGGTGGCCTGTGTGTTTATAATGCTTCTGAGTTTCTCTCTAAACCAGCTTAAGCTTCACTTTAATACAGAGAGTAAGGTGACCTCTGACCTCTCGTGTTTGGCTCAGGGCTTTATTCACTCCCACTCTTATTCTTTCTGTTTCACCCTCCCTGTCTTGTCCTCTGCCTGAGTGCATGAGAGAAAATTATTATATCCTAGAGCTTTCTGTCATGTGTTCTATAAAGACACATTACGTCTTGTAATAAAGTGCCTGTAGGTTTAAGAAAAAACTTTGAGGTCTATACAACAGAGGTGAATCTGGGCCCAAATGTTGCCTTCTGCATTAAAACGTGCATCGGCCACACACAATCCCTATCGCCACAGAACTTTTCGCTTATCTTTCTCACTTTCCCTCCATCTGTTTTTATAAGAGGGTTCTTAAAATCCCAGCAAAGCGTCTGAGTGCTTTAGTATCAGTATGTAGAACAGTAATGTATCCGTAAGTCCGTGAGAGAATTTATCAGCTAAAGCTGTAGAGCTTTTGATTTAGCAGCAAGATCCTATTTAGAGGCGATTGTGATGGTTTATTTAGGCAAATAATTGTTTTGTTTTTTAATATATCTTTAGTGATGTTTTTATCACTTGTTCAATTCAATTTTATTTGAATATTGCTTTTCACAATATTGTTTAGTAATTTTACAAACATATTAAACTTGCAAACGTAGTTCACAGTCATATAAGTAAAAAATTATATCTATGGATATGCACAGATTTCAACTGACATAATTTTTGGAGATTCTAAATATTAAATATTCACCTCTAGCATAAGCTTAACATATTGCATTTGACATTCACCATGTTTCTATTTTGTAGCATTATCCTTTAGTACATTCTATTGTTCATAATGTCCTAAATCTTAAGTCAAACGACTACTTAAAAACGAGAAAAATATTGCCGAAGTCAGATCTTTTAAGAGCATTTACCTCTAGTACGTAGAATCATAGATACTTGTAAAATCCTTAAAACAATGACAACAACACTTACTCAAGGAGATCTCTCTCTCTCTCTCTCTCTCTCTCTCTCTCTCTCACGTGGTGCATGTTGGGAGTTTGTGGGTGAGAGTGGTGCGGGGTGAGACCTGGGCTGTGTTCTTTTACATAGTCTTAATTACGGTGATTTTGTTTTCTCTTTTTTTCTGCATGGTTTAAAATTAGTTTTTTGACTCAGTTTTTGCGGGTATTGCGCAGGGAGAGATGGCGTCTCATGAGGAGATGCCGTCTTTGTCCTTGCGCAATGGCTTTAGGTGTGTGCCTGAGGATGGCGTCACAGTGGAAGACGTGCTTATTTCGGCTGGAGGGGAAGTAGGACACGAGAATATAGTGTCCGCTTCTCGTATGAATAAAGCTGTAGTAGTGTTTTTGAAAGAACAAATTTTTGTCAATCGTTTAATCGAGAATGGTCTCGTTATAAATGAAAACTTTGTTCAGGTGACTCCGTTATACGCTCCGACAGTTAAAATCACGGTATCGAATGTTCCACCTTTCATTCCGGATGAAGCGTTGGAACGGGAATTAGTACGTTTTGGCAAATTTGCCAGTGGTTTTAAAACAATCACGTTAGGCTGTAAACACCCGTCTTTGAAACATGTTACATCTTTTAGAAGACAGGTGTTTATGTTTTTAGACTCCCCCGAAAACACGCTGGATGTTTCATTCCGAGTACGACACGAAGGCAAAACGTATATGGTGTACGCAAGCACTGGTAGCTTAAGGTGCTTCGATTGCGGCGACTTAGGGCATAAAAAGTTTGCATGCCCACACAGAGAGCGCGCACCAGAAGATAGGCAAAGGCCTACTGTCTCAGGAGAGGGAGATGCGGTGGAGCAAGAGCGCGCTGTTCGAGAGGAACACGCAGGTCCGGCAGAGGTGAGCGTTTCTGGTGCGGCGCCGTCCGCTATTGAAGTACATGATAATGCTGTGGCTAATACTAATGTACATGAAGGTCAGCAAAATGAAAATACTGCAAATACTGTTCGAAATATCAATGCTGATGAGCAGCAAGATGATGGTGTGGAAATTGCAGGGCCAAGCAGGTGTGAGTCGGCTATAAGAAAGAGAGAGTTGTGTTTGAGTAATGATGGTAGTGCAGTAGATGATGATGCATCTGACGAAAATGTTTCTCTTCTTGATTACGAATGTGACTCCCAAGGAGGGTCTATATGTGGACTTGAGGGCGATTCTCAAGATATGTCCATTAAAGATCCCTCTTTGTATACATTAGATGAAATTAATGGGTTTCTTGATGAGACATTTGGAAAGCAAGTTAACATCAAAGAATTTTTTCCTGATGTTGGAAAATTTGAGAGGTCAGTGGCGGTTCTTCAAAAGACTGTAAATCTTGATCAGCTGAGTGAAAAGAAACGTTTTCGCTTAAAAAAACATGTTACAGTTATTAGAAAATGTAGAATGGTGGATAAAAAGAAGAGGCTAAAAGCATTTTTGTAAACGATTAGCCATGCATCACGCGGTGTTCTTCTCTTTATTTCTTCTGGTTTCTTATGCCGTTGTCTCTTTTCTCTCCTCCCTAAATTTATACATGGATTCTTTGAGGGTGGGTTCATTAAATATTAATGGAGGGAGGGATAGTCATAAACGGGGTTTGGTGTCTGAAATCATGAAAAATAAAAAGTTACATGTCATTTTACTGCAAGAAACACATAGTGATATGGATAACGAAGTAGAGTGGGGAATGTGGTGGAAAGGTCAACATGTACTTAGCCATGGTACAAATCTGAGCGCTGGAATTGCTCTTCTTTTTTCTCCAGATATAAAAGTTAGCATTGAAAAAACTGAGGAATTTGTAAAAGGTCGCCTGGTTCTTGTCAAAACCATTATTGAAGGGATGACAATTTATTTTATAAATGTTTATGCACCAAATGTGGGAAATGAGCGATTACAGTTGTTTAGAATGCTAACTAATGTCTTAAAACAGGATTTTAGTGATGGAGACATCATCATTGGTGGGGACTGGAATTGTACAGAATGTTTTAATGTTGACCGTAATAATGAAGAGCCTCACATGCTTTCATCCAACTATTTGTCGAGATTGGTGAAAGAGGCCGAACTTTTAGATATGTGGAGAATCAAGCATCCTGTAGATAAACAATATACATGGATTAAAATTTCTGACAATAGAGTAAGCGCTGCTCGTTTAGACAGAATTTATGTTTCAAAAAATTTAAATAACAGGATTATTGATTGTTTTATTACTCCTGTAGGTTTTTCTGATCACCATTTGGTATGTATTTTAGTAAATATGGCACAATTTCCAAGAAAATCTTCTTATTGGCATTTTAATGCTAAACTGTTACAGGATGCTTTATTTTCCGAACATTTTGTTGTTTTTTGGAATCATTGGAAGGGGAAGAAAAATGATTTTGAAAATTTAAAACAATGGTGGGAGGTTGGGAAAACTCAAATAAAGCTATCCTGTCAACAGTACACTGCATATTGTACGACTACTCAACGAGAAACAATTCAAGCTCTGGAAAGAGACATAGAGTTTATAGAGACAGAAATGATAAGAACACATGACCCAGCTTTTATCAATAACTTGCAACAGAAAAAGAAAAAGCTAAGTTTTCATTTGAATGAGAGGGTGAAAGCAGCTTTGGTGAGGTCACGTTTTACATCAGTTACCGAGATGGATGCCCCAAGTGCCTATTTTTTTAATTTAGAGCGTTCAGTGGCACAGTCTAAGCAGATGACATGTTTACGTCTTCCAGATGGGAAGATTACAAATGATATTATAGAAATGCGTCATCATGCTGTTGGTTTTTATTCTTCTCTATACAAAGCTGATCATTGCAACTCTAGTTGTGAAGCGCAACTTTTGCATGAACTTCCTCAAATAGACGCTGGCTCTAAGACTGCTTTGGACACACACATTACTTTTCAAGAACTCACTATTGCTGTTGGACAGCTGAAATCCGGACGTTCTCCTGGAATTGATGGGTTGACTTCTGAATTTTATAAACATTTTTGGGAGTATATTGGAATGGACCTTTATGAAGTTTTTTGTGAAAGTTATAAAGATGGCACTTTACCTGCAACATGTCAACGTGCTGTATTGTCCCTATTGCCTAAAAAGGGAGACTTGACTCTGTTAAAGAACTGGAGACCTGTTGCTTTATTAACAACAGAGTATAAAATCTTGTCTAAATGTCTGTCCAATAGGCTTAAGAAGTTTTTACATTTGATAATTCATCAAGACCAAACCTATTGCATTCCAAAAAGATCCATAATGGATAATCTTTTTTTAGTGAGGGATACCTTGGATATCTGTAAAATGTTTAATGCAGAGGTTGGATTGATTGCTTTAGATCAAGAAAAGGCGTTTGATCGCGTTGATCATAACTATCTTTTTAATCTACTTACTGCATTCGGGTTTGGTCAGGATTTTATCAAATGGATACGTTTGTTGTACACTGGAGCTTCTTGTATGGTTAAGGTGGGGGGTGGCCTAAGTCGGCCTATTGTGGTTGCAAGGGGAATCAGACAAGGTTGCCCTCTATCAGGACAATTGTACAGTATTGCTATTGAGCCCTTACTTTCTAATATAAGAAAAACTCTAAATGGTTTATCAATACCTACAATGCCTCAACATTTAAGAACTACAATTACTGCTTACGCCGATGATGTTACAGTTTTTGTTAATGATAATAATGATATAGAAGCTTTGTCTAGAGCACTTGAGCTGTATGAAGGGGCATCATCAGCTAAAGTAAACTGGGATAAGACTGAAGCTTTCTGGTCAGGTCAAAGAAATGTAGAAAATCTCCCACAACTACCAGGTAGTTTAAACTGGAATAGAAAAGGGCTGAAATTACTTGGTGTGTTTTTGGGATCAGAAGAGTTTCAGAAGAAAAATTGGGAGGGAGTTTTGGAGAGAGTGTGCACCCGATTGTCTAGATGGAACTGGTTGCTACCCCAGCTATCCTATAGGGGGAGAGTTCTAGTTGCCAATAACTTGGTCGCTTCTGCGCTGTGGCATAAATTTATTGTGCTACAGCCTCCTATTGGACTAGTTCAAGACATTCAAAGGATGCTGGTGAATTTTTTTTGGTCAGGACAGCATTGGGTCCGATCAGCTGTTCTTTTTTTGCCAGTGCAAGAAGGGGGGCAAGGTCTTGTGGACATCAGATCAAGACTCATGGCCTTTCGTCTGCAAGCTGCTCAGAGACTGCTGTATTATGGTGATATTGCTTGGTCCAACACTGCAGTTGCACTCTTGAGGAAAGCAGGCAACATGGGACTTGACAAACATCTCTTTTTATTGAATCTGAATGAATCAACTCTTACAGATTTGACTCCCTTCTACAGATCTGTGATGGAAGCATGGAAAGTTTTCTCTGTCTCAAGACCTGCTGGATTACATGCAGGGTTTTGGCTGATGGAGGAGCCATTGTTCCAGAACCCCTTTTTATCTTCTAGACACCTATGCTCTGTTAATGTGTCATCACGGCTGATAGCTGTTGGATGTGTAAAACTTGGACACATTTTAAGCATTAGTTCGGAGACCCTGAGTGAGAGAACAGGGATAAAATCTATTCGATTTTTGAAACAAGTTACTGATGAAGTACTTGGAGAACTGAACTATGATCAGATACTTTTTATCAACAACTCTAACCATATCAAAGAGTGGATGGCTGGATGTGACTATGATTTCCCATCATTGATGATAGCTGCTGACGTAAGGGGATGGCAGGAGGAGAAAAATCTCATATTGTCTTTCAAAACTCCTCAGCTGGATACTTTTGAGTCTGTTGGGAAAAAAGCTCTGTATGTGACTTGTGTGAAGGTGACCAATACACATCTTCTCTCCGGAGTAAAGTCATCTAAATGGATTGATTTTTTTGGAGTGGATATCTCCCCCAAAGGTAGCTGGCGGTCACTGTATAAACGCCCCATTGATAAACGGACTGGTGATTTACAATGGAGGATTGTACACAGTGCAATAGCTACGAACAGACATGTGGTGCACCTCAATCCAAATGTAGAGGTGGGTTGTTTATTTTGTTCTGAAAACGAAACTATTTTTCATCTCTTTGTGCAATGTGTACGGTTGGGTAATTTATTCTCCTTTTTATCTCAATGGGTATCATCTTTAGGTGAAGATTTATCTCCTCAATTGTTTATTTTTGGGCCAAAGTATTTTGCTAGTCGTAAACATGTTTTGGTTTTACTAAATTTTGTGTTTGGAACTGCTAAACTCACTATTTGGAAAACAAGGAAAAATAAGATGCTTGGCAAAGATACTTTAGATCCTTTGATGATGTTCAAGGGTTTGGTAGCATCAAGGCTTAGGATAGAATATGCATACTATAAATTGGTTGGGTGCTTACCAGTGTTTGTGAATACTTGGGCCATAAATGGAGTGTTATGCACAGTTAATGAAAATGATGATTTAATGTTGACTTTTTAAGTCATTTTGTTGTCTTTTTTATCTTTATTTTTATTTATTTTGTTTGTTTGTGTGTTTTTCGTAATTGAGATTTTGTAATGCAGATGTTTAGTGGTAACACAGACTGGTTTTACCTATGTCGTAAATAAAGGTGATTTCAATCTCTCTCTCTCTCTCTCTCTCTCTCTCTCTCTCTCTCTCTCTCTCTCTCTCTCTCTCTCTGTGTGTATTTCCTTTTTCTTCTTTTTCCTTAGGCATGGCCTCTAGGTGTACTGTAATATGTTGTTTGCAAGAGTATTCAAATCTTACAATTCATTGGTTGCAAGCATAAATCATATTTATATGGTTTTGCTACTTGACCATTTAACAGATAGATAGATAGATAGATAGATAGATAGATAGATAGATAGATAGATAGATAGATAGATAGATAGATAGATAGATAGATAGATAGATAGATAGATAGATAGATAGATAGATAGATAGATAGATAGATAGATAGATAGATAGAAGGTCTTTGGCAGGGAGAGAGACATCACAGACAATTATCAGTAATGCGTGGAGGCGGAGCAGGGAGGTGCTCGGCGGGGTTCACTGAGTGTGACGACCCGCATCAATTAAACCTGCTCAGGCTGGACTGCCACTGAGACACACACACTCATCCACACATCCACAGACTATTAACCAGAACTGAGCAACAGCTCTCTGCTAATTAGTGAGTGTTCATGGGTGGAACAGAAATACAGGGTTAACACAAACATAAAAGTTTTTTTTTACCAAACTCATTTCAAAGACAGCTCATAACCTGCAGTTCTCCTTTTGTCCCAAAGTCTACTTGCCATGGTCCATAATGTTTGAACGAAACAACTTCAGTGTGAGTGTGCCGCTAGACATAACGCAGTTGTCCACGTCTGTCGCCATGGTTACTATGGCAGTATGAGCAGAAACCAGGGATAACGCGGATATTATGTCATTGACAGGCGACAATGACCAGGGACGAACCATTATTTAAAATTGGAATTTCTCTGTATATTGTAAGTACACAACTGCAGGAAATATATCACACTGCAAGTGATTTTTGGATATTTTGTTACAAAAATCTTACATATTGTACCTTTAAATTGGAATGGAAATATGCAAAAATATAATGTATAGGCATAAAATATAGACAAAAGTCTATGCCTGGGTCTCAGGAGGATATCATATATTTGTATGTATAAATATACAATAGATTACATTTATTTCTAAATAAATGGACTACATAGGACAACATACATAATTAATATAAGTTATCATTCTTGAACCTTGTTAGTGAGCCACATTTAACCTATTTGCACATGGCAATTTGAGCAATTATTCTAAATTTGGTAGATTGTACAAGAAAATTACTATGTTTTATGGCATCTTCGTAAATTAGTGTATGTGTGTTCTCTATGTGAGAAGGCCATTTGTAGTGCGGATATAAAAGTGGCCTAAATGTTTAATCCTTCATCTATTTACCCAAATTTCCCCTGGGCTGACATTAGCGATACTATTGACCCGTAATAACTGTTTACACACAGCCAGGGTTTTGTGACATGCCTCTGTCTGCATTTCTCTGTCACTCTGTAATAAACACTGTTGGGTCTAAGAGTGAGGTAAAATTTCCCTCGAGAGGGCCTGTGGTCTCAAACCCCCTGAGCTTTTGCTCCACATGACACTGATTGCCACATATGCTCACCCACACACAGACACACACACCTCCCATTGTTTGTCAGTCAATCTTGCACACCTTCCCATTCTCTCTCCCTCACGAAGACAAGCCCACTCACACACAATGAAAGGGGCCTGAAGCCGTCTGACCCAAGCCATCAATGATTAATGGACCAAGCCAAACCTATGGCAGATCAACCTGATGACCAGACAAGCTGTGGGAGGTCAAAACAAAATCACCACATACAAACAAAATATCAGTCATACCAATATTACATTGGGCCTGGCTGCAGATTAATGATATAATCTCCAAAGGCTCAAAGAAAAGAAGCTCCACAAGCACAAATAGTATTAACCCTACTAACCCAATGGGAGCCTATTTAAACATTCTTGTGATTGAAAAGAACTCTTGTTTAGACTCTAAAAAATCAAAATCAAAATCTTTTACATATTTTTAATATTGATTTCACATATTCAAATCTAGAGTTTTTGTGATAGATTCTGGTCTTTTATAAATCAATACAGTTTAAGAGCTGTACATTACAGTACAGAGGCCACGTTATATTTCATATAAATAGACAGGTAGCACATAATTCTGTAGAATGAGACTCTATGGCGTATAACTGTGATTAATCTTCACTGGAATTAAAGGTTTTAGTCAAATTAAAACTGTCCATGTGCCATAACTGTTCCTGTGTGTGAAGAGTGTTTGTATAGTGTCCCACTGATGCTATTTGCTCTCTGTTATAAATTGATATGTTTACTGTTTATTTACCTGCTGTTTGGGGGAGGTGTCCGGGAGGGGGATAGTTAGGGGATAGTTAGGGGATAGTTAGGGGAAGGGGGAAGGGGGAAGGGGGAAGGTGTGCGCCTGGGGGTGAAGAGAGAAAAGAAATGAAGAGTTAGAGTGAGCTCTTCGGGGGGAAATAGATGGTCTCCTTTGCGTTTTGTTGTTTTTGGGGGAAGTAAGGACGCCTCCTGAGTCCAGCGTTTTAGGTTGTAAACGTTAGATTGTAAAAAGGAAATAAACTACTGCCCTTTGGGTGTTTGTGAACTGGATCTCCATCTCCTGTCTATTTCTTCTAGGAATTTGCACGATGCCACAGTTTAGAAGGGTTGGGCAAAATTCAGAATTTAAGAAAGTCATAAACTGTAATTTGTATTGAATTGGCCACAACCTTCAGGAAGTTCAATGGAATTGAATTGGAATGACAAGGAATTACTGAATTGCAATCAAAGACATGCAGCACCTTTCTGTTTAGAGTTTAGACTAATTACATTTTTCATCAATTATCAACTATTCAAATGAATAGTCATCAAAAATGAAGTGTTTATATTTATAATTTAACTATTAAAGCTAATGAAATACATGCAAATTTATTAGATGGCATTTCAAGCATTGATTATTTACATCATCTAATGAATCTGCAAATGTCCCATATGTTGTTTGTACAACATGTTTTTAGGGTAATTCATGCTGAAAAATGAATTCTTCCTCAGTTCAAATTCAATTCAAATTCAGCGATTGAATTGGAATTCAAAAAGCATTCTCAATTCAATTCTGAGTGGTACAAATTGGTGGCATGAGGGTCAAATTTGCTCACACTGGTTAATTCCCTACAATGCAAGTGGTGACATAATTTGAGTTTGTAAATGGCACAGAGGAGCGGTATTTAGTGAGAATGAATCTCTCTCTTTAGGCACGAATGATAGTCTCCTTTGCTAAAAGAGATGGTGCCGTGATCTCATAAACAGATGGCTTTGCTGCGCATGGCGGGGCCATTTTCTGGAGAAATCCCTCATTAGTATCGTAGACTTTCAGCCATCTGATTCGTTCCTTTTCAGAAGGCCGATTTAAGAGTGAAGCCCTTCAGGCCACGCAGAATAAACATACAGTATGGGTGACAAATAAAATCATTAAAAAGTATTGGATGGCCCACATAGGGGGCTCAGAACAGCTCTTCCTGCTTATCCGAAATTTCATGCTAGTCATGCCATGAGGACATGTCGTCCTTAAGCGTCCTTATGTCCTCATGCACTCAATACAGATTCAGAGGGCTCTATAAAATCCTCTCAGTCCTGATCTAGTGATTCCTCCTCACATCTTACTTGAAGTGTGTCAACTGCCCTCAGCCTTATTGCAGCAGTATCCCCGTATCTATAAAGCACTGTGAAGTGATACATTGGCAAACACACACACACACAAACACATACACAGATGTACCTTTGCATCAGTGCCTGCAGAACTAAAATGAGGATCAATATCAGTGTGGCGTTTTCGAGATGCAAAGAGTTCCACATCCATGACTAATTTCGACTTGACGAGACGCCACTCTTGCATGTACTTTATTAGACAGGTGAGCAAATGTACATAAAATGAATCAATGTTATATAGCTCAACATGATGAAATGTTAGAATATGATCAGTATGTTATTCTAATGTTGATCTAGCTTACTGCTAGTCTCATAGAGCCAACAAACTATCACATAGAATAACATTATAACTTTCAACACACTCAAATGCAGTTTAGTGTGATAGTGTAGACCAAGTGAAACAGCGCTGCGTTACCTCACAAGTTTCATTTGTCTAATAAACTGACCTGTGTGAGTAGTAATTCTGCACTTGCTGGTAGTTCGGTAGAGTGAAATGTCCTTATTCCTTTATATCTGCGGGACTCGCGTGTGGCGCTGATATCTGTCTCTCATTAGCAATCGTGCCCTGCTGCATACCACAGTCATGTTAAAGGGATAGTTCACTTTGAAATAAATTTTTGGTATGTTTTAGCTTACCTCAAGGGCATCCAAGATGTAGGTGTCTTTTTTTCCGCAGTAGTTTCAATTTTGATATTTTTAGGTCAAACCGTTCTTGTCTGTCAGTCATATAATGCAGGTCTATGGTCACGGTCTCAAAACACAAGCACAGAGTCCAAATTAAAACAATTCCCCGTCGTCCAAATTAAACAATTCCCCATCGTAAGTACACATTGATGGCCTAAGACACGAAACGAGCGGTTTGTGTGAGAAAACGAACAGTATTTATATCGTTTTTACCGCTTATACACAGCCATGTCCAAGTGATCTGATCTGACGTGTACGCAGACTGGTGCATAGATATATACACTAGATGTCGCCTTGTCTACGGCAGTTCATTGGAACGAATGTCTTTAAGGCGACATCTAGTGTATATATCTATGCACCAGTCTGCGTACACGTCAGATCAGATCACTTGGACATGGCTGTGTATAAGTGGTAAAAACGATATAAATACTGTTCATTTTCTCACACAAACCGCTCGTTTCGTGTCTTAGGCCATCAATGTGTACTTACGATGGGGAATTGTTTAATTTGGACGACGGGGAATTGTTTTAATTTGGACTCTGTGCATGCTCTTTGAGACAGTGACCATCGACCTGCATTATATGACTGACAGACAAGAACGGTTTGACCTAAAAATATCAAAATTGAAACTACTGCGGAAAAAAATACACCTACATCTTGGATGCCCTTGAGGTAAGCTAAAACATGCCAAAAATTAATTTCAAAGTGAACTATCCCTTTAAAAAAACATGAATGTATTCACTCATCCATAAACATTATTAGATCCATCGGCATGACGATAAGTTTCATAATTCCGCTTATGCGTCATCAACCTACGTTATTGTAAAAAGTTAGCAACCCCTAGCGGCAAAATAAATAAATAAATAAATAAATAAATAAATAATCATATTGTAGCTTTAAGCATACGTGTCAGAGTTTTAAGTCTTGGATGCACTGTAAAGAACACATTAGGGGCTTTTCAGAGATACCAAATGTTTGGAGGTTTCACCATGATGACTCCCTCTCCTTGGTGTTTAAAAATGACGGGCTTTGACTGAATAATCAAATTTAGCACTCTTATGGACATTTTTATATTTTGTAATTATCATTTATATCTGTTTGTCGTAAATAAACATCTCAGAAAAGCGTAATGGGGTTTCGAATCAGAATATGTCTATATGTTATGAAACAGGATATCGATTTCATACATGTTTATCAGGAATTTTGGAGTGACACAATAAGTGAATAGGGAGAGAGATTATATATAAATATTAATATAGAATATGATAAATTCTTATGAAAATGTTGCCAAGTTATTACTCCCAAACTTAAACTTAAACTTATTTTTTTCATGACATGCTTGCCCAATAACATATTAATATACAAATTGCACACAATTGTATAGAATGTGACTATATACACATAAATTGCATAAATTAAAATACTATATCAAATCTTTCTGTCAGGCCTATATATTTCACAACATAGTTGAGAATCATCTTTATATACAGTTTGGTTAAAAATAGCCTGAAACCTAAAATTAAACTAAATTCACAAAACTTTTTTTCTCTGGTTCTCTGGATATCATCATACTATTTAGCTATTTTGTGATTCATCGTATATTCTGCTATTTTGTGAGCTCACGATTTGTGATGAGCGGTTTACATTTATATTTAATAATTTAGCAGATGCTTTTATCTATGAGAAACATCATAAGCAATTCATCATACAAAAGCCAAAAATATTCACGCTACAAGAATGACAAGTTACAAGAGTACAACAGAAATTAAAATGCAGCAAGTATAAAACAGACAGATTTTATTTATTTATTTTAATCATGGTCAGAATAAACATTATTAAAACTGAATACATAAATAAAATAAAACAACTATAAAAACCTGCAGCTGATGACTTTGTTCAACATTCATCACACACAAGCAGTTAACAAAGGATGTGTTGATTATTATAATGGAAAGAATGTCACATTAAGTCAGAAAACAAGTTAAAGATACAATAAACGTATAACTGACTATATTATTCTAATCATTTTAAAAATGTATATACATTTAAGACTTTGGTGTTAAAGTTTTATTAGCTAATGTTTGTGTGACAAATTGTATGACCCATATTCAGCATTGGTACTCCTGTCATTGTGAATCAGATACCTGCCTTTCAAGTTTGAGGTGAAGCTACTATAGCAGGCAGAGCCAGAGGGTGTTTAGCCACTGTGGGACCATATGAAAAGATATTCAGCTTCGGGTACAGGAGTCTAAGCAAAAATTCACTGCATTTAAACAGGTCATGACCACGTCAAAATGAACGGCATTGCAATGCTATGAGCTACAATCGACGCTTCACTACCATATATCATTATCATGCACCCATTCAGAAAGACAAATGTTATTGTTTACTTTGATGTGTCCAGTATAGATGGCCGTGAGGGTGCAGATACATTGGATGGGTTTATTATATAAGCATTATAATTGCATTATATGTTACTCTACTCAACTGCTAATTCAAAATTCACAAAATATTCCTAATATGTGACCCTGGACCACAAAACCAGTCATATGGGTTTTTTTTTTTTTTTTTTTGAGATTTATACATAATCTGAAAGCTGAATAAATAAGCTTTCCATGCATGTATGGTTTGTTATGACAATATTTGGCCGAGATACAACTATTTGAAAATCTGGAATCTGAGGGTGCAAAAAAATCGAAACATTGAGAAAATCGCCTTTAAAGTTGTCCATTTATGTTCGCGATTGTGCTGCATTCACTCACAAAAAATAAATGTTTTATATATTTACGGTAGGAATTTTACAAAATATCTTCATGGAACATGATCTTTACTTAATATCCTAATGATTTTTGGCATTAAAGAAAAATCAATAATTTTTACCCATACAATGTATTGTTGGCTATTGCCACAAATATACCTGTGCGACCTGTGACTGGTTTTGTGATCCAGGGTCACATATGTTAGACCTTTTATTGAAAGTAGCCTAATTTTATTTGTTGAGACATATAACACCAGTAATAGCTGTATTTGTGATGTTTGATTTGGGGGAGGCATGACATGAGAAAGAGGGTTTTTTTTGCAAATATGCTTTATTTTTGTAATTCCTAGTTGCTACTAGTGTTGCAGAAACTACATACTTCACCTTTAAATGAAGCCAGCCACAGGATGTCTAATGACTAATAACACACAACTCTGTGTGTTTGCCTTGAAATGATAGTCTTGGGTCTCCGTTGTCCTGTCAGAGAGTCATTTCTGGCCATTTAAACGTAATTTTTAAATAACTGTGACATACACTAGATTATGGACCATAGACAAACAATCAGCAAACACACGATCTGATTTTAAATAAGCCAAACTACGTGTTAGTGTTTACAAAAGCTACCAGACAGATTAAGACACTCTCTCAGCAGAAAAACAGAGATGGCTGTCTGATAAACTCTTCGGGCCATTATCCTACCACCGACTGAACAAACACAAGCCTCTGAGCGTGATTTCAGTGTGTGTGTGTTGCTTCTGCGCCCAGCTCATATCAGTAAGGCCACCCCGCTGACGCTTTGTCAATAAAACGAGAGAGAAAAGTCACTCTACCCTTTGCCACCAGCACAATCACCACTTGACCTGACGCAGAAGAATTGTCAGCAACAAAAGCACCACATACATACACACACACACACACTCAGTTCCTGGACAGGCACTCAAAGGTGCACACACATATGTCCCTGAGGCACGGCAATATTACACAACACACACATACAAGCACGTATCTGACAAACACAGACTTATAATCCATGTAGAACAGAAAACAAGGTCTAAAATAGACAGCACACACTGTGAGCATCCAGGAGGGTCCATAGCTCTAGAGCTAAACAAGTTGAAGAGCAGCTAACACACACCAGAGAGAAAGCGGGTCACTAAACAGGCTAAACTCTCTCCAGAAGACAGCAGGAGCAAGCTGTCACCAAACAGTGGTCACCGTGGATACACCTGTCTCACCATCTTTAGCCATATGCTGTACATACAGTACCCTTATGTAGAAGTAGCACACACACACTGCCTAGTAGCTTACCAACTAGATGATTAGTTCTGCCATCAGTTTTCACATCGGGCCTGTGTTAACTAGTTGTACATTTCACAGATAGGTGAATTAATTTGCATTGGCAAAACCAGGAGGGAAATTCTCGGGCTCCACAACCTGCATCCCAGTGTATCTGATTGTCATTATCTTAGACATATTGATGGATTCCTGTAGGTCTTCACTAATTGTTCGGAATCTGGGAGTACTATTTGATTCTGAAATATGCTTTGAACCACATCTTTTCATCCTGGAAACATTTTGGGATCTTTTTGAATGTTCTCTGTACATTCAGAGTCATGTAACATTTAAAAAAAAAGTCTAACTAAAACATTACAGATCATAACTTTGATATAACCTTTTCCAGAATGTTAGCACAAAATCTGAGAACGTTCCCTTTTAGCTGGTATGACATTTACCTCAGGAAAGTTATTCAGTGTTCATAGCCCAAAAGTTAAAATTGTAAATATATTGCTAAATATGTACTAAATCAGAATTATTGCTATATGCACTAAATCAAAATTCTGTTTCAAGCTCTATTATATAGGATACTAGACACACCTCGTTGGGCTAGTAAAAAAAAAAACAACCTGTCTCTGACAAATCAGGACACTTTTTTGTTGTTGTTGTCATCCCTGAACCACCGATACATAATGCAAACTGATTCTCATTCACAACAATGAGGGTATTGGCAATGGCACTATAAAAGATGCCAAGTGCTCCTGCCCAAGCAGCAATATTTAACACCTAGGGAGTGCGAATGGGTTGTCACACACATTTGGCGCAGGCGCATATTTTTGGACAGTATGCAACAAGCAAAATGATTAAATCATCTTACACACGCACATAATCACAATAATAGGCACACACAATAGTCTAATCCAGGATGGAGTAAACCACACACAGCATAAGCACACACATAATAATTCACATCACCACTGGTGAATTTTCTTTGACGAGATGCTCATAGCCGGGAAATAAATCTTTAACATAGTATCCGCACTCTACGTTGTGGCCAATTCCAACTCAGCTAGCAGCAGTGCAAAACAAAGGCAGAGTCACATTAATGCATTTTTGATGAGCCTATCTGCGCCTCTATCTCCAGCCTGCCCATGACTTTGTGTTACACAGACCGTCCTGCAGCTGCACATTTCAGAAGAGTACAACAAACTATTGGATTACTTTGGCCTTGTAATTCCATATGGACAGTGGGAGAACTGGGATAGGGACGCATAATCTGGGACACAATCTTAATCCTACTTCTTACATGAACCAGCCTGTTATCCAGGATTTACAAAATAAGAGTTTACTTTTCAATTTGCAAAAGGACCATGTTTTATTATCTCGTAGAGAAAGGGGAAGTTGATTCAACACAACAACAATAACAGGATTCACATTCACTCGCTTTGGATTGTGATTTTACATGTGATTTTACATGTGATTTGGTGCTAAAAGAATTTATGAAAATAGACCATATAACTTTTTAAGGGACTGACGACCAAAAGATAACACCCTTTTGTCATTCCAAATACAGTTTTTTTTTCCAGATGAAATGCAAATCTTTGAACATTTTGCAGATCTAACAACCCATAGTAGACATGTCTGGAGGGGGAAAAAATACACACATACAAACATAGGCTACTGCACATACATATACATACATGCATTTTGTTGTCATTTCTGAAATGTAAGCCATGGTCACTATAAATCATTATACGGACAAAATATATGTGAAATAAATAAATAAATAAATACATAAATACTTTGTTCAACAAAAGTAAGTCATACAGGCTTGCAAAGAATGAGTAAATAGTGAGTAAATAAATTTTTATTTCGGGGTGAACTATTCCTCAGGAAAGTATAAATGTACATAGGGAGTGGAAATGTACAGTCCTAGAAAATTAAGTAAATATATTTTATACTTTTTATACAGATGCAGAAATCACTCTGAAGAACTCTAAATGGGATGTGAGTAAGCAATGTTATACCGATCAAAGTCTGTGCACCACAATTTAAGTCCACTCACGGGGTGAGTGACAAAAAAGGTTTGACCTCACAGTCCAGGAACGCCTATAACAGTGACTCAGAAGCATTGGTACCGGCACTTAATTTTGAGCATGGTATTGATGAATGATGAAACCAGTCTGACAGGAGTCCCAGGCGCTTCTAGACAGACAGAGATGATTTAAGACCGGCTACATTGCCTCAAATGTCAAAATGTATTTTGTCTGTTTGAATCGGACAGCAAAATATGTCAATTAAGGCATGCAGTTGTAATCTATTTTTTAAGTATTACTCTCAATGATGGATTTGTGTGTTTAAGATGATGCTCTTATGTGGTTTTAAATAGCAATGATAATCAAAATGGCATTATGTGTATGTTATTTACATTTAGAGATTATGCTCAAAGAGATTTAAATTTGCTTCATGCTAAAATTCATTATAGGGAATTGAATTGTATATTTGGAACCAATGTGATACCCTGGTTAAAAAGTTGGAGAAACACTTCCTTTTTACTTAAACAAAAATACAAATATGCATATCGAGATATGAATACTGAATGTAATAGGCAGAGAGGGTAGAAAATTATCTGTATCTGAAAAGTAGGCTACACTGGGTTTATCACAGATTATCTGTCAGCATGATTGTTCATTCATATTAAACAGAAAACATCACCAAATTACCAAACATGACAACATCACCAAATTACCCTGAAAGAAAAACATCATTTACTCTTATGAGGAGTCCCAAAGTGCTTTCTGCCTATTTATGCACGATAATTCCAAGCAAGAAAACTAGCAGAGATGTCACAAAACACACAACAATGTTGTAAACAATTAACAGAACAATGTTTCATGCTGCAATTTGCATGTCACGCAACCGAATAGAAGAGGAGCTGCATTTTGGCATGCAAAATGAAGATCACACCCGAGAACACGCGCGCACGTGTCCGTCACACACTAATTGGCTGGTTTCTAAAGTGTGTATGCCTGTCTGCATCACAGTGGTGCATGTGGGCGTTTGACTGAATGTGTTGTTCGGATTTGTAACCCTTATGTAGCAGTGACTGGTTCGCCAGTTTCAATTTACACCCCC
Source organism: Leuciscus idus (assembly GCA_021554675.1). NCBI lineage: Eukaryota > Metazoa > Chordata > Actinopteri > Cypriniformes > Leuciscidae > Leuciscus > Leuciscus idus. The sequence goes on along the minus strand of CM038633.1, from coordinate 26,662,622 downwards.
TGTGCTAACGAGGTAAACCCTCAGGGAAACCTCTCCGCCCTCTTCTGGTCCCTCTCTTTCTCCTCAACTCCCTTCTCTCTCATCTTGTTTTTGACAATAATCTCCCAGCGGTGCGTCGTAAGCAGAGAGGAAGAAACATTTTGTCACAAGTGCTTGGCGCGTTGGAGTGGCCATGTTTTATTTACTCCATGGCGAGAGGGAGCTTTTTATGCCCAATTGGCTCCCAGCCAATAGTGGAGCGACCGTAACCACGGTGACACTGACAGATGCAGCAATCACTCTGAAAAATATGTTTGTTTATTGATGTCTGCGGCTTGCCTCTTGTCATCGCTTCCTGTCAGTTCCTCTGCAAAAGAGATGCTTGGAGGACTGTCTCTTGAGTGTGACAGACAAACACAGACAAAGAGGGAATTGTCATTAATGTCAAAATATTTGATTCGTAGTTATATTTCTCAGGTGATCTAAGCACCTCTGACTTTACCAACAAAATCTGAAAATTGCACAAAACTATTTTGTATTTTTAGAGAGCTTTGTAGATCTACTTAATCTTCACTACTTATTCTAGAGGCGCTTCATATATAGAACATTTTAGGGTTTCCCATCATGGCATAATTTAATGGATTTACTATTAAATGTGCAGTATGCGATTTTTCAAAATCGTTGTTGAACACTGTTGAAATTTGAAATCGACCCAAACAAACTCACCCCTCCCTTCACTGCTCCGCCCCCAAAATGCACAAACATGCAATGCAAGAGTATCTCTTTTACAATATTAGAAGCAAAGCAAAATAATGCTTAGTGAAAAAAAAAGTAAAGATGAGGAACGTTCGACAAGGAAACACACACACAAAAAAATGAATATAGAGTACAAAAGACTATATAAGAGTTTGTTGTTAGTCCCCCAGCTGCACACACTCAAAACCATGTTACTCACACATGGCGAAAAAACAACGTAACATCGTCGTCCGTTTTCAGGCCTTCCCGCTTTCCAGTCTCTGCAGCGCTGGAAAGCTTTTCTAATATTACCATGGGTTCTAAAGCTCTTGCCTGATCATAACTATTATTTTTCCATTGAAGTGAAGTGAAGAGTTTTTCTCTATTGTAATGTCTTTCTCAGCCATCAACGGTCACTCTCTCTCCTCCCTCATCATGAGTGGACATGCCCCCAACTACTGATTGGCTACAAGTTTTTTGTGGTGCTTGGTCCGATCCACTTTCAACAGCGTTTTTCAAAAATAGCTTACTGCACCTTTAATTAATTCATTTTGATTTAATTTAAAAAAAGAAGAAATATGTTGATTACATTTTATGAATTAAACAGCTTGTAAACATACCATTTTATCACTAGAAAAAAATGTATAATCTGTTAAACATCAAAGTATTATGCAATCATTTATGCCATTTCTCCTTTTGGCATAAAGCATTCTTTAAAATTGAGGAACATTTTTTTTTTAAAATAAAGTGTAACGTGACATTATATAATGCTTAATTACAAAATAGAAATTAAAAAGACAAAATTCAATATACTTCATGTTAACTTATCTACATATCATCTTATACTACTTATATTACTTATTTCTTCTTTACAAACCCCAGGTTAAAAACCATGTTAGATCAAAAATGTCCAGATGAAATGGAAAAGAGACAAAAAAGCCATCCAGTACCAGTGACCCCTCTGCGACCCAGACAGACCCGGACCCTTTCCGCCTTGAGCGAGGGTCTTGATAACTGCTAACAACAAGCCTCTGTTTAAACACTGAAATGCTGTCTGTATGTCCGTATGACTTGCTTATTAGCTTAACTGGGTCCTGTGACCCCTTTCCTTACACAAAGAAACACACCAGAGACGAATCAATCCCATCTGCCTGGCCAACACAGGAAATCTGATAGTCTCCGTTAATATGTCATATCCTTCGCATGACTATAATTTAATTTCCTCCGATTAATTTCTGGTCATAAAATTGCCATAAGAGATGAAGTTAGAGTAGCTTGTACTAATGCAGGCTTGCCTGTGGTTCTGTAATTCATGTGTGAAGACTGTTTGGGTGGGTTTTTAAAAAGATTTTCAGCTTTTAAAACATACTTAATAAAATGGTAAGCCAGGCAGTAATTATTGCCTCTCATTTAGCCTGAGTCATTATTAGTTAAGAATTAATCTCATTAATTAGAGAGCTGAATGTAAGATTGCAACAGACAGCTGCATTTGAAAAAGCTTTGCTTAGATGTTGTTGTGTCGTTGTTTCTTGTTGTATTGTTTGAGTGCACAACCAGAAAAAAAAAAAAAAAAAAACATTTTATTCTGTGCTTGCTTGCACTGTCTACGCAGCATAACAAGAAAACAGGTAAGTAATCAATCATGAATTGGAGTAAAGGAAACATGAACTCATAAAAATATATTACCTCCAAAAACACTTTACATTTAGGTTATCTCCAAACCCAGAAATGAAATAGGAGAGCTTTTTAGTCTTATTGGAGCTGAATTATTGTGTGTTTGTGTGCGTATGGTGAGACTAGCAATTATTTCTCTGTTAGCTTGGGTTGAGACAGTAAATTATGATTTTCTATACGGATACAAATTCTTCATTTCTCTCTGTCAACCCACACACCTGAGTCCCAGTGAGAGAGCCCTGTAGGCGCGCACACACACACACACACACACACACACACACACACACACACACACACACACACACACACACACAGACACACACACACACATGCAAACGCACACACGAGAAGTATATCCCAGACTGAAAGTGTTTTGCTGGAGGTCATGAAATGCACGGTACGCCAGCTTGCTTTCCCTGAGGTGGCTTCAAAGACATCAACGTGGATGTTTTTGCGGATTGGATTTTCACTCCCCAGTTATTAAATAGGTTGACATCAGGGAAGGTTCGTTAATGACTGTCTCATTCAAGACAAGGAGACATGGAAGTACATGAGGACAAAACAGAAACCTCGCTGTCTCATTTCACAACACACTTTCATGCACTAGGAAGTTCTCTAACAACCTCTGAATCAGATCCGCCCCCAAATTCCTCCTCCTTGTTATTTAATTCCTCTGTGACCAAGTTAGATGACAGGTTCAAGTACAACAAAGACTCTGCCTCATCTAAAACAAAGGAGGATAAACCCATCAGAGAAAAGAGAGAAAAAATCTAACATGTTCACAATTCATTAAAGGTTAAAAACAAATCAGAAAAGCCAATTAAGTGGTTATGTAATTTGTTATTTCACTTTTTTACATTGGAAATCGTTTAATTAGTCTTTCATTTGAGTCATTGGGTAACAAAAAAAGTTTCCAGATGTTCATCTTCATCTCTTTACCTTTATCAGATAGATAGATAGATAGATAGATAGATAGATAGATAGATAGATAGATAGATAGATAGATAGATAGATAGTCATTTCTATTGTTGCCGCAAGGAGGTTAAAGTTCTGTTCAAGCGGTCAGAACGACATCATATGCAGAGAGAGATCATTATCACACCACAACCACCTGAAATTGGAGCTCGGATTCGTCTCAAGGGGCTGCCGGTAAGCTGTCAATCAACTTGTTTTCAGACGCCCAGTTTGATACATCATAGCCACTGGACGGCCCATCAAATAAATGGACAGCTTGTCATCACGACGGGATGATTTTGAAAATGAGGACTTGCAAAGACGTCGCAAAGTCACTGATGAGGGTGTCAACATTTACTATTTTATTATATCACACTGCATATGGGAACATAACTAATCAAAGTGACAAATGACATCAAAAAACAATTGACAAGTGACACTGCAAGAGCACTTTTGTGAAAAAAAGGAATGTTAGCAAGCCGCTGGCAGTGGAGGGGGTGGTAACAATACCAAACAACTCTACGGTCTTGAAATTGTAAAGTGATATTCCCCTCCCTGTTCCCTTTCACAGTGCCGCTCTCATTATTCTTGCTTATTGAGATGGATAAACCTGAAGTTGGTAATTACATCCCCCTTCTCAGCCTGTTCTACACATGCGGAAGTTAATTAGCCTAAGAGTTAGCTAATTCTGAGAGGAAACTAAGCAAATAGCATGAAATCCACTCTCTTTAATCATCACCTGAACATAAACCAGGAAATTGATTTTCCCGTCAGACTCTTCAAGAGAGTGATTGGCGTTTTTGTTGTTGTCATTTTTTGCTTGCTTGTTTCACAGCTGTGGAGCAGACAGTGGGTGATTTAGATGATGGCACAGCATGGCTTATGAAACTTCTTGTTGTGTAGGCAGTCATATAGTTTAAAATAGAGAAAACAAAAGCTTTTCAGATTCTGAAATTTTGGTTTATAAAAACCATAAACATTGTAATCTGATGCAAGTATTCGTTTACATTATGCATTAAATGTATTTCGAACAAAACTTCAGCGATTGCACAGTGCCTAGTGCCCAGTGCCCAGTGCCCAGTTCCCAGTTGCTGCGTTCAGAAAGGGGGGGGGGGGGGGGGTATCACTGGGATAATGGCACTGGAGTATGGAGCCCCTAAAGGGACTTCCTACCCTTATATGTAATCGAATTATAAAAATGTAAAAAAAAAAATTATGTGGGAGGAAAATTTCGATGGCAATTCTTTTGCAATTTCTTGCCAATGTTTTGCATTACAAATGTTTATTTTCACATATAAACATTGATCAGCGAACATAAACAGAAGCTCAACCGTACATCCTTGACGCACGAGAACAAACCTCATTGGTTCTTGCATGTCAAACAAGCATGCTTGAGCTTCCTTTACCATAACTGATGTGTGCGTTGATTAATGTTTATATGTGAATAAGAGCCTAAATTAAATCTTCATAAAATTTGAACTAAACTAACACTGTACATGAAACACTGTACATGAAATCAGCAAAGGTTTAAAGTCCAGGTTCAGAAAGTTTTGCTTTTTGACCCGTGGACTTTACACCTCTGGTTATCAGTTCAATTGAGCCATCAATCTGATTATAAACTGATTATTTGGGTGCATGTACATGTAACATATCTATTAACTTTCATTGTATGGACAAAAACAGTTGAAAGTCATTCAGGTTTGGGAGTTGTAAATATGACATCATTTTAATTTTTACATGAACTAACGCCTGTAACACTCTCCTCCATATCACAGTTCACCCAAACACATTTCATGTTGAATCCTGAGTGCCTTTTTTTCTGTGAGATATGTAACATATGTTGGGCAAAATGAAGTTATTGCCTTTGACCTGCATATTTTATGGATGAGAGGCTTTTGCCCTTGAGTCAGGCAGATCACAAGCTCAGCATATGTCCAGTGCAGACCCGGGACCCTCTGCCGAACATAACTACACCTCCAGGCACAGAAACTGAGCCTGTACACAGCATATCAAACAGGAGGTCAACGGGCTCCCATATGCATGGAACTCAAAGTGCAGATGAAGGGAAGTGGGTCTTGAAAGCGCACAAAGGCATCAATGGTAGCAGCGATCGCGAGGCACTTAACTAAGAATGAGAAGAGGCCAAGGAGAAGGAAAGGAGCTATTGAAGAGAAAAATATATAAGTTTAATGAGCTGCTCGTCTTTGGCCTGTTTTCTGCAGAGAGATGCTACAGTCGATCCACCGCGTGGGGATCGTCAGTGAGCGTTTGGGAATAGAATAAGCGTCGGCAGTAGGGGCGGCGGATCTCGGTTTGCTATCGTTAAGTCTAGATGGAATTAAAGCCTGTCAGATAGGGAGCGGGGTGACTCATCTGGAACATGTCTGGGGGTTGCTTTGGGGGAAAGATGTCAGCTACACTCCAGCACCCAACTCCCCACTACCTCCTCACAGATCCAATACAATAAGTTCTCCGCACACAAAACCTAATTACTCTCTATGGTTTATGAGTGGGCAGCATTGCGTCGACACTTCAAAGTGTAAAGATCAGGTGTCTTGTATGACTCTAATTAACATCAGTATATAGATCCCAAGACTGCATGTCACTTTGAGTCTAAGAAAAGGCAAATAAAAAAATAAAAGTAAAAGCTTCTACAGTAGAAGCAGCAGCGGTTACTCATCAGTGCATCAGCCTTCTAGCTTGATTTTGACAAATCCCACAGCACATTCCTCCAAATTACCATCATTTACTCAATAATGACAGTGATAAATCGTTCAAAACATAAAAACAGCCAGAACACACTGGCTGTTTCAGTACAAAACACTGGGGAACAGCCAACAATTAAGCTAAACAAAACTCCAAATACAGAGGTTTGTTATTCTATAATCATGTTAGAACCCCCCTCTTCTCTCTTGGCCAGAAAGACAGAATTAATGACAAAATCCTATTCCCTTTGTGCTCATGGGCGATGTTCGCCTGTTCTGTTCACATACTGTGTTAAGCAACAGGGTAAGCCGGTGCATTTCATTAAGGAACAAAAGGAACGCTGTGGAAAATCAGACAACTTTTGAAAACTCAAACAAACTCAAATCCACCGACTATGATATGCTCCTTTTTTAATGGGCTTCAGGGCTAAGCTGCTTAGGGAAACAAAGAAGGTTT
>CM038633.1:26441118-26651118 GCA_021554675.1 Leuciscus idus | reverse complement strand
TGTAAACAACTACAAGTCAATTCACAAGCTATTTTTTGGTTGATTTCCCTGGAAATTGTAAACACTGTAGCTCTATCAAAACATGCTACTGTTTTAGCAGGTCTTCCCAGACAGCAATGTAGTGTCTGCACGTACCAGATGTGGGCCGGATCTGGGCCGACACTATGTTGCTATCTGGGTTCGTAGTAATGGCATTAGTTTGGGGTGGGACTAAAGATAAATATTTTTCATATCTATTTGTATATCAAATTGTATAAAAAGTTGGGAAGGTTTCACATTATTTATTTTATTTTATTATATATATAATATATAATATGCTATCTAAATATCTTAAATAATAACAACATAATAAACATAAATATTAACTTTTGATATTAAAGTAGATATTAAAGATATCTATTTGGGTTGCATTTACATTTGGTGCTGCTGTTTACACGAAACAGATTAAAAGGAATAGTTTAAATTTAAATTAAAAAATAAATAAATACGGCCAGGCCAGCATTTACTCATGTAATTCATCTTACTCTTTACCACACAAAAGCCATCAACCGAGGTGTTCAATCTTCAAAAATGTCACAAAGGCACCACAACATTAGTCCATACAACTTTTGTACTATTCTTCCAAAGTCATTAAACCGATTTGGTTGAGAAACCTAAATCTAAGTTGGTATTCACCAAATACCTTGACATCAATCCTAGTTCTCCTTAGAAAAAAAATCAGGTAACACTTTATTTTGAAAGTTATATATAGTCAAATATTCTGTTGACTATAAGTAACTTTGAAACTACATGTCAAATAACTCTCATTAGAGTATTAGTAGACTGTCTACTTAATATCTGCTCACTCTTTGTTATTGTGATAGTCCTCCAACAGACATTCAACTGACTATATTAAGTAACTTTGCAAGTACATTTCAACTTATTTTATCCCTACCTTTCCCAGTCTACTAATACTCTTCTAGCACTCTAATGAGAGTTAATAGACATGAAGGTGCAATGTTACTTATAGTCAACATAATGTTTTAAAGAGACCATCAAACTAAAGTGAAACCAAAAATCATTAGTGATATAGTGTGCCCAATTTGTAAAAGAATCATTCAGACCACTTTTATAAAACTGATCAACCAATTCATTGAACAGGTCTGACCCATATGAACAATTCACGAATGCTTATGTGAGAAATAAATAGGGGCTTGAGGCACAATTTATTTTTTTGGGTGAACTTGAACTTCCCATTAAAACAATTATAAACCACAGCAAAACACCATTTTTTATTTCATTAATGATCATTTAACAGCCAGTGTGTTCTCAGCTATAGGTGAAGTGATGCAGATGTATTTTAAGTGCTTGTATGGCCCTGAGAAACCTGACACAGTATCTCATCAGACTGCGAAAGTCCACTAATTAGTCAGCGAAGAGCTGAGCATGTTACAACAGCACATCTGGATGGAGCGGCACTAAAAAACGCTGGATCATCCCTATAAAAATAACCATCCATTAAAATAACAACCCCAAGATACATCACATTGCTGTTTTTAAGACAGAGATCTCCTCTTAACCTGCTCCAGGAAAGTGAAGAAATATGCCAGGTTTCTGTTTCTTCTCTAATGTCCCTGTTGTCAAGCCTCAAGTCTCTTCAGTGCTTCTCCAGTCCCTGAGAGAAAATTAAAAGATAATGCCTTGTTCGTGCAAGTAATTCTCAGCAGTATGTAGCAGATAAAGGTGCCCTTCATCATTGGTGACTCCCAAATACCCCAGCGTACAGAAAGACTCTTTACAACAACAGCAACCCCCTTGTGCTGGCACTTGCTGAACTTCTGGGAGGACAGGAAACCGCTGCAGTTGACAGAATTAACACAGAAAGGAAGCAGCATTGTCAACTCAGGACTTTCCAAATAAAGAGTTACAGTGCAAACAATTGGTTCGCTTGCAATATATTTTCATGTCAAGCATCAACAGACAAGCAGATAGTACTGCAAAAATAATATTAACGCTCCCTTTTAGATGCACTAATCTGCTCTAATCAAAGACCGCAAAGGTGCCGGTAACACAAAACACCTGGAATTCCTATAGTTATGCTTCCATATTATGCCTGAAAAGAGGAATTAAAATATTTCCAAGGTTTTAATCGCCATTCTAATTGTTTCAGTGCTCAAGTGAAGGCAACATGAGAATTGCCAAGCAATTGAAGGGCTTTGCTATTAGCTTGCTCGTCATTCACTTGTGCTGCAATTTAGGATCCACTGGGTGAGGACGAGTGAAAACCAGTCATTATGTCGTAATTATGATGTGATTATAGCCTTATTATGGCTAATGCTTTGTCAATGCCACACATAACTGAGTATGCGCATGTAGTGCGTGGCAGACATCGGCTTTCTTGAGTAAGTGTTATTAATTACCATGCAAAGATAGGTGGCAGAGATGCGAGTGTGTGTGAATATGTGATGGTGGCTCATTAGAAGCACTGAATAAGATGAGGTATTAGTGTATGATGTTTTCCCAAAGCTCCACTAGTCATTTCAGAGCTGTGTTTTCACTCAAGGAGAGCCACTCAATCTCAATTAACATGGAAAAAGCACAATATCAGTAAAGAAATGGTAGTGGCGCAGTGGATAAGACACATGCCTTTGGTGTGAGAGACCCGGGTTCGAATCCACTGTGAGACACCAATGTGTCCCTGAGCAAGACACTTAACCCCTAGTTGCTCCAGAGGCGTGCGACCTCTGACATATATAGCAATTGTAAGTCGCTTTGGATAAAAAAAGCGTCAGATAAATGTAAATGTAAATGTAAAAGAAATGCACAGGCACACATCCTCAGTGTGTGTGTGTTTTTGTGCTCTCCAACAATGATGACTCTGTTAGGTGGATGGGGCTTTTCCGAACAAAGGGCAAAGGGACAGAGGAGATAAGAGAGTTTTTGCGATAACTTCCCCTCTCTGTTCCTCTCTCTTTCGTTCCCTTCTATCCATCTCTCTTATCTCCATTTCACCATTCAGCATATGGCATCCCTGCAAAGTACAGGAATAAAAAGACGGAGGGTTTGCTTACATGGCCGCTTTAACCACTCGTACCCTTCTCCATGTTACCACTTAGAATTCAATCTGTCTGTTTCCTTATCTGTCCAAGGTCCGTACATTCTCTAATGCAGCCCTGTAACAAAACACAGTAGAAGAAGGAGCAGAGGGTTATGGGATACAGGTGAGAGGGTGACACACTGAATAATTAAAAAAAGAATACCCTATATAAGGGGTATGCCAGATGAAAATGAGATTTGCCTGTTCTGTGGTATGATAGGATAGTCGTCAGTGTGTCATGGTTTATTGTGGAGGAAACAAATCCTGGGGAGGGTGTGGGGTGTGGGTTGTGGGGTGTGGGTTGTGGGGTGTGGGGTGTGGGGTGTGGGTTGTGGGGTGGGGTGGGGTGGGGTGGGGTGTGGTGGGGGGTGGGGTGTGGGGTGTGGGGGAGGGTGTGTGTGTGTGTGTGTTCCTGGGGTGTTCCTGGGATGTTCCTCCCCATAATTCCTATCCTGCCACATCAAAGTACCTGCAAATGTCAAGATCAAGGATTGAAATGTCGTACTGTGTTTAAAAAAGTAGTACATATCAGAGGAACTAAACTAAACTAAACTAAACTAAACTAAACTAAACTAAACTAAACTAAACTTATGTATTTTTATGCTTTGTTTAAAGTGCAAAAAAGAGTAGAGTTGTTCTTTTCTATTGCAATTTTTCTATTTTGAGTATGTATCAGAAGGGAGCATGTGTTGTAGTGTGCAAGTAAATGTGAGGTTTGTGTGTGCATGTGTGTGGAGTGGAATTCATATGGTTCCTCTTGACGAGGCAGCGCTTTTCTCCAGCGTCCTTAACATGTAATTAATCAATTCAGGTCCCAAAAGAGCTCTATTTATAACTGCTTGGAGGACCTCTCCATCACAACACTGCACAACTCCTCAACTGAACATCATGCAGAGCACTCATTGTTTCCAAAACCGCTTCCAATCCACTTTCACATGTCCTGAAGTGCAGAGTGTGTTCAGTCAGGTATTTATTTAAACAATGATGAATGTGCAAATGAACAAATAAGATGTTAGTCTTTCTCAGTTAACAACAGCAGGAACATTCAGTCAGTTTGACTTCACAGAGTATTACCTTTTTCTAAGGGAGATTCTAAATCCCAGTGAGTGCGGATCCTTTGTGCAAAGAGCACTGCTAATGGCATGGGAAGGTGTACATGAATATATCACTTCACAGGAAGTGGATAAGGAAATTTGACAAATTCACTTTTTTCATGTTATTAATTACAGCAGTCATTTATCACTAAAACTATACCAACTATAATAATTTATATATATACTGTATATATATATATATATATATATATATATATATATTTGTCACGTGTAAGTGCATGTTTGGACTTTCAGTTTGTGTTTTCATTTGTTGCTGTTTTCATTTGTTCTTTTCCCACCACTCCTTCGTTTCCATGGTTACTGTCATTATCAGTTCAGTTGTATCACCTGTTTAGTCTTCATCGTCATCTGTATCACCTGTGTTCTGTTAATCAGTGTAATCTGTGTTTGTATTTAAGTTCTGTCAGTCTTCGTCTGATCTCTGTTATGTTTAGTGTGTGTTGCTACCTGTTCTGCTGACCTGTTTAATTAAAGTAAACCTTCGTTTTGAATATATATCCTTGTCTCCGTCTGCCTTCCTTCAACCCACCGTGACATAATCGTGCAACAATTATTTGATCCCCTGATGATTTTTTTAAGTTGGCCCACTTACAAAGAAATTAAGGGTCTATAATTTTTATGGTAGGTTTATTTAACGGATTGAAACAGAATATCAACCAAAACATCCAGAAAAAAACACATTATATAAAGGTTATAAATTGATTAGCATTGATCAAGTGAAATGAGTATTTGATCCCCTACCAACCAGCAAGAATTCTGCCTTCCACAGATTGGTTATGTGCCCATGTGAAACACAGATTAGTCCTTTCACTTCAATAAAGTACTCCTAATGTCAGCTAGTTATGTGTATAAAAGACACCTGTCCACATAATCTGTATCTTCCATTCCAACCTCTCCACCACCATGGACAAAACCAAAGAGCTGTCGAAGGACATCAGATACAAGATTGTAGACCTGCACAAAGCTGGAATGGGCTACAAGACCATCAGCAAGGCTTGGGAGAAAGTGCTGTGGTCAGATGAGACCAAAATTGAGCTCTTTGGCATCAACTCAACGTATTTGGAGGAAGAGAAATGCTGACAATGTACCCAAGAACACCATCCCTACAGTCAAGCATGGAGGTGGAAACATTATACTCTGGGGATGTTTCTCTGCTAAGGCTACAGGACGACTTCACTGTATTGAGGGGCTGATGGACGGGGCCATGCACCGTAAAATCTAAAAAAGAACCTCCTTCCCTCAAAAATTATTGACCCTTCATTTCTTTGTAAGAGGGCAAACTTACAAAATCAGCAGTGGATCAAATAATTCTTTCTTTCTTTCTTTCTTTCTTTCTTTCTTTCTTTCTTTCTTTCTTTCTTTCTTTCTTTCTTTCTATATCATTCAGTGCTCGTTCATGAAATGCTCTGCACTGGGGAGAGCTTGATCTTTTCCCAGTTGGCCTGAAGACCCAAACAGCTGAGGTGTCTGAGCACCAGTTCCCTGTGTGCAGTGTGCACACAACAAATCTTGAGTGAGCCAGGATTATCCAGTCGAGATATTTGAGAATGCAAATGCCGACTTCTCTTAATGGTGCAAGGGCAACCTCTGCGACTTTCATGAAGGTGCAAGGTGACAGGGACAGCCAGAAAGGGAGGACCTTGTACTGGTATGCCTGACCCTCGAAAGCAAATCAAAGAAAAAGTCAGTGTCGAAGGCAAAATCGAGACATGGAATTATTCATCCTTCGAGACTATCGCTGTGAACCAATCCTGTTGACAAACACATGTCAGAATACGTTTCTGTGTTAACATCTTGAACGGGAGCTTGTGCAGGTCCCGATTTAAAAGTCGTAGGTCCTTTCTTTGGTATGATGAAGTAAGAGCTGCAGGAACCCTTCTTCATCTCGGCTGGAGGGACAATCTCTATTGCTACTTTACCAATAAGGCTTCAATTTCCGCACCCAGGACAGGGGCGTCTTTGCCTGCCACTGAGGTAAAGAGAACGCTGCTGAACCTGGAAGGACACCTAGTAAACTGAATCGCGTAGCCAAGTCTGACTGTCCTGATGAGCCAGCTTGAAGGATTGGGAAGTGCTATCCAGGCCTCCAAACACTGCACGAGCAGCACTAGAGAAACAATCGTTTTCGAACATACCTGCAGTGAAGCGCCGAAGCGGGAACATTGGCCGCAATGTTGGTAAGCCACGCGTCCCAATCCTGTGGTTGTGGGTGTACTGGAACATTGGAACCAGCTTGTGACAGTTCAGGAAGATATGTGTCTTCTGAACATGCCACACTGTGCGCAGGGCTTTGTGTGAGTCGTGTCTGAACATGAGGAGGCAGTAAGTCCTTGTCCATCATGTCTGGGCTGCAAACTATGTGACCCAAAGAATGAGGAAGTTGCTCTTTCTTTGAAAATGTGGGTACCACTGCCACTTGGGCGAGCGGCAGAGCAAAAATAAAATGAAAAAGATTCTCCACCAGGCCCTTTACCGGGGGAAGGAGCGGTGCGTTCACCACCTCCTGGGAAAGAGCACCTCCTCTCACCTCTGAGGAGCCTGTCTTAGGGAGACTTCAAAGCCTTCTTAGGATTCTTAGGGCTCACCTAACGAGCAAGCTGCATTGCCTTCCTGCAGGCAGTTTGACATTATGGCCGGACTGTGGGTTCAGGCTGCAGCAGAGCTGTTCCTGCATCAATCCCAGCTCAGAACTACCCTTGTCCAGCTCTTTTAGAGCTTTGGCCTGATGAACCTACAGGATGGCCATGACATGCAGGGTGGAGGCGGCCTTTCCAGCAGCACTGTAAGCCTTCAAAGTTAGAGACAAAGCTTACAGGCCCTGGATGTGAGTCTGGGACGATTCCGCCTGGTAGCTGCGTTTTGCGGGCATAAATGTGCCGCAACCGCACGCTCCACCTGTGGAACGTTCGTATACCGCCTGGCCGTCCCACTGTTGAGGGTAGTGAGGGTTTAAGAGCTTGTGAAGCAGTACCAGGTAATGAAAGTAATGAAACAACTTAGTCAGCACTTTATGCACTTCTTGGAAGAAAGGAACTGGGGTCAGGCGCTGCTGTGAGTCACGTTCTGAGCCTAGAAACCAATCATCCATGTCATGTTCTCGCAATGGTCATGTTCTTGCAATAAGGACATGTAACATCCACAAACGCTGTCTCAGCGTGGGTGAGACCCAAACACTTGAGACAGCGATCATGACCGTCCGAGGATGAAAGATATCAACCGCATCCAGAAACACCCAGGCGTAAAAGCTCTCCGTCTATGGTTGCTCTTTTAGAGGAAAGTTGCTCTTTTATGTTGCTGAAGTGCCTAGGGGAACTCTCTTTGCACTTATCTGTGCACTGCTTGGAGACAGAACGCCCAAAAGTGTGGTAACACCAGCAACCCACTTCTTCCAGAAGTGAATGAAATGAGCTTGTGTAGTGATGACACTCCAAAGAACAAATCTAAATGAGTGATGAACACCATCTCCCTTTTATACCCGTATGTCTGGGGGAGTGGCATGCAAATTCCAAGTGCCGATTCTCATTTCCTGCACAGGAACAGATTCAGCTTGCGGGAGCAATCGCTTCACTTCATTTGCTTTCTTTCATGGAGAAGATGCATTGAAGGCTCTCAATGTTAAGAAAAACTCAAAGTATCAGTGGTGTTTGGAGTTCCCAAGTGTGACCATCGTGTCAGTCACCGAAACCACGTCGAAGTGACTGACAGATAGGGAAACTTTGGCTCACCCCTGCCAAAGGGACGTTACATGTGTTTTTTCATATAAAATGTTTTACTTTATAGTAGATTATAATAACATCTCAATATAGGTTAACACTGAGAGCCTTCAATGCATCTTCTCCATGAAAGAAAGCAAATGAAGTGAAGCGATTGCTCCCGCAAGCTGAATCTGTGCCAGTGTAGACCGATAGATTAGCTAATAAGAATGGCGGGTTATTAATTTCCACTTCTGTCGAAGGCACACCTGTGCTCTTGTCTCTATCTCTCTCAGGCGTACAAGCTTGGCATTGCCACTGTAAGGGATTATTACAGACATTAAAAGCACATTACATACCCCGCCCTGCCCCTTCCACACACACACACATACACAAACTTCATTAGGCCTTGCCCATTAACTCTCTCTCTCTCTCTCTCTCTCTCTCTCTCTCTCTCTCTCTCTCTCTCTCTCTCTCTCTCTCTCTCTCTCTCTCTCTCTTTCTCTGGTGGAAAGCTTGTGCAGAGAGTCATCATTTGCCAAAAAAGCCATTAAAAAAAAAAACATAATTACAGAGAGAAAGCAGGAAGAAAATCAAAGAGATTGGCCCTCTTCTGAGAGAGAGACCTCCATTCTGACATTCCCATTGAAAAGATAAAAGCTCTTTCCAATCTAACATTATATCACACACAATGCATACAAGACCCTATCATCTCTCTCTCTCTCTCTCTCTCTCTCTCTCTCTCTCTCTCTCTCTCTCTCTCTCTCTCTCTGCTCCTTTTCTCTTTCTCTTCTCTTCTCTTGTCAAAAGAAAATTACGTTATCTACAGTATGTGTGCACTGATTTATTTTATTTTTTTTATATATATATATATATATATATTTTTTTTTTTTTATTGGACTGTTGGTATTTGTTTTGTTCAAATGGACATACAAAATCAAAGTTGTTTATCACATAAGGCAATATCAGGCAATATCAGACAATATCATATGAGCAAGAGTGTGATTTTATAAAAAGCAGTTTTATAAACAACAAGTTGAGTAACTTACATTCCATATATACTGTATATTGCAATTAAAATTAGTCAACCCCCCCAGAGACTGTAATAATTTCAGTGTTTTTTTTATTTATCTTTTTATTTTTTTATCTGTAACAGTTTAGTGACAAATGAAAATTGAACATTTCAATATATAATGTAAGTGCTATGGACTGGAAATGTTGAGTGCTAGGACTTTTTTATTAATACAGCAATGTCATAAGTTTTCAATCCCTAATAAATACTGCTGTTTTAAGTAACTTGTTTGTATGGTATGGTACAAACTCTAAACCAAAACTGAATTAGTCAAAAGTCAAAAGAGCTCTCACAAAAGCCATAGAGAACAAACTGTTTTACAAAGTCTATGGCTACAAGAAGATTCCCAAAACACTAAAAGTTCATAGAGAGACAGCTGGCAGCCTAATTCAAAAGTTTAAAATTTGTTGTACCAGAAGACCATTGAGGGTTTTGAAGACAAAGCACAATATCATTCTAGGGAATAAAATGTTTAATCAGAGCAACAACATAAAAAAAATAAATAAAAAAAAATAAAAAAAAATTAATTTACTGCCAAAGTCTTGCAAGATGACCTGATGAAAGGAATAAAAAACATTTCAATGCAGAGTGTACGAAGAACACAAGACACATTTTAGAGTGGTCTTTTATTGTGGCCAGCCTAAGGCACACCTGTGCAATAATCATGCTGTCTAATCAGCATCTTGATATGCCACAACTGTGAGGTGGAGAAGTGCACACTAACACAGATCTAGACAGATTTGTGAACAATATTTGAGAGAAATAGCCCTTTTGTGTACATAGAAAAAGTCTTAGATCTTTGAGTTCAGCTCATGAAAAATGGGGGCAAAAACAAAAGTGTTGCATTTATCATTTTGTTCAGTGTACTTTCTTAGCACATAAATTGGCTAGAAATGATGGCGGTGTTTCAAGCTCTCAAACACTTCCTCCCAGACCTGAGGGGCCATCATGTGCTTGTCCGCACGGACAACACATCTGTGGTCTCTTACATAAACCATCAGGGGGGTCTGAGGTCACGTCACTTATGCAAACTGGCACCATATCCTCCTGTGGCCCTCTCTGAAGGCAATTTACATCCTGGGGTTTTTAAATAAGGGAGCAGACATCCTGTCGAGGCAGGGACCGAGTCCCGGGGAATGGAGACTCCACCCCGAGGTGGTGGAGCTCCTATGAAAAACTTTGGTCGAGCGGACGTAGACCTGTTCGCATCTTAAGAGACGACACACTGTCCACTGTGGTTTTCACTCAGTCAGCCAGCTCCTCTGGGGCTTTTTGTTCAGTGTAGATGGTCCTGCCACAGACCTTGCGCCGAACGACCACTCATGATCGCCCCCCAACCTGTGAAGGAAGCATCTGTCGTTAGCATTACGCGACGACAAGAACACTGGGCCTTGGGCGAGGAACCAAGGTTTCTTCCACATTACTAAGACACGTAGGCATCGCCGCGTGACCTTGATCATGCGAAACAGATTTCCCCTCGGAGAAAACCGGCGTTTGGTGTTTTAAGCCCCCAACGGCGCCTTCTAGGAAGCGAGGGGATGGGTAGGTTTAAGGTTGAGGGTAGGGTTAGCTGCCTCTAAGGAGCCATTGGGGGCTTAAAACACCATCGAGCGAGAAAACCCCTTGATTCTGCCCCACCACTGCAAGGGCCTCATGTACAGGAGGCCAAAAGTTATTACGTTGGACACAGCTGCCATTAGACCCACCAGTCTGAAACTGTTTTACAGTGAGTGACTGGCCTAGTTTTTCCAAAGGCCAAAGGGAAGAACCCGATATTGGTACACTTCGCCCCTGAAAGCGAACCTCAGGGACTTCCTGTGATCAGGATGGATGGCTACATGGAAGGACGCGTCCTTCAAATCTATCGTGACAAATCAGTCCTCGGACTGAATCTGTGACACAATCTGTTTGAATGTAAGCCTCCATCCTTCTTTGGAACAATGACGTAACGGCTGTAACCCCTGACTCCCTGCTGGGAGGAGGAACCCTTTTCTGTAAGTCTGTACTTCTTGCTCCATAACCAGAGCCTGCTCGGGGTTCACCACCGTAGGGAGGACCCCTAGAAATCTGGGCAGAAGAACCGAACTGAATTCTGTAACCCTTTCTATAGTGAGCAGGACCCAGTGAGATATATTTGGCAGTAGCTTCCACGCTGCCAGAAAATCTACTAAGGGGACCAGTCTCTCGAGACTGGCCTCCGGGATTGGTCGAACAGCCACTTCGTAGCCCTGTAACTGCGAACCGGCAGGGAAAACCAAACTGACTGTTCAACGACCCTCCTCGGAGGATCGTTGGGAAATGCAGGCACCTCGGCGCCCTGAAGCGGCGAACCGGCAGGGAACAACCAAACTGACTGCTTTAGGACCCTCCTCGGTGGATCATTCGGGAACACTGACACCTCGGTGCCCTGAACCGGCGAACCGGCAGGGAACAACCGAACTGGCAGAGCTGCGACCCTCCTTAGAGAGTCGCTTCCCAGAGGGCGCTGAGGAGAAACGGGCACCGTATTTTGATGAGGTGGAAACTGTTTCTCCCCGGAGGGGACTGCCCTCAGAAGTCTGACGGCTTCAGCGTCAGGACTTCATCTTAGTCAAAGCCTTCTTCGAGATAACGACTGTCCTCAGATCTGTCTTATCCCAAGACGACTACAGCTGAGACTACTAAAGGAACCAGCCTTTCGAGACTGGTCTCTAGTATACCTTGAGAAGCCAATCCAGCGTCCTGAAACGGATGACCGGCAGGAAATAACAGAACTGAACCCTCTTAAACCCTCCTTCTGCGAGTCAGACACTGAGACTAGAACTCGCTGGAGGGCACCGAAGGGAGATGGGCACCATATAATGAGGTGTTATCCATTCCCGCTGTTATCGCTGCCTCAGCAAACGCGCAATCTGAGCCATTAGATTCTTATTGTAGAAATGCAGACCCATAATCTATGCGCTGCCTCGGCAAAAGCGAGATCCGAGCCAAAGAATCTTTATTGACTTTCTTCCCTCAAGAAGAAAGCCAACAGGAGCAGAGCTAAAACTCTTGATAGTGCATATGTTACACGTCAGGAATTTATGAACGAATACTGCCAGCCCCCTTTTATTAGAGCTGACCGTCCATGCTCTACTCCCAAACAAACAAGCTATAGTGACTGTTTGTTCCAGGTGTGCTTTATAGTGTCCTGGTCAATGACGTCACATGACGTTCCGTCATGCCATTGGACTGATTTCATACATGCCTCATGACGCAATCACACAGAGGCGTTCCCACCGCGTCACGACGCAGCTCGAGTTCCCTTAAAAGGGAACCAAAGATTATCAGTGATCTGGAAGCTTTTTCAAGTGTGGAATGGACCAAGATTGCAGCAGAGAGGTGTCAGAAGCTTCTAAGCACTTACAGGCAGCATTTATTGGAGGTTATAAGGAATAAAAGGTTCTGCACAAAAGCACCTTCAGTGCTCGGACCCCTAAAAATAATAAAGTCGATAGCTGTGGTCACAATTCACTTTCATTGTATAAAAATTAGCAGCTTTCAGCAATAAATGTTTTCTTTTGTGTTCCACTATTATTTTGTATTATTGTTTTAACCATTAAAATAGCATGCATAAAAATAGCCATTCAGAACTTGGAAAGAAAGGGGAAAATGCTTCTATACTCAGCATTTCCATTTTTGCAATCATGACATTTTATCTGATAAGAAAATATTCAATGGGGGAAAAATGAGAGCAGTATCTCTATGGATTGAGTTTATGAATATGTGTGATTGAGTAAGACAGAGCAAGAAGGAGAGGAAGTAGGAGTGGGATAATTGGAAGGGGAATTTTAGGTTACTTTGCAAAAAACGGAGATTCATTGCCTGTGTCTTAATCCCCATTCAGTGAATATAAGAGCTAAAGTTCTTGCAGACTTCTGGCTCATATTTCTTCCCATTGTTGGACTACATAGAATATGTTTGAGCGAGTATATGGGTCATCCAATAAAACATGTGCCTTTTTGATAGTTTTTAAGTCTTTTTTGTACAATTTTAAACATTCTGTCAGACAAAGAATGTGTTGATGCAAGTGTTTATAAATCACACTAAGCCATCTCAAGTTAATACATTTTAATATATGTGTGGACATAGTTAAACCTTCTGAAAGGTAACAGGATTGGTGGTAAAATAAATGGTAACATTTTATGTTTTTTTTTTTGTTTTGTTTTTTACATACGGTATAGTCTGTGAGGAAAATACTTCACAGAAGAGGCTGACAGTCAATCAATCAATCAATCAACCAATCAATATTTTACATTTTTAAACATGCAAGGGACAAAAAAAGACATGTTTTGTAGAGTGACCCATATCCATATGCAAGAATCTGCAAGCGTGGTGGCAGTGTCTGGGTGCACCCGGTTAGATTTATGATATATATGCATTTTGGACATGGCTCCAGCTCCCGCATTGGCTGCCGTGCCGGGTTTTAGTGTATCAGCTGAGCGCTAGCTCTTTGTCTTGTCACCAAGGCAATCAGGAAAATAAGGCACGTTTGATTTACTCTGGCCTGGCTTGGCCACTGGGTCCTCACACCGTGAACACTCCTTGCACTCCTCTTTTTTCTCTCGTTTTCCTGTGTGATGGATGACAGAGGATCACTCATTCCTTATAACCTACGGAGAGACTCCATTTATCAAGAGCCTAAGGCCCCGCCCCCAGGTCATAACATAAGCTGTCTTTCATTCTGATAGCCATGGCTAATACATCAGACTCCCTCTATCTCTATCTCTCCCTCTCACACACGTACGATGGGTCAAGCTAATATATCAAGAGATCCACAGGCCGTGGGAGTGCGTTATTTATGATCAGGACTCTGACACGGAAAGCACTAACACAGCAGAGGGAGGGAGGGGTGTGAGCACATGAGAAAGAGACAAAGAGAGATGGATGTTTAAAAGAGATTAGAAGAAGACCATTGGCAAAGCATTTCTGAAAGGGAGCGTGTGAGCGTGGATTATGGGAGATAAGTCTCTAATAAGGTGTTGTCGGATGAAATGTGATCTCCTCAACCAACTACGCATCATGGAAAATTAGCAGGGGTCCAACGGAGAACTCAAAGAAGAATAAATCTCGTTAAAAATGGATTCCAAATAATATAGCAAATATATAGCATTAAGTACATTTTTATTAGTTTTTTCTAAAAGTTTGTTTGGTATAAGTGGGTACACACCTAGACAATTAAAATGTTCTATATAGAACTTTAAAGGGTTCTGTCAGGTGCTTCATATATTTTATGAACTAAACATCCTGTAAAAAAATATTTTATCACACACAAAAACCAAAAAAAAAACCAAAAAAACTGTTAAACATGAAAGTATTATGAAATAATTTAAAACATTTCTCCTTATATTTAGCCTTTTGGCAGAAAATTCTTTAAAATTCTGCATATAACTCTGGCAATCTATGCGCTCCTTTGATGTGTAAACTGAACAATCAGAACATATATGCAAGCAACATTTATGTCCACAAAAACTGCATCTAAAAAAAGCAAAAGGAAGACACAATGAAATTAGTTTCCTTCTGTATAAATAACCAATTATTATCAGAGGTGACCTTTCAAAACGATTAGCTTTCAGCATCACTGTTCAGCATCACTGTTCAGCATAACACAACAGGTGGAGAGAGACAATAAATAAATAAACAGGTGGAGAGAGACTTTCGAATTTAACTAAAATATTGATGGAGTCCAAATTATTGAAGCATCTCAAAACAAGTGAACGACTGTACGACAAGGCCATAAATAATTTTGATGGAGCGTAGGCTGGATTTCCTGTACTTGTAGGTGAGTATATGATTTGATCGACATGTAAAGCAACCAATTACACTTTGTTTTTGTTTTTACATGCTGTTTAGGTCTGGGTTGATCTGAAATAGATGATACCACAATAGAGAGCTGCAGGGATTTTGTAGGCTAAAACTCAGAAACAAGTAGCATTTTAGTACTTTTGGTTCCATCATCCGAAGTCCATTTTGGAATCAGGTTTTGGTTAAACGCCTGAATTATGTCTATGACATAAAATATATCAGTAATATACCCCCTTGTGGTTTTTGTTTTGTTTTTTGTTTTTGTTTTTTTGCAAACAAGTGGCTGAATGGGACTACAGTGGTTTTCGGAGACATTAAACCTCATTATGCCAAACAGGTAAACTTGCTTTCACAGTAGTTTGTTTATGGCCCATGTTTAGCTTTTTACTTCAACCAATTGTATTTAGGCTTCAAAATTAATAAAAGTTATGATAATTTGTGAAGATTATCATGATAAACAAAACGTGTAACAATATAAACTTGTGTTGGTCACAAACCTTATTTTCTGCAATTCAAAAGCCAATGAAAAAAATTAAATAATCCTTTTGGTTTTGTGGGAACCAGAGTGATGCCAACATCTGAGTTGGTTTACAGAAATGCACCATCTCTGCAGCTCTTTATGTATACCTCTCTATAATAGACTGAATATAAATTTAATAAAAATAATTTAAATAATGTTTTGCCAGTTTCTACAATTTTTTTTTGGTTTTTTTTTTTTGGTCCCCATGAGGAAACAAGCTTATAAATAATACAGAATTAACTTTTTTGAAAATCTAAAAATGGTAGAAAGTTTTTCTATGTTGGGCAGGTTTAGGGGTAGGGTTAGTGTAGGAGGATAGAATATACAGTTTGTATAGTATAAAATACATTGCGTATTTAATGTCCCCATAAAACATGGAAACCCAACAAGTGTGTATGTGTATGTGTGTGTTTATTTGTGCTGTACTGACAGCCAGAACCCCGACTGTACAGCTCAGTTTAATTGCCTCAGTTTGACCTTGAAAATTCACAGATCCATCTGGCTTTCACAGTCCACAGAGTCAGGAAGTGCTTCTCGCTCCTGCTCTGTGTTTGGCAGTTACTTAAGCGGAGATGTGTTCCTACAGTACCGAAAGCTACGGAGGCGTGTCTCGTCCTATTCTGCGATTAAGTTTAACACAGAAAACTTTTGCCTCCTGGAAAAGGAATGTAAAATGTTTCCTTTCACTAAGTGAGCGTCTCTTGTTTCTCTCTCTCTCTCTCTAAAATGACGGTGCATTTCCTCGAGTTCTTACTCAGCAGGAGGTCGGCAGGATGGTAGCTGAAATCACTCCCTCCGCTTCTCTTTCTGTCGCACGCAGCTGCGCACATCCCTCTCGCACTGTTTTAGTCTTTCATTTCATAATTCATCCCGTTGAGTCACAAACACGCACACATGGGCTAGAGAGCGGGATTGACACAGCAGTCGAGTGCTGAGGTGGGCGGAATTCAGAGCGACTCCATGTAACAGCAAAAACACTCTGCATCCTGTTTTACATGCACTATACGCATCACACACATCTGGGCCCATTCACTACTGACACAATACCTCCAACTCCATTTGACACTCTGAATGGCAACTTGCTAATAGAGAAGTATGAGGAAAGTTGTGAAAGGAGAAACTTTTTGGAGCTGAAATCCAGTGTGTCACCTGGTTTAATTTTGGATGAAGAAATGAGACATTTGTGTCTCTATCCTCACCATTTCCTTGCTTAATTGGTAGCTCCTAGGGGTAGTGTTGGGATAATCACTGGCACCTTCAGGTGGCATTTATTATTATCAGAGGAACCAGCTGACTTAAGGTCAGGGGGTTGCTGGTGTGGTAACATATTGTCCAGATATAAGGCCAGATTTGCTATCCAATTTAAACTGGGAAGAAATAGGCACAAGAGGATCATTTATTTCAGCATACTGACTGAAAGTGGAAAGTACAGTGGCCTCGAAAATAGTTTGAACAAGTAAAAAGCCACACTTAAAATGAAGGTTACTGTATCTATCTATCTATCTATCTATCTATCTATCTATCTATCTATCTATCTATCTATCTATCTATCTATCTATCTATCTATCTATCTATCTATCTATCTATCTATCTGTCTGTCTGTCTGTCTGTCTGTCTGTCTGTCTGTCCATTCAAAATGTTCAAGACAAAAAATTTTTGATAGTGCATTTCTCAAAACACACGGAGGAGAAAGTGGGAGGAAAGAAAGAGAGAGATGAAGACAGAAAGAATCAATATCAATAATGGGAATCAAAATTGAGAAAGGAAATGGTGTGGACAGAAAAGATAAGGTGCAGCTTCTCTGAGTCTCACTCCCTCTTTCATATTTTAAGGTTAGAATGGGGTCATTTGGAGTTATTTAATTATATTGTCTGATACATATTAAATACATGTATTCCATTTAAATACACTGAAGTAACATTAACCGTAGACTGTCGTGAGGACTGTATTGAATCACTTCACCACTGCTATCTAGACGCCTGAATCAACTCTTTAAAGGGCCAAACATTTGATCATTTGGTGAGAAAAAATTGATGTTTTTGTTCTTTAAAAAAAAATGTTTTTATCAAAATTGTTTATGGTCTGCTTTCATCAGATTATATTAGGGAAACTTTAATTAAAATATGTAAATAAGGCCAAGATCTCTTTCGAGGGCACTCGAATTGCGTCGAATTACATTTTGGGGAAACGCCCCTCAGCGTAGCGCCTCTGAAGCATTAATGAAACTAAGCCAATCTTGAGACCATAGTAGTAGTAGTAATAGTAGAAGTAGGAGAGACCATACCCAGCTCTAGAGCTCCCTCCACAAGGAAATTGTATGGCCTAAAATGGAATGTTTTCACCGCATGGTGTGGAATGCGTGTGGTGGATCCAGTTAACTGATCGGTGGCTTCAGTGCTGGAGTTCCTACAAAAATCCCTTCTCGGCTGGTCTTATCCCGTCCACACTCAAGGTGTACATGGCTGCCGTTGCGGCTTTCCACGCTCCTCTGGGGGATGGGCCTCTGGGGAGACATCAGTTGGTCATACTTTTCAGAATCAGAATCAGAAAGAGCTTTATTGCCAAGTGTGCTTGCACCCACAAGGAATTTTTCTTGGTACTGAAGCTTCCAGTGCACATATACAAATACAAATACAACAAGAAACATAGTAATACAAATTCTAAGAATAAAATATATAAAAAAAAATAAAAAATAGTATAAAAAGTAAAAAAAAGGGGTCACAGTTGGGTTTAGTCTGAATAAACATTTACAGATTATGAACATATTTACAGTATTTTGAGTAGTATGAATAATATAAATATAAATATCACCTGAGTTAGAGAATATTACACTAGACAGTGGGAGTCTAGTGCATGTTACAGATTATGAACATATTTACAGTATTTTGAGTAGTATGAATAATATAAATATAAATATCACCTGAGTTAGAGAATATTGCACTAGACAGTGGGAGTATTGCACTTACAGGCATATGCCTTGGGGGGCATGTTAAGTGTTCAGAAGGGAAATGGCCTGTGGAAAGAAACTGTTCCTGTGCCTGGATGTTCTTGTGGCCAGTGATCTGTGTCGCCGTCCTGACGGTAACAGTTCAAACAGGGGGTGTCCAGGGTGAGTGGAGTCTGTGATGATTTTACCTGCTCTCTTCCTCACTCTGGAAGAGTACAGGTCCTGGAGGGTTGGCAAGGGGGCACCAATAATCCTCTCTGCAGTCCGGACTGTCCGTTGTAGTCTCCTGATGTCCGATTTGGTAGCTGAACCAAACCAGACAGTGATGGAAGTGCTTAAAACAGACTCAACGACGGCTGAGTAGAACTGGATCAGCAGCTCCTGTGGCAGATTGAACTTCTTCAGCTGGCGAAGGAAGTACAGTCTCTGCTGGGCCTTTTTCACAATGGAGTCAATGTGATTTGCCCACTTCAGGTGCTGAGAGATGGTAGAGCCCAGGAACCTGAATGACTCCACTGCTTCCACAGTGCTGTTCATGATGGTGAGAGGGGGGAGTGCTGGGGATTTTCTCCTGAAATCCACAATCATCTCCACTGTTTTGAGCGTGTTCAGCTCAAGGTTGTTATAGCTGCACCAGACAGCCAGCTGTTCAACCCCCAGTCTGTAAGCAGACTCGTCACCATTTTGGATGAGACCGATGACGGTGGTGTCGTCTGCAAATTTCAGGAGCTTGACAGAGGGGTCTTTAGAAGTGCAGTCATTAGTGTACAGGGAGAAGAGCAGTGGGGAGAGAACGCACCCTTGGGGGGCGCCAGTGCTGATGGTGAGGGTCCTGGATGAGAGCTTCCCCAGTCTCACTCGCTGCTGCCGGTCCGTCAGGAAGCTGGAGATCCACTGACAGATTGAGGATGGCATGGAGAGCTGAGTCAGTTTGGCTGTGAGAAGATCAGGGATGATGGTATTGAAGGCCGAACTGAAGTCCACAAATAAGATCCGTGCATAAGTCCCAGGTCTGTCAAGATGTTGCAGGATATAGTGCAGTCCCATGTTGACTGCATCATCCACAGACCTGTTTGCTCTGTAAGCAAACTGAAAGGGATCCAGCAGGGGTCCAGTGATGTCCTTCAGATAGGCCAACACCAGTCTTTCAAACGACTTCATGACCACAGACGTGAGAGCGACAGGTCTGTAGTCATTAAGTCCAGTGATTTTAGGTTTTTTGGGAACCGGAATGATAGTGGAGCGTTTGAAGCAGCAGGGAACTTCACACTGCTCCAATGATCTGTTGAAGATCTGCGTGAAGACTGGGGCCAGTTGGTCAGCGCAGGCTTTCAGACAAGCAGATGAGATGCCGTCTGGGCCTGAAGCTTTCCTAGTCTTCTGTTTTTTGAAGACTCGGCTCACGTCCTCCACACAGACCTTAAGCTCAGGTTGGATGGCAGAAGGGGGGAGGAGAGGGGTTGCAGGAGGTGATGGTGGATGTGTGAAGTGCACATCAGAGCGGGTGTGAGGTGTGAGTCTGGGCTTCTCAAACCTGCAATAGAATGCATTGAGAGTGTCAGCCAGTTGTTGATTCTCCACAGATCGGGGGGATGGTGATTTGTAGTTGGTGATGTTCCTCAGGCCTCTCCAGACTGATGCCGGGTCGTTGGCTGAAAACTGGGTTTTCAGCTTTTCAGAGTAGCTTCTTTTAGCAACTCTGATCTCCTTTGTCAGTCTGTTTCTGGCCTGGTTATACAAGATTTTATCCCCACTTCTGTAAGCATCCTCTTTGGCATGACGAAGCTGTTTGAGTTTCCCAGTAAACCATGGTTTATCATTAGTGAATGATAAGAATGTCCTGGTAGGAATGCATGTATCCTCACAGAAACTGATATATGATGTTACAGTATCTGTGAGCTCATCCAGATCAGTGGCTGCAGCTTCAAAAACAGTCCAATCAGTGCAATCGAAGCAGGCCTGTAGATCCTGCTCTGCTTCGTTGGTCCATCTTTTTACAGTCCTTATTACAGGTTTAGCTGATTTCAGTTTCTGCCTGTAGGTCGGTATAAGATGAACCAAACAATGATCAGAGAGCCCCAAAGCTGCCCGTGGGACGGAGTGATACGCATTCTTTATCGTGGTGTAACAGTGGTCCAATATATTACTGTCTCTGGTAGGACATGTAACATGCTGTCTGTATTTTGGCAGTTCACGGGAGAGATTTGCTTTGTTAAAATCCCCAAGAATGATTAAAAGAGAGTCTGGGTACCTTTGTTCCATTTCAGCTATATGTTCAGCCAGCTGTTGTATCGCCGCGCTCACACACGCGTCTGGAGGAATGTAAACATTCGCGAGAATGAATGAGGAAAACTCCCGCGGCGAGTAGAAAGGTTTACAGTTTATGAAATGTGCCTCTAAATTAGGAGAGCACATCTTCTTCAGTGTTGTTACATCTGAACACCAACTTTCGTTAATGTAGAAACACAATCCACCACCTCTCGTTTTCCCCGTTAGTTCCGCGATGCGATCCGCTCGGAACAGCTGAAAGCCCGGCAGATGTAGTGCGTTGTCCGGTATGGCTTCACTCAGCCAGGTTTCAGTGAAGCACAGAGCAGCGGAGTTTAAAAAATCCTTGTTAGTGCGGGTGAGGAGAAGAAGTTCGTCCATTTTGTTAGGAAGAGATCGGAGATTCGCAAGATGAATACTGGGGAGTGCAGTGCGGAGGCCGCGCTCGCGGAGTTTAACCAGCGTGCCAGCGCGCTTCCCGCGTTTGCGTCTGACCGCGCGTTTGAACAACACCGCTGCCCCTCCGACGAGAATGTCCAGTAAAACGTCTGAGTAATCAAAATCTGTAAAAAAGTTGTCTGGTGTGTGTTTCCTAATGTCCAGTAGTTCATCTTTGGTGAAACTGATAGGAAAAGAATGACTAAACGCAGAACAAACCAACAAAAACAACACAATAACTGGAGAGCTCCACACCGAGGCAGCCATCCGCGGCGCCATCTTGAATAACAGGGGCTTCTTCCGTGGGGCTTGGAGGATGAGGCCTGCGGCTCGTACCAGAGTTACTACATGGGACCTGGCAGTGGTTCTCGAAGGGCTGGTCGAGGCCAGATTTGAAATGGCATGAAAGTGAGTTTCTGGTGTATATTTCCAGATTCTCCATCACTCGCAAAGATATTTAGCACCTGTAGTTAAACTAGTGTGTAGATGTTTGGTTAATAAAATATAGATTTTGCAATGAAATATTGCAAGTGCTACAACTTTTTAGTGAACTGTGGTGTCCAAGAAGGCAAAACTATTTGTGCATTAAAAAGACCTTGCAAGATATTGGGGCCTACAGCAGCAGCTCTGCATCTAAGGGTTAACTCTATTAACTTTCTCTCTGTCTCTTTCATTCCCTTTCTCTCTGGCGGGCTCTCAGTCTCTCATCTCTAATTGAATGCCTCTCCTGACAAATGGGCTGTTGAGGCTACACCTGCAATGCACCATTACATTCTCAATTCTCATCTGACAATGAGTGTGTATGTGTTTTGTTTGAATGTGTATGTGAAATGCATCATTTCATATCGCAGATCAAAGTATAGTTGTAACAGCTCTTTACTGCTGGTCTCAAATGGTTCGGGTTTGTACGGTGGGTTATAGAAAGTGTTGTGTGTGTGTTATTCTCAGTGGTAAACTCTTTGAGTGCTGTTCTGACAGTGCTGTGTGTAATAATGGCTTTGAGCCTCATTGTTAATTCTTCTCCTCTCTGTAGCGTGAGACTCACAGACACACACAAACACACGTGTGACCTCGACTCTCAAATCATTTATTTCCATGTGGAGTGTGCAACACAACTTTAATGCTCCTAAAATGCAACAACAGCACTGTGCTTCTAAGACATGCCTTGATTTAGCACAAATTACTCTGACATTTTACTCCATCTTCTTGCCATGAAACTGTGCGGTCTGGTATTCTGAAATGGAGACAGATTGGACATAATTGGAGCACATATTAAGCATTTCTGTTGGCACAAAATTCCTAATTATACCTGATTCTACTTGTATACATGATACCTGAAGTCAGTATGTTTGTACAAGAGGTTAAAGCTTGCAAAAACAGGGTATTATATTCTAAGATTATTTATGCTATCATCACTTAATTGGCTTTTGGCAAAGGTTCCCTGGAAAACCAAACGCCTGCTGGTGTTCTGACCCTTTCCAGCTCATTTGTTGACATTTGTGTCCTCTTACCTATTTGAGACTGGCAGAATAGAGTTAGCCATGAAAGCAAACATAGGATGAAACCCAAAACCTCTTCAGGAGAGAGTGAGAGAGGGAAGAAAGAAAGAAAGGATAATTGGTTATTAGGCAGAGGAGACGTTGGAGGATAGTAACATCATCAGTTTAACCTATTACCTCAATATGGAATCCCTATCATACATGTCTGTATAAAAATAACAAAGTATACGTGGTACAAAAAAAGTAAAAAAGTAAAAAGGTATAATTTGATTAGTGAACACGTTAAAAAGGATGTTAAAAGACAAAACTTGTATCATCTGATTTTGATATATGACAAAAATGTCCAGATTAAAAACATTAAAACTTGCCACTTTCTGACATTCTCATTCTAGAGAGCATCTGATTGGACAAAAATCTGTACTCCAAGATGAGTCATTGATTTTTATTTGTGCATTTTTACTAGAAGAAAAATAAATAATGTTTTTAATTAAAATTTTTTGTATCTGCAATTTTTTTTTTAAATCAATATTTAGGAACACGATTTTGATTTTCAGCACTACACACACTGACACACATGGTTTATGGTGACTTTACATAGACATAATGATTTGTTTACATGTGCAAACTGTATTTTCAATCCCCTAACCCTAACCATTACATAAAACATTCAGCAATTTGACATAAAAAAAAAAAAAAAAAAAAATCAAAAAAAAAAATCATGATTTATAAGCTGTTTTCCTCAAGGGGACAGAATTTTTTTTACCATAAATTACTGGTATCACTATCCTTGTGGGGACATGGTCTCCATAATGTAGGGAATGCAGGTACGTGTACATGTAATTTTTTTTTTTAAGCTAATGTCTTGACTGAACTTGAAATGTCAAACTGGCAGCATCTAAAATCTGCCATATTTGTAACAATTCATTATTTAGGTTTGTTAAATGTCATCTGAAAAAGGTTCCCGTGAAGCCTTTTATTTGCACAGTTTCAAATTGTTTGTTGTATATGTTTTATCGCATATACTGTACATGTCATGGAGAACTTTAAAAAAAAAGTATATTGAATACCATCACACACAGATGTCAACACTTGGCGCATGCAAATGGCAAGGAACAAAATCATCCTGACATCACAAGACAAGGCGTTACTATGACAACAAAATGTAAATAAAACAGACAAACAGTCAAACAGTGCATCCATATTATCACCCCAGTGTATATTGGGAAGAGTGTGAATGGGACTGAAGCACCATACAGTAACTATAATAATCAAGCAAATCTTAGCAACGTTACTTGATTTAGGACTCTTTTTTTAAAATCATGAAGCAGGCCCTGGCTCAGGAATACAGAAACACAGTTGAAAGGGGTGGAGAGCTGGATGTGTTTTTCATGTTTGCCCACACGTCACGTGGCCAAGAGTCACGACCCACGAGCCACGATATGCAAATGCAATTAGAGCATCTTTATCTCTTCAAAAAGCCACGGATGAGAGAAAGGGAGGAGGCGGAGGGAGGGAGGAGCGAGGAACTGAGAGAAAGCGAGAGAGAGAGAGAGAGAGAGAGAGAGAGATAGTCTGACTTGACCTGCCGTAGATCCTCATCGCCTGTCTGAGACTCAAGAGGAGAATACAAATGTTACTACATTAACCCGCTCCCGCAGAGAAACGACAGACAAGAGAGGAGAAGAAAGGCTAGGAAGAAAGGGAGAGAAAATTAGGGAAAAATGGCTTTTCTTTGTAGTAAATCATATCTCAAATGAATGCTAATTTAGAGGAAGTGATAGAAGTGGTAATTGTTCTTTTCAGCTATGGGGGCTCGTGCTCTATAGAGCCGCACCTTTGATGGACTGCCATGTCAGCAGTGAATTGTGGGTACCAAATAGGCTAACCCCAGTGCACTTTGCTTCTTGTTGTGGATTATATGCACGTCTTTGTAAAACAGCGATCGCTTTGGCACCTGTACAAGTTTTTGATAATGAACTTCCAAAAAAGATCTGCAAATCATTGTCACTGGAGATAATTCAGTGGTGCATGTGCTTAATGCTAAAGCTAAAGCTTAAGCATAGTTTCTATGGTTTCTGATTGGATTACATTCACCTGTTGTTCATTTAGTTTCCTTGTTTTATCTATGTTATGCCTTACTTTCCTCAGTTCATTGTTTTGTCGTTTCGGTTTGCATGGTTGTAAAATTTCTGAAGATACTCCTAAGTGTTCCCTTTGGATTTATTAATTATAGACTGTGTACAATATCCTTGCCATCATGCCTTGACATGATGATAACATAAATGCTTTTGAGAGAGATGTAAACACTGATAGCAGGCATACAGCAATGCCTCAAGCTCATTGTACTTTAAAGTGAGATAAGATGTATCTTTATTCTAAAGAGAGATATTCTTAATTCATCCAGTGTTCCATGGTAATCTAATGTTTATCATTAACTCCTCTACATCAGTGCTAATTCAGCTCACACTTAGCCCTGTTAATGAACATTAGCCATGCTAACATTACTGTTATATTACTGTTCTATGAATTATTCTTTCATCTTGTCTCATTTTACTAATTATCTATCATTTTTATAAACAAGCTAATATGAAGACAATTAAATGCTTCATAGACTTCTCATGAGAGTATAATTTTAATTTAATATTCTAAATAAGGATTGGTAATCAAGAACTGGGTCAATTAAAAAAATATTGAAAAATATTACTGAAACCTAATTATTTTCATAACTTCTGGTTTTGTTAAAGGTTCTTGGATGTCTAACTTCTTCCACCGATGTGAATAGAATACTGTACTAAAATACTATAATACTATAATTATTTATACAATATAAAAGGGACAATAATATAGTGTTTCCTGCATTGCTTTATCTCCAAAAAGCAATGTTTTAGTTAAGAGGTTGCAGTCTGAATTGAACACAAAAGAAAGAAATAACAAAATACAACAATAATTCATAAATGTATGACTCATTTAAATAATTGAAATGTTCTTTTTTCTTTTACTCAAAAATAAGTCTTCAACTCAATGATATCAAATGGCTCACTTAATTCTGTCAGAGCAGTTGACATCTCATTGACTCACTGAACTACATGACAGTTCAATTAGCATATCTCAGGGATTCCAAATATTTTTTGTCACCCGAAACATATTCACTTGGCTGATTTAGGTTAATATTTCAATGCAACACATTAACATGTTCACGGTTCTCTGATGTCGGTTAATGGTGGAATGACATGTAAACAAATAAAACATTATTTACATTTTTAATTAATTAATGCATTTTTATTATTTTAGTAATTATTTCAAATCTTTACATTAATTCATAAAACCCCTGCAGTTCCTCAATTAACCCCAAGGAGAGCCAAGGATCTTTGATTTTGCTGTAACAAATTAGTCTTTAAAACATTTCAAAACAAAGTCTGCTTCAGGTTGAGCAGCTGACTTTATTGCTTCCACAAAAGTATTACACATTTGTTAATGGGATCATGAAGGAACCAGAATTCGAACATCCTAATACAAATCATTCTTTCCAGAACATTCTCAGATTCACCCCATACAACTTTCATTTCATGGACGAGGCAGATTTGCTCTTGTTTATATATGCAGAGCAGGCACCACATCAATAGAGCATTGGGAAAGACACATTTTGTAATTTCCTTACTCTCATTTGCTCTGTAAATATTGATGGTTTTCTTTATTACTCCAGTGTTTGAGGAGAACTGGTGCCTCATCATTTTTTTTTGTGGATTGATTTTGCATTTGCAGGGATACAAGAGGTTTACAGTGTGAATGAATGTTCTTGAATGAATGCACTTTGTATCCTTCTCATCCTCCTTTCCCAGGAGGAATGGAGAAGAGAAGATGCTGCCAAACAAACCCCAGCTGTCCAGAGGTGTCATGGATGTTTTCAGGCTGGAGGGTTGGAATGCTCAAGTAGGCCTGCATTGACCAATTGAGAAATCAATCACAGATTCATTATTATTAAAACACATTTGTTTGAAAGACAAATGAAGAACCGAGGAGGGGATGAGTCTGAGATATTCAAGCCTGGTATGAAGTCAAACTCAAAGCCAAAACTAGGGACACTCCCTTGGGTTCTGCTATTTTTCAAGGTAACTCTGTGAACGTACACTGACCTCAACCTTGTGAAATCTCTGCAGCTCACCGCCTCCTTGTTAACCCGGAGTTCACCGCCCGAAAGTTCACAGGATCCATTTTTATAGCTCATCTTAAATCTGTACAGTTTGTCTTCCTTAATGCTCGGCTCAGTGAGGACTTAATCATGCTTGCACTCAATGGAACAGTCACGAACACTAACCGTGACAAACAAGATGTCCTGCCAAGCATTTGACCCTACATTTGACAGAAAACAGTGCTGCATGGGACTTTCATAGTCATAAACTTGAGTTTTTGCACAATTAGATAAACAAGCCAGGTGAGGCCAGATACGCAGATATCCACGTACACACTGAGATTAAATTATCCAGAACATCTCCTTCATCCGCTTCATTATTCACACATACTTCACATACATCTTTGGTACACTCTCCAAAAAAATCCCTTTCAGGAGGAACGGAAAAGAACGGAAGTGGTTGCTAGGAGACCTTTTGGTGAATGGAGTGTAGCTTTAGTGCACTAGGAGATGCAGCCGTAGCCTGTAGGTAGCGAGGGATTTAAGGAGATTTAAGCGGAGAGAGGGAAGCTGGGGGTGCGATAAGGGAGGGAAAAAGACCTGGTCTTAACACAGAAAAGAACAGGGATTGAGTCAAAGAAAAAGCATGTCAACTCAATTCATCCCCAATGAGCGCTAGGGTGTTTTCTGTACTCCCAGCGTGAGTGTAACATGGGCCCGACAGACGACTTATTCAAAGCATGCACAGCAGACACAGAAAGCTTTAAAATAATTACAGCCATAATAGCAGAATTCATTGTCCTTACAGCACAGCCGCTGAGAATAAGGAACGTCAAAGGCAGGCGATCGCTCGGTTGAACTCGTGGCCTCGTAACAAATTCTGTTGGCATAAGAAGCGCAGGGGGATGCCGGGGGGCTACGCCAAAGGAGCACAAATGCACTTATCATCTGAGTGTTCATCTCATTTTATACACTGTGCTTGTATTCACAACCTGTGCGAATTAAATTTCTAGTAGAAAAGCCAGAGGAAGTAATCGTGGCCACAAAGTCAATCTAATCACTCACAGATTGCATTAGCATTCTTCAGCTGGTAATTACAGGCAAATATATCATATGACGGAAATCAGATAACATGGGCAAGCTGGGCGTTTGAAGCTTACATTGAGATATAAATGATTGCAGAACAGAACCTGTGTTGTGATGAAAAAGGCACACTCTTGCCGCAGTCACTTACTGCAGATGTTTATGGCTAGTGTGATAAGGATACCAATTATAATTTTCTTTTTTTTAAAAACATTTTTGCTAATTTAATGCATCAATTTGATGTGAATAGCTGTGATAACGCAATACAAATAACACAATTTATCATGCCTCCTGACCCATATGTAAATACCATAATAAGGGGTTTCCTACACTGTTAGACTTTTCTGTAATTTCTACAGTTATTTACTTTAAATCCCCCAGTATTATACTGCTATTTCTCTTTACAGTAAATAACTGTGATTCCAATTGCATCATGGGAATTTTCTGTGACGTCTAACACCACATACAGAGACTTACTGTATTTTTTAAATTTGCTGTATACTACTGTATTTGACGTAACTGCCTCTCTGGCTGGCACCATTCCACCGTGCTTTTTATTTCCAAATTTTTGCCTTACACCACGTGTCTACAACGCTATAATAGCCAGAGGCTGTCTATATTGGACACATTGAAGCGACCGGACCTTTAAATGCAAACCTGTTTATCCCTTGTAAGAACTAGTGCGAGCGCTTGGACTCGTATCGGACTACGTCTGAAATATAACGGCCGCGGCGCATCACTACACTGTCTGGGATTTGTCGTGTCGCGTCAGACAGACATCCAGTGTAGGTAATGGGGTCTGTCTTTTGTTGGATCGCGACGTTCGTGTCTGGCCCGGGGAAGAGACGGAATTCACTTCACCGAGAGAGAGATCAGCAAGCAAGGTAAAAACAAAAAAAACATTCTGTGTATGTTGACCATAGACTGTAAAAGATGTTGACAGGATTGTGCCCAGTTTAATGTATGTTATAACGTTAACGTTAGCCTAACGTTACTCGTCGTCAACATGGCGGTAACGAACTTTACCATGGTAAACTGAGCTAACGTTTCATTTTACACACTTTGTTAGATTATTGAATTGTCGAGTTAAAATATGCCAACGAGCAACGCGTT
This sequence comes from Leuciscus idus, assembly GCA_021554675.1. Taxonomy (NCBI): domain Eukaryota; kingdom Metazoa; phylum Chordata; class Actinopteri; order Cypriniformes; family Leuciscidae; genus Leuciscus; species Leuciscus idus. The sequence continues at coordinate 26,622,343 of CM038633.1, read as the reverse complement.
TACATTAACAATAAATGTGAATAAACTAATGTGAAATTCTGTTTATATCCTAATGTTGGCCTACTGATGAGAACCTTTATAGTTTTAGCATTAGTTTGCAAACTATACCATATTATAGGTTTTTTTTTTTAATGGAATTTAATATTTACTTCAATTTTTGTGTTTAAAGGCAACTGCAACAAAGCGCCAATTCGCGCCAGTGACTTAGCAAGATTCCAGAGGTAGGCCAGCCCATTTGTGACATATTTTGAGATAAGTTTGCTGAAATGATTAGCATACACTATGTGAAAATTGCTTTTGAGCCACTGGTGCAGACTAGGTAGCTAACAATATCTTATAAAATCGGCTAACTTTATATCAAATAAGTGACCTTTGCATTATGTCTAACTTTATTACACAGCAAATGAACCAATCAGAAGATGGACCATTGTCTTTGTTCAGTCTCACCAGATTAAATGTATCCAGGTAAGCACTGCAGTAAAACTCTCACTAATTCATTCAGACCAAATCTAGCATTCTAAACAACTTAAGTTTATATTTTTGCATTATTTTTATATTTTATTAGCCAGCGACTCTACCATTGCAGTTCCACCTGACTAGGAAGGTCCTAATATCAGCGCACAGGTGGGTTAACTACTGTAGGAAGGAGAACGATCATCACACAGTGATTTCTTGCATGTATCTTACTGTGTATTTGTCTCAAACAGGTACTCCTTCACTGCAGACAAGCTGAAATGGACTAAAATCATCTATTTCAGTCGTTCAACTTCTTTCTATGCATCTCAGCATTTTTGGACAGAATTTACGATTTGTAAGTATTAAAATTTAATCTGGCATAATTTAATTTAGTTCTTTTGTATGCTATTTATTGACAAAAGCTGTTTACAAATATATATTCTTAAGTTTTTGTGAAAATAATAATAAAAATTAACAAAAAAGGAGGTTAAAAATAATGTGACACTAATATTCTCTCTCTCTCTCTCTCTCTCTCTCTCTCTCTCTCATATAGTGTTGGAACCGGGATCTCCTCTGAAGGACTGAGTACATTTGTGTTTGTGGGCACGCATGCAGACCAGGGAACATTCTGATGTTGTCAATCAAGTTCTGAACAGGAACCAATCTTTGGAGAAGTTCATTTATTCACAAAGGTGGACAAAAACATTGTGTTGGCTTTTTAAAGATTATTTTGATGATGACTTTTACTCCTATGCTGTAGAAAAGATGGAGTAGACAGTCAGACATTGATAATAATAATAAATGTTTCTTGAGCATCAAAGAGACTTCTTTCAAAAACATTACGCCACTTAAATACTTATTTTGGCCACCAGTGTACATGAATCCAACACATTTTTGGAAATAAGTGAAATTATTTTTAAGGTGGGGTTATGTGTCATGTATTGTGAAAAGAACTGTGTTTTGTCCTGTTTTGGACATTTCCTTTTTGAATGCTTAATGTATTTATATTCTGCAGTTTTATGAATGTAATGGTTGATATTTCATTATAATACTTGTATAAGCTAAACAACCAATGACTCTACATTCATTTAGTCAAATGCTAATGTTTTGTTTATGATTTTATGTATGTTTTCAAAAATGTTTGCAGTGAAGGACAGCACATAATGTGTTAATTTAACACGTTTACACATCTTTGTGCTAACCTCTCTGACATATTTACTTTGTTAAAATCATTAACACAATGAATGAGTTAAAATTAACACAAAAAATGTTGTCTCTAAACTTACCCATTAATGTGTAAAAATTTCACACATCATTTCCAGCATTGGCATGTTTATTTTGTGATATATATGAAATGTTTTAAATAAAAAAATGGTATTTTGTGATAACTTTGTCTAATTGGTTTGTATGAAAGTAGTACTTATGTAGGATAAAAATAAAATTAATCATATATCAAAATTATCAAATCTAATTTATATTTAGTACAAATAAAAATAATTACAGTAGTGTACTGATTAGCTTAGTTTTTACAGTAATGCACTGTACTGATTAGCTTAGTTTTTACAGTAATGCACTGTATTACACACAACTGAAATACGGTTTGGTACTGTAACTCTTAATTACAGTAACTTACTGGCAACAGTGTTGCCAGTAAGTTACTGTAAAAAACCCTTGAAAAGTCTAACAGTGTATCATCCTGATAATTCAAGCTTTAAAAGCCATTTTCATATTTTGAGGTGATGTGCCTGGCAACAAAGTGGAGCAGACTGGGGTCTCAAGATGTGTTTTTAACAGCTGAACTGCTTTTAACTTGGCATATCATACTAAAACATGGCGGTCATTGCATGGGACGTAACAGTCAAAGATGTCAGCTAATTCACGTGCACAGAAAAACAAGTTTAAAAACGGTGCAAACTGATGGAAGAATGTAGTCTACATCAAATGCAAAATGGTGTTTCATATGTTCATATGCGCATGTTTAATTATATAGAAATAAAACAAACCATATATTGACTTCTACAGCCACTTTTTGTCATTCCTATACAATGCTTTCATTTTCCAAAATAATGTAATATCTTTGAATCTTAATTTGGCAGCTATGTGCAATTACAGGAATATTCTGGGTTCTGTACATGTTGAGCTCAGTCAAACGCATTGAAGCATAATATTGTGTCACGTGGGGCGGCTCAGACAGCTGAAATGAACAGAAAAAGGTCATTCATAAGGCGAGAGGTAATCTGTACCTACACTTCACATTTTAACACAGACCTTGAGCTTAGCGTTCATTAGCATGACATTCGAAACAGGAACCTCTCCCTCCAATTTCACTAAACAAGACAGGCAGAGAGACATTTGACCCCTTTAAACACCAGCTATCACAAGACATACTCTGTAATATCACAAAAAAAGAGCAAGAAATTAACTCGAAGAAATTAAATAGAATGTAAAATGTTATACGGCACATAGCTTTTGAATTTAAAGCTCAGACAGAAAAGAAGATCTGACTAAAATGATCTACTCTAGTGTGTTTGAATAACATAAAAGAAAATCATTACAATTATTCGGGCTCAGTTCAGGACGGTCCGGCCTTCAGTTCAGGTCCTGTAGTGCTTAACGTCATTTGTCAAATGATGGAATACATGTTTCATTAAATATCATCTCAATCCAATCAATTATGCTTTAATTCATGGGTAGAATGGGAGTCTCTCGCTCCACATAGCAGTTAATTTCTAATCGAGGTCTAATTGTTTTTACACAGCCAATCAAGAAGGTATGTGTCACTCACTTTGCCTCACAGTCTAATTATATGTTTGGGACATTTCTAAGTATGTTTTTTTTTTTTTTTTTTCTAACCAAACTAGATTTGCATTTTATGCATTTGGCAGACACTTTTTTCCAAAGCAACTTGCGTATATATTTTATCAGTTCCTGCATTTCATCTATCTAACCCCTGACTTGGCGTTGATATAAGCTCAATGCAAATTCATGTTTCCTGCTTAAAAACAAACAAACACGCATCTTAAACCAACTTAGGCTGTTGATAAAACTCCCAACTTGATAAAAGAGGTGTGTTGTTGATTTTACAGGGGTTTTGGGCACGTTTCAGCTGGTCGTGCTGGGAGACCAGCTGGCCGCCCAGCTAAACACCAGCTTGGCCAGGCTGATAATATAGCTAGACCAGCTTGAATATGCTTGGAGACTCATTTACACCAGCTAAGACTAGTTTAACTTTTTTTTTTTTTTTTTTTCAGAAGAGTATTTTGCCAAGTTCTGTGGAGACCGGATTGTCCTAGAAAAACACTTTATTGCTTTGTATTAAAGAGCAGAAAAGAAGGGACAAAGTAAATATGTGTGATATGAGTGATAACCTGGTATAAGGAATATAGATGTGCTTGTTCTCTCTGACATCTTATGAAATCCTAGTTGACATCTGATTGGATCAGCTGGTGTCGGACTTTTCACTTCCGCAGGGGGGATATTTACTGTCCTCCTGCCAGTCAAATCACCACATGCACGTGTGCACACCAGGCACACAGATATGTAGCCAGTTTAGGTCAACTTTTTCTTCATACATTCACCTTCACTCATACCGGTCTCATTTACAATGGTGTCTGCTTCCTCCACTGTAAAATTTCTCCCTCGGCACTAAATTTTCAGGATGGCATGCGGACATTTATTGCTTCTATGAGGAAACGAACAGATATCAAACCAGCGTGGCTATCGGCTTCTAAGACTTGCAAATAGATACATTAATGCGCTGGAAAGTGCAGGGCTATTTGCATTTAGATTTATCTTTCATTTTCATTGATCAACATTTTTCGCCTGTCTACTCGTTTGCGAGGTGAGGCGGTGAAATCGATGTGTGTGTGTGTTTTTTTTTAGCAGCTTGTCTAGTAGGACTGCCAGACATGTTTAGATGTTTTACTGTAGAGAACCTGGACAAAGTGCACCGGTAAATCTGTCAATGGGGTGCAAGTATTTTTATGCTCATAAGATTCTCCTCTCTTGACTCTTGACAATGACAGCAATGGACTGAAAAAAAGACTTCATGATGTACTATGTCATTTCAGTGATGGATGAGATGTCCCTCTTGAAAAAATAAAAATAAATAAAAAATGAAACAAACTGATGAAAAAAATTTGCACACGGGACTGAATTGATGTTGGACTGGCTTGTTTCAGAAGTTGTAAATCAAACTGAATTGCTAATGCCTTTCTCTTAATAACCCACAACATGTGGTACATTTGAACATGAAATCTACTATGCATATTTGTTTCAGAACTCTTTCCACTACATGTGTGACAATCATATACAGAAAATGCAAAAATTAAATAGATAGTTCACCTAAATATTAAAATTATTCACCCTCATTTCATTTCAAACCTGTATGACTTCCTTTCTACTTTGTAACAAGCAATACAATATTTTGAAATGTCTTTTTTTTTTTTTTGTCCACATATTGAAAGTCAGTGGGGTCCAATTGTGGTTTGGAACCACTGAATTGACTTTCATTTTGTGTTAGAAAGAAAACAGGTTCAGAACAACATGAGGGTAAGTAAAAGATTACATCATTTTCATTTTCTATGACTTTCTGTCACTCATGCAGTGGAATGAGAACTGAAGCATAGATACATACTCTCTTTAAACATTATCCATTAAAATTGCAACTATTCAAGTCACATAGTCTTACCTTGATCTTTTAACATAATTAATATTTTATTTCATACATACGGAAGGAAATGCAATTGCAAAAATTGGAAAAGCATTACCAAATCTAAAAACTATAAGTAAGAAAGGGTTTGCACTTTTCTGATAAACACAGACTTGCTTTTGACGTGACAATTCTGACAACGTGGCAAGTTTTGACATATATCTTAAATAACGGCTGTTATTTTGAGGTGTATATTAGTGTAGTTCTTGTATTCAATTGGCCCAGCTAATGATAGTAATCTGACACATCAGTGCAACAATCCATCTGATTGTTTTTTCTTCAATCTGTGGTCTATTCTGGTGCGCTGTGCCCGCATACCACTGTGACACGTGTTAAAAGGCTGTGGTAGATGTGCAGCTTGAATGAGTGTAAAAGGGCTATTGTGCAGTGGACTAAATGCTTCTATTCTACTGGCTATTCTTTATGGCGTAATAGTAGACAAGGTCACATACTGGGCGTACGGAACGGCTCACTTTATTGGCAGGGCGGAAGAGACGAGGGGAGTTTGTCTCACACATAGATGCTCTCCAGCCATGTGTGTGACCCTTAGACAGTGACACGCAGAACTAGACTTCGCTGAGAGAGTATCATGGGTCAATGAGCCCAAAGGCAGGTCACTCAGACAAACACTTTGGCACAAACCTATAGACACACACACACACACACACACACACACACACACACACACACACACACACACACACACACACACACACACACACACACACACACACACACACACACACACACACACACACACCTACACCTACCAGATACCTGAGCATGCACAGAGAAACAAACTCTCCTACCTCTGTTTTCCAATCTCTCTCAGTCTTTTTTTTCTCTCTCAGTCAGCAGTTTTCTATCAGTGCCTTCTCAATGACAGGTCATCACAGGTACAGTAGGAAATGTTTTAAGTGACTTTATGCAATTAAGGAAATAGCAGCTTCACAGTGATTACAAAATGCAACTGGTCTGCTGAGTGTAAAATAAAACTGTCTAGACTGTCAGCAGCTCACTGTGGAGGATTATTGTACACTGGAATATATTGTTTAGGACTGTCAATCAAATAAAAATTTAAGCAAATCAATTACATGATATGCAGATTAAATTAATCAAATTATTTCAATATTTTCCATGACCCCCCATAAGATTTAGCTGCTACGTTATGTCTGTTTTCTGCATCTTGTGTCATGAGTACTGTTTTTTTTTTCTGGTTTTTTTTTTTTGCTAAATTAACATGTTAAATTGAGAAGCCTAATTGAGTTATAAATTATTTATTTTTAGGAAAGACCTCTGAATTACTTGTGCTGTCTAAGATTAAAAAGTGGTTTGTTATTCAAGAGTTCAAAAGTCATTATTGTTTTTTATTCATATTTAAAAATGTCATTCTCCCTGTAGATCTCTATTTTTCTCCTCCTCTGATATCCCAGCTCTGGAACGACTTACGGTATGTGATTATATGACAGTAATTATCTGTTAAACTTTTAAAAATAATAATAATAACTGCAGTGTTTACTGTTAGTCTAATCACCAATTCTCTCTGAACCACTGGAGCAGTAACAGTTTTGAATTTAGAGTGTACTCCTTTGCCTGCATGCATTAGATAACCTTATGTGGTGTAGTAAATTATGCCTTTAAAGCCATAAAGTTGAGCAGGCGCAAAGTTGGGAGCAGGCGATGGACTTGTTGAACGAACCATGATTACTAAATCAATCAATACAGCAATTTAGCAGTCATCCTCAACCAGAGCAAGGTCAAATGCATGGCCTCCACGCTTCAGCTAAACCTACTCGGGAAAATATCCTTAGGTTTGGTTTATTTTCTTTTTTTTACCCCAGAGAGGGCAGCAATCGAAGATATTGCACATACACGGAAAAAAGGCAGCATCCTCCCCAAACCCATCTCCTCTCCTCACTTTTCTCCTCTCCAGTGGTAATGGAGCGGCACTTTATTTTGATAAAGACGTCAGGTTGAAACTGACTTAAAGCCTGTCAGCAGTCATAATTGCGGGTCGTTCCTCGGGAAGGCCGGAACAGGACCCTGAGGAGAAAACACAATCAGTTTAAAAGTGCCCTCCTCCCCTTCGCAGCCCGGCACACAGAATTGGATCAGCCCTGCTCCGATCGTTTGTTCCAGCCCCGGCGCCCTGATTGAAAGCCCCTCCGGCTGAGAGGCCAGAGATATGCCAGAGCCGGTCAGCCAGGAAAATACAAGTCAGACAGGCAGTGAGTTACAATGATGCAAGTGTGTCATCAAACTGTCTCTGTGCAGTGTGTGATAGAGGCCATAAGGTGTTTTAAAAGCATTTAAACAAACACTTAATACTACATAGGGTTGCTTGACAAATGCAAACACACTATATCATCTTGATGTATCATCATTTTTATTATTATCTTTTAAAGTTCCAAAGCACCACTGTTGTAATGGTTTTTATACTGTACAAACTGTATTTTCTATTCCCTAACTCTACCCCTAAACCTACCCATCACAGAAAAATGTCTGCATTTTTCCATTTTCAAAAAAATAATAATTTAGTATGTTTATTAATCCATTTCCCTCGTGGAGACTGCTGGCTGGTCCCCATAATGTAGGTGATTTCAGGTTTTACTATCCTGTTTACTATCCTAAACTGTGTTCAGTTCACCCAATGATACATATGTTTGTGGGCTTATCATTGTTTTATGGGAATTATCTATTCGATCCGGTTCTGACTCTGTGTAGAGGAATTATTTTGTTTTCTATTTTAAATACAGGTTATCTGTGCTGGTCCGATTATAGGATGGTCTAGTTGGGCTGATGAGCCCACCTGTACTCCTTAAAGGCTGCAAATGGAGATCTGACAAAACTGGCAATGTCTAATGGGTAGTTTTCGGTATCGTTGCATTGCATGTCAACATGCCAACTCCCTGCCCTGGCAGAGAGAGCTGGCTAGTGCCACGGTCTTAGCTCTCATCTGGACAGCATCTGTTTCTCATTAGACTGATGGTGTCTGCTGGACTCCACTTAATCTGTCAGTCCATTAAAACCTCCATCCAGAGTTGAGAGGGGATACGGGAGAGGGGGTTATTTGAAATCTACACAACCATGAGATGTTACATATCCTCTCAGTTCTGGTTGATGCTATTTGTTGGCTTCAGGTTGTTTTGAGTAAGTTAGTAAGCGCACATGTCATTATTTGGGAAAGATCGAAGACTAACACACACACATACACATGTGCAGATGTGCCTGCCTGAGTCTTCATTTTGTATGCATCAAACAGTGCCTCTGACCCTCTCATCAGTCAGACCCAAATTAATGAAGTCACTAGCCACTCTCATAAGTGAGAGAACTAATCTTTCTTTTCCCCTCTCTCCTTTTCTCCGATACATGCACAGTCCTTTAGAAAGCAATCTTCAGCTTGGAGTTTCTGAATTAGTGTTACTGCCAATGATTATAAGAAAAAAGTGTGTAGCATCTAATTACATTTTATGTGGGCATCCACGTATCTTAATAAAAGATACGTGGAATAATAAAAGGTTTTATCCCATATCTTACAGATGAAGCTAGGGGTGGGCGATATGGCAAAAATATCATATCACGATTTTTTTCAGGAAGATCACGATTAACGATTTTATCACGATTCTTTTTATGTTGGTTTATGTTACTATTTTGTGACTTAGCATTACAGCCAATCTAATGTCCATATTTTAAAAACAAAGCCTTAGGTAACAAAATAAAAAAATGGCAGACAGGGGCGAAGATAAATATATTTGTCATTATTTTCTTTGTTATTAAATATTAAGATCAAAGATACACATTACACATACACAACTTAATATACTAATTAAATAGGCTAAACAGTGCTTTACGTTTTCAGCTACAGTAGGTGTATTTAACAGTAAGAAAGTAATTAAATGAACAAATATGAAAATAAAACAAAACAAACTTCACTGTATAAATTATACATTGATACTTACTAAAGCTACTATTAAAGTTATCAGTCAAGAGCAGTGAGTGATTTTCTCTTTGCATTTTGTTGTTTTATTCAAATTATCATAAATTCAAATTATCATAATTTACTCTCTCAAGTTGTTTTAAACTCGAATAAGTTTCTTTCTTCTGTTGAAAATAAAAGTTATTTGGAAGAATGTGGGTAACCAAACAGTTGATATACCCCAGTGACTACCATAGTATATTTTTCTCCTATGGAAGTCAATGGGGACCAGCTATACTGTTTTGATAGCCACATTCTTCAAAATATTAACCCTCTGAGGTCTGAGCTGTTTTCTGGGCCCTGGAGGTGTTCTGACATGCTCTGACATTTGTGTTTTTTTCTGTTACTAGTGACATTTTCATGGCTAAAGTCTGATTACACTGTATTCAGCACAAACTCTGCTACAATAATATATCAGCAGCATGTATGTAAAAGTTTGTAGTTTTGAGATAATGACATTTATGCGTGGTTTGTGAAAATACAAAAAAAAATTCTCACTGAAATAAGGCCATGAAACCCATACTGATTATTTCTTCACAAGACTTTTGAAAATTGTATGACATAGCCTAGAATATTTGCTCCAAAACTATGTGAAAATCACCCTGACTGCTCATTCAGATAAGACAATATATTGATTTAAAATTTCTAAGACGTGTTTTGTGTGACAAAGCCATATGCGAAGAGGCGTGATCATCTCATGAATATGTAAGCTTTTAACACCTGAGAAAGACAAAGACACTCCCCTAACTGCCCTATTAGGAGCGATCAGGCCCTGTCATTCAGAGCAACCTTGCACAAAGAATGAGGAGATTTAAAAAAGAATGGCTTTTAGATTGTTTGGATTTATTTACAACACAACACAATCCAAAAATACAAATGACAAAAGAGCACATTGAAAACAATGATCCAAAGACAGAGACCTTTGTGCCATTCCTAAAAACATTGTACATACCTTTCATTTCCAAGGTGTTTGATTTTCACTTTACCATGTTCATGTACAGAGACTCATGTGAATGTTGAAGTCAGCAGGACTCAGTTGCATCTGGTCCCTGAAAGAAAAAAAAAAAAAGAAAAAACTGTGAACATACTGATATCAAGAGAAACTATAGGGCTGCACGATTTTGGGAATAGATTTGAGATTTTTCTGATTAAAATTTCTTTTTAAAATTCACAGAATACACACACACACACACACACACGTTTCCAACAATATATAATGAACACCAGGTTTGTTGTGCCTTGTAGGCATAGGCTACGCAGTGCTGCATAAAATAATAATAACAATAAATTAAATCTTCCAAAAGATTTCAAGAACAACTACGCTAGAGAAAAATATATTGATTATCATATGTTACTTCAAATGTTTCCATTCGTTATGATGATATGAAATGAGATAATAGTAAAAACATAAAGCCTAATGTTTGGTGCATTTTTCCTTTCAAACGCAATCGCGCTCCAAAATATGATACATTAAAACCCACAGCGTGCTCCAAAATATGATACATTCAAACCCACAGCGCGCTCCAAAATATGATACATTCAAACGCCATCGCGCTCCAAAATATTAAACATTATGGTTATACATATCTATGTTTGAGCAGATATCCACAAACAGTATTTAACAGGAAACACGGGTCTAAATAGTATAATATTCACCATATATCTAGCAACAGTTCAACTGCAATGTGAAGTTTATGCAACAATACCATAAACTAATAAGTAAGAATTTCTTACCTTACATCTTTCTTGTCTTCAAATCGCGTTCTTCTTCTTCTGAGGTAAATCCAATGTAAGCTCAGACGTGTCTTCCAAACTCGACGAAAAGCAGAGACTTGTGAAGTGTTTTGGTGTTTTGTGTTTGAGGTAACGAGGGCGTTCGCGTTCCATGTGGAGATTTGCATGTGAATCACTTTTGCGCGAGTGGGCGTGTCGAATTAAAAAGTAATTAGCAAGCGTTTGAGATACTGGACATCCTATTGGTTTTATACAAATTACTTAAACAGAGAATATTTGTTTTCAGTTTGAATCCGATCATTTAAAAGTACACACTTAAATGTGTATAAAGGTATATGGCTCATAAATGTGTGAGAAGTATTCGCTGAGTTTTGTTTCAGTTTATAGACGTGCTCAAGAAAAAAAAGTTCACCGCGACGGAGAGGCAGAACGCACACCCTGTTTATTTTCTTTATTTTACAAAAGCACAATGTTTTGATTTGATTGTAAGTGGACACATACAAAAGTAGAAATATCACAGATTATTTTTTTATATTTCTTTTTTTCTGTATAACCATAAATGATGGAGTAATTTAAGTTTATGTTGCTGCTATGTGAAAAAAATCCAGCAAAACGCGTCGGCGCGTTTCTCGACCTCAGAGGGTTAATATTAGAAAAATATTAGAAACTATTAGAAGGAAATTAAAACAGGTTTGGAACAACATTAGAGTGCGTAAATGATGAGATCATTTTTATTTTTGGGTGAACTATCCCTTTAAGGACTCTTTAAGAGCTGCACGCGATGCATCTAATATACACGCATTTGACAAGCAGATTTTCTCTCAATTTTCTCAAGTTTGCTTTCACTTTAGACATAACCGACTTTGTTTATGTAAACCTTGTGTGTATTTAACAGTATAAGCACAATAAGACTCGAAAGATAACTTAGTCCAGTATCAAGGCGCTGGTAGACAGGCTTTTAGTGCATGTGAGCTTCACATGTACGCGCTGAGAAACGCACACGTTAGAACAGCGCATCAGCACGCGAATTAAATGTTTAACCGACAAGGCATTAAAGCACATGCAAATTGTGAACTTTTGTGAACTGCAGTGTCCCGTTCCGCTGCGTTAACATTTTATGTGAATATACGTTGCATTGTTCAGTATGTTGGGACAGGCGCCAGAACAGATATAATGCACGATTCTACGATATTTCTTCAAAAGCAGATCGTGGAGACATTTTAATCGTCCACGATCAAAAATCGTCATATCGCACACCCCTAGATGAAGCTAACAATTTTTACAACATTATCAACTAAGTTTTATAAATAAATAAAAACACCTTGAAATATTTCTTTGGGACACAAGAACATGTGGTATTTGTTTTATGAGAGCAATTGAGCCTACTTTTCATGCAGTTGTTCATTCATTTTAATGATTTAAACAGTTCAAAGTCATCTCAATCAGTTCATCTCAAATGATGGGTTGTAAAAAACAGATTTAATATCCTGCATTGTCATTCTTTGAACAAGCAGCGACCCAACAAAACTTATATAATTAATATATAATTAATATAATTGTCAGGGTTATGTTGTATTTCATTGTGTTTGTGTTCATGTTCCTATGTTTCCTATCAGTTTAGTTCTCGTTTCTATAATTACTAAATTATCCTTGTTTGTCACCTAGCTTACCAATTAATCCCACATGTATCTAGTTTAGTTCTCTGTGTACAAGTACTCTCTGTTTTGTTCATTCCTTTGTCGGTTCAAACTCCATTCTCCAAAATACTGAAGCCTTTATAAAATAACGCAGTGCTTACTGCCATTATTGGCTGGTCAGTGGGAACTGCACAAACCAATCGGTGCGAAGCACGCTGAACTGAGCACAAAGCCTGCCAGAATGGGCGGGGCATCTGCCTATAAAAGACGCTCAAATTGTCATGGGTTCAGGTTTATCGACTGAAGCGACGATCTCTAGTCGTTAGCACACCATAACGCGGCCGTCTACCCAGTACTCGTTCCCTTATCTCAGGTAGCTGAGGTCACGTTAGTAACAGAGTACGTTCCCTTTCGAACCTATTCAGTCACGCCATGCTATGAAGAGCGCTACCCAAGTTGGGAGGCCACTAAGGGTCCCAAGCTAGAGTTTATTGACATATCTTATAGGGGGGAAGATTCATAACGTGAAGGGCCGGGGTCACCGAGGCCAGCCACAATCATGGTGAAGGGACGTATGTGCTTGAAGTACAGGGCCAACTGTGAAGTGCTGGGCTCATAGAGGAGGCACCCCCTTTCCTTCTTATACAGAAAGGATACATGCCTGGACCACGCCCAGGATGAGGCCATGCCTCTCGTGGAGTGAGCCCTTACGCCTATGGGGCACTGCAGGCCCATAGAAACGTAGGCTACAGCAATAGCATCCACCAACCATCTAGATAGTCTTGCTTCGTGACTGGAAGCCCTTTGGTGCGGCCACCGAAGCTCATAAAAAGCTGCTCCGACTGCCTGTACTGGGCGGAGCGCTCAATGTATGTTCTCAGAGCTCTGACTGGGCAGAGAAGGTGCAACTGATGCAGAGAGCGTGATCACCTGTGCTTTGAACGGGGTTGAAAGCACTTTGGGCACATAGCCGTGCCTTGGTTTGAGGATGACTTTAGAGTCACCTAGGCCAAACTCCAGACAGGAAGCGCTTACAGAGAGCGCTTGCAGGTCGCCAACTTGCTTGACTGATGCTAATGCTAGCAGTGTTCAGCGAAAGTGGCTTTAGTTCAAACAGGGGCCCCTTCAGTGCTCAAAGGACCATTGATAGGTCCCAGGAGGGCACCGTAGGGGTCCGTGGGGGGTTAAGCCTCCTGGCTCCCTTCAGGAAGCGGACTATCATGTCGTTCCTGCCCACTGACTGGCCAGCCGTCGGTACGTGAAAGGCTGTGATGGCTGCCACATTTAAGCACACTTTAAGCGTGGATGGAGAACGGCCTGCATCCAACAGTTCTTGAAGAAATGAGAGTATCTACGATACCTCACACGAGACTGGGTCCTGGTTTCTGGCTGCGCACCAGAGGCGCCTGGTAGACAGAGCTCTAGCCTCACTGATAGTACTCATGATGCTCGCTGGGAGGTCCCCAAGCTCCCGTCGAGGGGCCACACATGTAGTGCCCATAGTTTGGGACAGGGGTGCCAGATCGTACTATTTGCCTGGGAAAGGAGGTCTTTCCACAGGGGAATTGGCCACGGGGTTGTCTTCGGAGGCAAAGAGGTCGACCTCTGCCCTCCCAAAAACACTCCATATCAATTGAATCATTTGAGGGTGGAGTGTCCATTCTCTGGGGGACATCTGGCCCCTGGACAGCATGTCTGCTCCCTGGTTCAGTCTGCCTGGCACATGCGTTGCTCTCAGAGAGCGCAGGTTGCCACTCGCCCATAGGATGTGGTCTCTGGCCAGTTTGTATAGCCGTCTCAACCTAAGCATGCCTTGGCGGTTTATGTAGGAAACCTCTGTTGTGTTGTCCGTACGGACCAATACATGGTGACCCGAGAGACGTGGTAGGAAGGCCTTGAGGGATAGCACAACTGCAATCATTTCCAGGCAGTTGATGTGCAACTGTGTCTCCATGCTCGACCAAGAGCTGAAGGCCGGCTCGCCCTCGCACAGAGCGGTTGGCCAGGGGTTCTGTAGTGACGAGAGGCGGCTTGCTGCGTTTGAGCAGAGTGCCGACGTTCGTGTGGTGCGGAAGGGAAAGAATGCTCTTTTGTTGAGTATTTTAGTTTCTTATTGGGTTCGATATAACAGCGGTCGAGTGTAAGAGAGCGTCTGAGCGGGCCCACTACTTACACTCACAACAACACAAATAACAAAATTTTCTCCCTCTGCCGGAACTGAACAGGGCTGCTGGGGGGAAACTCTGAGCATTTGGAAGGCGGTCCGGCCTCGGCGGGACCCAACCTTCCTCTCTTCCTGTTCTGCAGATCAGGAAGGCTTCTTTTGCTCAGCGTCCAACGTTATCCTTGGCTGGGGTCCCTGACGCTTGGGTGTTAAGTGCTTCTGCTGACTGTGGCAGTGCTGCTGCTAAGGCTGTGGGCGTGGCTGAGTGGCTGCAGGCGCTGGTTTCTTCTGCTGCTGAGTCGGCACGCTTTTCTGGCGACTCGAGGAAGCAGAGCTGGAGCGTTTAGGCAAAAAGTGTCTCATAGCCTGGGACGCCTTCTGTGCCGTGGTGAAATGCTCTGCAAAGCCATCCACCGCGGATGAGACGGGAGAGTCAAGGAAGGCGGTTTTGTCGGTGTCCTTGATCTCGGTCAAATTGAGCCACAGGTGTCGCTCTAACACCACAAGGCTGGCCACGGATCTGCCTATGGCCAGGTCTGTGGCACTGCGGAGGTCGCGGAAAGCTTCCGGGTCGGGACCAGCCTCGTCCATGGCACGGAGGAGCTTGGCCTGAAAGACCTGGAGGACCGCCATTGAGTGGAGGGCGTAGCCTGCCTGGCCAGCTGACGTATAGGCCCTACCCGCTAAGGCTGAGGTAGTCCTGCAGGGCTTAGACGGGTGGGAAACCTTAGCTTCCTCGAGTGGAGGCAGCCTCTCATAGCCTTTTTCCTCGGCGGCGTCATTGACCGAGAGCACAGACGAGGAACAGAGACGCAGGCGTGCAGAGCGTGCAGGCTCTTCAAGTGAGGACCAGTCCAGGCTGAGCTCGCTGCCGGCCTTAGTGAGAACGAGGTTTAGTTCGGCGTCCACACCAGCCTTGGAGTCGCTGTGGTGCTGAGACGGCGATGGGGCGAGGTCCTCAGCAGAGCCTGACCAATCCTCAGCGTCGGAAGCTACCAATGATACTGAGTCATCGCACGGCTCCTCATCAAATCCCCCGAACGAGACGAGACCCCCGGCGTCGAGCGGGGGGTGCTGGTCTGTGCAGAAAAACATCACGGGCGACATCTCTCTCTGAGGAGACAGTGAGAAACACGGGAGCTGAGCTGGCATGAGCTCACCTATCTTCCTATACTCAGCCCTCTGACTCTGCCGATTTTTCCGCCGAGGCTCGACAGGAAAAGGGAACGGGATAGCGCGAGGGGCGGGGTCGCGCTCTGAAAAGAGCACTATCCGTGAGAGGAGAGAGGCGAGTGGCATACTGTCACAGTGAGAGCAGCTGGACTCGCTGAGAGCGGCGTCAGCGTGGGCCTTACCCAGGCAGACAACACACTTGCCGTGACCGTCGTCATCATGCAGAGGGGCTCTGCATTTGCCACAAGTGTGGCACGGCATTTGAAACAATGGCGCTGCTCTTTTACGATTAAAGCAGAGAAAAAAGGATACACCGGTGTTTCGCCGTAGAGCGCAGGGGAATCAGCGCGACAGCTCGCGGGATCGCTGGCGATTGAGCGCGCTGATCAGTCAGAGGCCGCTGACTCACTGCTGGATCAGGCCAGCTGCTGGCTTGCTCGCTGTTCTGCTGCAGGCTCTGCTTGACTCGGCGAGAAGGCGTAGGCTTCGAGAGAGAAGATCAGCAAGGTCCAAAGACTGTCGCTGAAGGAGATTAAATCTCAATCCATGGCAATTCAAGCATCTTTTATAGGCAGATGCCGTGCCTGGCGGGCTTTGAGCTCAGTTCGGCGGGCTTCGCACCGATTGGTTCACGCAGTTACGCCGCTCTGCCATTGGTTCGTGCAGTTCCCACTGACCAGCCAATAGCGTAAGAGTAAGCCTCAGCACAGCTATGCTGTGCAGTAAGCATTGCGTTATTTTATAAAGGCTTCAGTATTTCGGAGAAAGGAGTTTTCCCATAGCTAGACGCAGTTCGAAAGGGAACCAAACACAATGGAACTGTTTCTAATATAATATAATATAACAAGTGGTTTGGAGAATGAATGGATAAATATAATAATATAATTCATATATAAGGGACAAGCAAAGCAAAGCGAAGCAAAACATGTTTAAGCCATGTTTATTCTTATTGCATGTAAGACAGAGTTGTTTTTTATTTGACCTTTCTTCAAGATTTAACCCAAATATTCATGATCATATGATCAGTGGGATGTTATTATTTGCATTTATCACTGTTTTACCCTGCTGTCCATGAACCTATTTGAACCCTATCCCACTAGTTGAAAACCACAGCTTTAAAACTGGACTATGCATGAGATATTGTTTAAATACAGTTAAAACTTCTTTCCCAAGTTGCCGAATGAGCTTTTCTATTTCCAAGTCTCAAGCGTGCCCAAGAACAAACGAAAGTTAATCTGTGAGCATTGTCAGGCCAGTACCAAGTGCTACCGAATTCCCTGGCTTGTTTTAACACACTGTCTGGAGAGCAGCTTTCTGATAAGGTTAATGCTAGTCCGTAACCTTAACCACGAGAGTTTCAAAAATCTTTACCCTACAGTGAGTTCTTGTGTGATTCAGAGGGTCATACAAACAGCAAAGACAAAAAGTCAAGGAGCATGTCCCTTCCTCATTCCCTCTTTCTTTCTTTCTTTTCGCTCACTATGTATCTCTCTGTGGCCCCTGACTCAGAGAACAGCTCTAATATAGATTAGTTTGGAAATTCATTACCCTTCCATTATCTCGCACTGAGCACCACGCTGTAATGGCTCCCCAGGGAAATGGAGGACACTGCAAGAGCTAAAGGAAGAAATCTTCAGCAACGAGAGAGAGAGAGAGAGAGAGAGAGAGAGAGAGAGAGAGAGAGAGAGAGAGAGAGAGAGAGAGAGAGAGCATATGTGACACAACACCTAACATCTGTCTCTGCTACTCAGATCTGGAGGGATGCCATTGTATGCATTTGAATGTTCCTCTAAATCTCTCTGTGCAAACAACCATTATAAGAAATTTAACACCGTTTTCCAATTTTTTTCTACCATTAATGTTCATCCCCCCAAAATATCTCATCATATATAATTATTCTCTCAATTAATTGTAAATTAAATTTTCATTCAATAATTGAATTTTTCCACTCAAAATATGATCACATGGCTTCAGAAAGATGTTGTTTATTTATGATGCCTATGATTTGCAGGCATGCATGAATTTTGAAATCATTGTGTGCTTCAAAAATAGACCAACAATTTGTCAAATGTGTCAATCAGGTAAACTCATAAGTTAGCAAACTTACATTTCTAAACCAGACAATTCACATTTAAAGCAGTTTCGATTAAGCCAGGACTAGGCCTTAGTTCAATTAGGACATTTAAGAAGCTTTTATAAAGGTGCCTTAAAAAAAAAACATTACTGGTGAGCATCTTGAGACAAAACAATGGTACTGACAGATATATTAGTGCAAGTTGCTTTCAGTTAAAACAGCTTAAACATCATTTTTAAAATTAGTAACACTTTTAGACCTTAAATGTTATTATTAGATGAATATTTTGGGGCTTACTTTGAGATTTTGTGTCCATATGTGTACAAACAAGTTGAAAGTGAGAAGTTGTCAAAAGAAGACAGCGTTTTGACACAAATCAGATCATATTGCAATACTGGTTTAAATCTTTCAATCAAAACAGACTGACACATACAACAACAGAAGCAGAAAAAAAAAAGAAAGAAAAACGAGTAGATTAAGTGATGAGACCTTGAAAAAAGGGTTGCATAAATGCATTACATATCGTTGTCTTCTATTACACATTCTCAATACAGACAAAATACTGCTTGCAATCACTCGCCGGATTATTATTATTATTATTTTTTTTAGCTAAGATAACTAAATTGTTGTAGCAATAACCAGAATGTTACATCAAAATAAAACAGTGCCACAGGCAATGCTAATGCAGTGCTATTTCATTTAAATAACAGCAAAACATCACAGGAACACAAAACAAATAAAAACACCATGTAACTATGTTGGTTTTGTCTCCAAGTGTCTGGTGGATAGAATTATACATTCAGTGTTGATACAGCGACTAGTCTGCAAGCCAGCAAAAGATAAATTCAACACTCAATCAGGATATTATATGGGCCCAAATGTCTCCCACCTAACCAGTTACATACCTCTTATGTCACAATTTCACCAAGCTCAGTCTTACAAGGAAATGTCACTATAGCAATGTTTATCCATGCTCAACAAAAACATAATTCTGTGGTCTCTTTAAGAGCCTTGGTTACGTTTGGACGTCAGTGTTATCATTAATAATATGTGGCTGGATTATATCTGTTTGAATAAATATTTATGTATGCATGCTTTGAATACAATTGTTTAAATATGTGCCAGCCCAAGGAGGTGGGGTCTCATTCCTCCCAAGATTACTTCCTCATTCATTTAAACATTTTTTTTTTTTATTCACCTCTGAAGGCACTATTCTTTGTAAAGCTGCTTTGTAACAATTGTGAAAAGCACTACAGATAGATTCAATTCTTATTCTTCTGAAAGTCTGTGACAACTGTGATTCAGTTATATTTTTCATGAGAAATGTGAGAATTGCATTAACGTACTGTCAGTTAACCTACCAGTTACATTTCTTAGTAACAGTATAAGAAATCAATAATTTTATTCAGCAATGATGCATTAAATTGATAAAAAAAAGTGATTACAAAATGCTGTTCTTTTAAACATTCTATTCATAAATGAATCCTGAAAAAAAGAAGAAAAAAAGAAGAAAAACATGCATCATGTTTGTTTGCACACTTGTTTTCAACATTGATAATAATAAGAATTGTTTCTAAAACACCAAAACAGCACATTAGAATGATTTCTGAAGGATCACGTGACTGGATCACTAGATAATGAAAAATAAATTACATTTAAAAAAAAATATTAAAATAGAAAACAGTTATTTTAACTTGGAATAGTATTAAACAATATTACTGTTTAACTGTATTTTTTTTTATCAAATAAATGTAGCCTTGGAGACCATAAGATACTTCTTTTAAAAACCTTTGAAAAGCACATGCTTGCATGATAACATGCATGTTGTATTATGTATACAGGGGGGCATATTTGCCCATGCAATTTACCATGCATTCATACAGAAGGTCTACTTTAATTAAAAATGTCACCATATAGCCACACATAACATTCAAAGATAACCAATGCTTCAAGAATTCTCTGAAACAAGGTAAAAATGACCAATGTGCGTGGATAAATGTCGCTTGAGAGACATTTCCTCATTTCCTCAGTGTGTTATCCATCTAATTTCATATCTCATAACTGAATGATAAGTCCCAAACTGGTTCCTGGAACCCTCTCTGTCCTCTTACAACATTCTTATTATCAGTCTTATATATGTTTAAGCTGTCATTTGACAGTCAGTGCTGATAAAGCCAGTATTACCAATTTGATTCTGGCCCTTTGAGTTTCCATTCTCATCTTTGCTGAACATGTCATGCGTCACAGGTTACACCTCAGCTCGCTAAATTACTGTGAGACACGCTGCCTAACGCACATGTGAGTTGGCGAGTGCCGGGATTTGAAAGTATAAATTCCTAATCAGCCCAGAACATTCCAGACAATTAGAGTGGATCAACGCAACGTCTCCCCTCATATTTCACATTAGAGAGTGACAGAGAACAGATATGACTATGTGCTTTCACATAACCGTGTGGATCACATTACAGAGGAAAAAGCAGTCAAGTTGATAAAGTGTTCTCCTGCTCTTCAAAGCATAGGCATGGGAGACTCAAGACTTTTTGGCAGTGTTTGAACCACCGAAACCCTTAACATACACCCTCTACAAAGATTCTCTGGTAGTTTTTCTTAATCAAACTGAATCTGATGTTCTAAATGAAAACTGTTTGAAAACAACACCGAACCGCTTGCAAAGCTCAGAGACTTTTCAAGCTGGTGCTAACATCTTAAGTCAACCTCCTGCCAGCAGACTTCAGCTCGACACCCACAGAAGCTTTTGACGCTTAAAAGTACCTGCAAAGAACCATGAATTATACAATGCACTTTAACATACTCCTACTAATCTTTTTATGCTTCTGTTAAAGTCTTAGCTGAGATTGATTGAGAAGACAAAGTCCTTCAGCATAATTAAGCAGCAACTTCAAAAAGAAAGAGCAAACCCTGTTTCATGGATTCTTTTGAGCACCTACAATTTGCGCTTGTTGGAACGCTTGTAAAATACCTCATTAACTGTTTTTAATTCATTATTTTTTTTCTTTGATTTTTATATTTCTAGCAGACATAAAAGACTTTCTGGATTTACATATAATGACACATAAGAAAATATATCCCTTTGGTCATATATATATATATATATATATATATATATATATATATATATATATATATATATATATATATATATCCTACTTGTTATACTTTTAATGTTTTGTTTTCTCAGAAATTTTACAATAAATAACCAGGAGTACTGAGCATAAAAAGGTATTACAAATTCCACTGCAAGCCTCAAAGAGTTCATTTTAAGTTTATATTGGCAAACGGCTGCATAAAGAGAACTCTGTCTTTTCAATACAGTCAGACACGACCTTCCCCCAAGAGAGGATCCAAGACGCTTCCAGACTAAAATCAGCTGGATCTGGACGAAAACATATTTCAGTCTTTATCAGCCAGAAGGACTGATGGGAAATGAAAAAATAGAAATACACCACATAAACACATGTATGTAACAACCAGTAAATTCAATGATAAAAGGAGATGAAATGAAGAAAAACAAGACCTGTCAAGTGTGACAAAGGAAATCAGAGGGATCTGTTTCGGTAGCTATATAGTGAGATCCAAAAATGTGAGACCACTAGCAACACTAGTCATTCTATTTTACATCATTTTGTTAATTAATACAAAATGTTTAATTATACAATTATTTTATCACCTCAACAATTTAAAAATAAATAATTCAATACAAATTAAGATGAATTTCAACATTTTTTCATTTGGTTTAAATTATTTAGCTTTTCCTTAAATTATCATTTTAATTAAAATAATTGTTAATATTTTTATGAGACAATAATCATTTAAAAATCATTATATATGTATACCCTCCTTTCCGCACTCCAACCATGTTTGTGAGGTCTTTGTCAATACGAGTAAGAAGATCTTGGAATTGGCATGGGAGCAGCCGTATTATTCACATGCTCTTACGAATGCAATTTCTCAGAGCTTAAGATGAAGATTGCAGCCGTTCTCATTTATAAGCCCACAGGACAAAAAAAAAAAAAAAAAAAAAAAAACATCTGCTTGAGAAAGTGAGACAAAAGACAGGGAGGAACGAAAGAGAGGCAAAAATGCTAGGGAGGGTTGATTAAGAGGTGAAAATTCTCAGAATTATCCATGAGGCCTATCTCTTTATCTCAAGCTCGGTAATTGTAGCTATACCGCATATAGAGGAAGTCAGCACGTTGGGTGCAGAATATCTTGGCCGGGCTGATTGCTATAATAAGAGCATTATGGCAATGTTTATACCCTATGTATAATTCATGCGATGGTCTTAACTTCTCCAGGGATACTTTTAGCACAAGTAAAATGGTGTAGCGTGGTTCGGTGGTGCTGAATGAGCCATCTGAGAGCGTAAAGTTCAACATCAACATTGAGAGGAGCAGACTAAAGGAAGCACACAGCAGAGACAATCAGAGCAATGCGTCGCTGAGGATTTAAATATGATAAAACTGAGACATTGGGACTCGTGTGTGTCAGCGCATGTCTAAAGCAGGATTATTGTGCCTGCGAGAGAGTCTTTACCGTTTGCCTGTTGCAGAGGTGATTGAGAGGCTGATACCACCATCACATCAGGCCAGGTGGCATACGTTCACACACAGGAGACGGACCACTGTCGAAGGATTAGTTCTGGAGATATGAATATGCAGTTATGTCTGGAGAAGCCTCAGATTGTCTCTCTGACTCTCTTTTCCCACTTTTCTTCACTCATGCTGTCCTTCACCTTGCCTGGCTCTGAGCGAGCTTATTACACAACTCGTATGCTGCAGATGGGGCACATCTGACATCCCACAAACACTCACACACACACTGAGAGCATCACCATCACACATACACACACAGATGGGGCATGCAGGGACAGAGCGTGGACCAAGGCAAAGGGTGCGAGTGTGACTGTGTGTGACAGGGTGTGATAGAGATCCGTCACTTCAGTGCAAAAAGCATCCGGAGCTCCCCCTGAGATGAGGTGCTCTGTGACAGGCGCGCACACACACACACAAACACATGCACACACTTAACCATGTAGTGTGTAACCATGTAGTGTGTAACATAGCTCTAAGTGAATGAAAACATCCTGCAAAGTTTTAAATTTGAAAGTGCAATGTAGTTATTGTCTTTCAAAAGTAAGAGTCGACACTGAGTCAATCAAATTAATCATTTTTCAAACGAGTCATAAGCCGTTTCGTTGTGACGTCAAAACGAAACATTAGCATATTGGCCGCCCACTTATTGCACGCGCAGACACCAGGGAAAACTTGAACCTCAAACCAGCAGCTGATTCCTGTGGATACTGGATAGCATCATGTCGAGAAGACGGCGCTGTGCTCTATAATGTGAAGGTAAAGCCAGTTTTTTTTCACTGCCAAAGGATGAGCATGTGGAGAATCATTGTTTAAAATTCATCTTTACCACGATATCACAGCAGTATAATCCTAAACTTTTGCTGTTCTCTTTATTTTACTGATGACTGCTTCTCAAATCTCGGAGTTCCATGTAGGATTCGCAAACCGCTTGCTCTTGAAAGATGGTGTTAAAAATACTTAGTTTTGAGTTTTATATTGTATAGGTCTCCTGCTAACTGGCTAACTCACGTTATTACTGTCTTACTGAAATTCTTCTGCTAATCAGCTGTGGGCCACTATTACCTAAAACTGTGTCTATTAAACAATACAGATTGTCGTTCTCACTACTTTGAGTAAAGATTAAGCATGGAGCAAGATCTGTTTTACCAACGTTTATGTTACATCAGTCATTCACGCTAGAGCTCGGCTAATGTACAGGATTAATAAATAAGTATACTAATAATAATAATAATAATAATAAAGACTAAAAAAGCAAGATTGTGGATATGCTATGAAAAGTAAAGATTTTTTGCCTTCAGCTCTGAACAATTATTTCAAAGGGGGAAAAAAAAACATCTCTAAATAAAAGCTTTGACTTCCTGTAGCTGATTTATTCAAGATGAATTGTCTGAATGAACTGTGTGAGTAACCCTCACCCACTCTTTTACGCAAGTTCATTTGGGGGTTAGGAGTCTATAGCCTGCTTATCCATAGATTTATGCAATTAACTTTGTGTGCAACTAAGTGTTGTGCACTCTGTGTTTGATGTTGCAGCCGTTTAGCACTAAATTTCCCCTCAGGGATCAATAAAATGTAAGCAGGCAGCTCTTTTTTTTTTTCCTTTTTTTTTAAGCAGATAAAGCTCTGTTCAGTGTTCATTGCTCACACATATGTGTGTTTTCTTCTTAAATGAATGGGTTAAGAATGGAGCTCTATTTTTACAAGCTGAACTGTGCAATTTTTGTGCCACTAGCATCTCCAAATTAAATTGAGAAATAAGTATTACTTTCAAACAGGTTTCCCGAAAACTCGCTCTGTCTGACAATAAAAATGGATTGCTAGCGACACAGAGCCACACTATTGCACTCTTGGGGGAAATCGCTCCTCAAACAGTATACCTATATATTTATTCTGCATATTAAACTGGGATAGGAGCAAGTATTTTATAAAAAATTACACACTTCGGCCTTCAAACCACTCCTTGTGATTTCCAGAATACTCCCACTCCCTGTCTGAATTCCGGAGACTGCGAGTGTCAAACACACCCACACACACACATGCACACATGCACGCACACACACACACACACACACACACACACACACACACACACACACACACACACACACGCCCTACATGATTAAAAATCAGCACCAGCCACTGACCTCACACACACACACACACAAGATCAGAAGAGGAGTCACTGTGGACCACAGAAAGCATCCCTCTCATTCCCACACTGATTTGGAGCCCTCATCTTCAAAGCAGTGCCTTAACATTGACTCCCAGAGAGACACCGTGAGAACATCAGACTGAAAACACATCAATTCATCTCTTTGGTTATCAGAGAAGCTACTGCATGATAAATATTACTGGATTCCATTGCAGATGCATACAGTGGCCTCAAAAATATTAGGACACTTTTTATCGCATTAGATAAAATATTAAGCTAAGTGCCATCTGCAAACAAATATATATATATATATACATACACCTTTTGAAATACCTTTTAAAATCTTTAAAAAATATATATTATCAACCTCTAACTTTTGAACAACAGTGCATGTTTTATTAATTTTGACCAGTACACTTATTGTTTAATCATTTTCATGTATTATTTTTAAATTATTATTTTATTCTTATTCTTAAAAAAATCCACTTAGTTGCATATTTTAATTATTATTATTTTTTTTTTTTTGGGGGGGGGGGGGGGGGGGGGGAATACTTACCAGCTGTCTCTGATTTACCAAGCATTTTAACAAATGAAGAACTTTTTTAATAATTCAAAATAATAACAAATTAAAAACTTTTTTAATAATTAAAATTAAATTAATATTTAATATGAGATTGCATAGATCGTAATGGGGTTCGACTGACCTTTGTGTAAATTTGAACAGTTTTTGCAAATTAGAGTTCAAGAGGAAATAGTGAGGAAGAGAAAGGACTCCAAAAAGACAGACTGACATCTGTTTCTGTGTCTGTCCTGTTTAAAAGGAGGGGAAAAGAGGGGAAGATTCCGCTAATCCCTGTTACCAAATCTCTGACTAGATCGCTCATCAGAAATTAATAACTTTGATCCAAGTCTCCATGGCAACCCTTGGGTGATTTGGGTCTTAATCTCTCTTAATGTTGTGTAATGTGTTTCTTAGGGGTCTAAGCTGTTTTTATAATCTTACACAGTTACACACATAGCCACATATACAGTTGAACGCTTCTAGACTGGTCAGTAATAAACATGACTATGAAAGGTAGTGTATATAAGGGGAAATAAGGACGATGATGTACTTATAGTAATAAGTTCTTAAGGATTTGCAAAAACAAGGAGGGAAAAGTAACATATTGCATTTAAGCTATTTTTTTAAAGTACAGATTAACCTATAGTGCTGTTTTTAGAACAGATGGAATCTGTTGTGTTGCTCGTGTTTACAGCTGTGACAGTACGCTTAAGAATGTGTAACATCCACGGATATGTAGTGTTAAAGGATTGTCCGGTCTGACACAAGGGTTGATAGACGTAAAACATGCTCAATCTAGTGCTTATGAGTACATGTTTGTTTGTGTCTTTAAAGTAATCTATAATGACTCCATATGTGTTTTTGTGCTTACTGAGATAATATGGTATAAAGTGCTCTTTATCTCCATGTATCCTTCTGGACACTTTAGCATTTTAATCCGGCTGCATCTAGAATAATATTCCCAGCACTGCTCCTGCTTACTTCGTGAGAGTCCTATTTCTTCTCAGTTGACCGATTCCCTCGTCCTGTGGGAGCAGGGAGAGAGGGATCTTGGTTGAAAGAGGACAGACTGATTTATTTATTGGGTAATTTCAGATATGCTTTGAAAGTTCATACAAATGATTCATTAGTGACACATGCACAGACTTCCTGAGAAGAAGGTTTCGACTCATTCGCAGGACGTGACAGTTTCACTTTGCTCATAAATGACAATTTCGTCATCATTTGTTCACCCTTATGTTGTTTCAAAACTGTATGACTTTGTTCTGTAGAACGCAAAAGGTAAATCCATATGATGAAAGTGAACGAGAACTGGAACTGTCAGGATACAAAATGACAAAAAAGCACCTTAAAATTACCATAAAAGTAGTCATTACAATTTTTTATCAAAGTTTTCTGAAGTCATAATAATTTTGTGAGAGAAACCAAGGTTTAAAGTTGATATTCACAGAAAATCTTGACATCCACTCTAGCTCTCCTTAGCACTTTCATGAGTGAAGTTGCAATGCAGATATGTGAATAATTAATATTAATTCGATCTTTTCAATTAATCAGTTGAACCAGTTCACAAAACCAGGTAACACTTTATTTCGATGGTACCCCAACAGACATTCCACTGACTTTGCAACAACATGTCAACTTATTCTACCTACCCAAACACCTAACCCTAATCTAACAGTCTACTAACAGTTTACTACAGTCTACTCTAATGAGATTTAGTTGACATGTAATTGCAAAGTTACTTATAGTTACTAGAATGTCTAAAAGTTGACCATCGTACTAAAATGTAACCCAAAACCAGTCTGAATTATTCATTTACACTTCAGAATGATCCAGTTCATAACTCACTGACTAAAATAATATTTGCAGCCAGAAACATCTGGAAGTAATGGAAGTAAAGATTATTAGTGAATACAAAATCAATAATTAGTAAATAACTACTTTTTCCCTCACATAAAGTTATCACTTGGCTCAGTGTTGTCATTGTTAATTACAACTAAAACTAGTAGTTGAAACAAAGTTGAAATAAATTATAAACGTTAGATGGGACTACTGAATTTAAATTAATCAAAAAATCGGAACTACAAATAACTTAATCGAAATGTTCCTAGGCAACTAACTGAAATAAATAAGTTGAAGGACTAAAATTACTAAAAAGGAAATGCATAACAAAAAAATTAACACAAACTAAAATGAAAACTTAAATGATAAAAATAAAATCTAACTCAAAATATGAATGAAAACGTCTCGGTTACGTATGTAACCCTCGTTCCCTGAGTAGGGAATGGAGACGTTACGTAAGTGACGATGAATGGGGTTTTGCTTAGAAAGCCTATCACCTTCGAGAATTAGAAAATGAGCCAATGACAAGGAAATGCCTTGGGTCTGCAGAATTTGCATAGTGTAACTCCTCCCGACCTTGTGAGCATATAAGGAGGTACGCTGGCAACATGCAGTTATGTCTTCTCGCTGAGGAGCTGAGACTGAACTCAGGCATTCCAGCGGTACAGCAGAAGTGGCAGGGAGACGTAATCACGTCTAATTCCCAGTCTAATCACGCCACCTCGGCTGTCTTCCAGTGCCCTGCATAAGTCTGAGCTCCCTGTCGTGAGACTAGCATGGACGAAGGAATCCTACTTAACACAGGAATACCAAGGTATACTGGGGAGCATATCTCAGTGGAAATATGCAATTAGTGCCTGCCTGAAGGGCGGACTTACAGAATACACATATGACCCGCGAGCGGGCTGCATATGGATAAACACTGGGGTGTCCAACCCGCAGGGTCGAATGTTTCAACCCCAGGGGGGGCAAGGTGGCTTGCCAAGGGAAAGACACATGCTCAGAAAGGACTAGTATGTGCTGGTTCTTGAGCAACGCATGAAGCGGTGCAGAGCCAGACGTACCGCCAGGAACTCCAGGCAATTGACATGCCAAAAGCGCTGGGGTCCTGTCCAGGAGCCCGCGGCAGCATGTCCATTGCACATGGCACCCCAGCCCGTGGTGGAGGCATCTGTTGAGACAACAACATGCCTGAAAACTCGTTCTAAGGGCACTCCGGCCCGCAGAAAGCTGAGGTTCGTCCATGGGGTGAAGGTCTGACGGCAGGTCGAAGTCACTGGTACTCGGAGCGTGCCGTGTTGCCATGCCCACCTTGGGACTCGATCGCGAAGCCAGAGCTGAAGCGGTCTCATATGAAGCAATCCGAGCGGCATTGCTGCGGATGCCGTATGCCCCAGGAGCCTCTGAAATAACTTCAGTGGAACCACACTCTTGCCCTCAAACTGTCTCAGGCAAGTCAGCAGTGACCACGCGCGCTCGCTCGTAAGCTTCGCGCACATGGCAACCGAGTCGATTTCCATACCGAGAAAAGAGATCCTCTGCACGGGGGAGAGTTTGCTCTTTTCCCAGTTGACCCGAAGGCCCAGACGGGCTAGGTGCCGGAGCACTAGGTCCCTGTGTTCGCAAACCTTGTCTCGAGAGTGAGCTAGGATCAGCCAGTCGTCGAGATAGTTCAGGATGCGAACCCCATGTTGCCGTAGTGCGTAGTGGCACAATGTGAACTCGCTGGAATTCGCCGTCACACCAACACCTGGAGAGTCGCTCGTCTCGAAGAGGTGAGAGATATGAATGAAGTGATCTCAGAATGGCTTGTGGAGTGAAGAATGCTCTTGGTATTTCCTTATATACCCATGAGGTCGGGCGGAGTTACGCTATGCAAATTCCGCAGACCCATGGCATTTCCTTGCCATTGGCTCGTTTTCTAATTCTCGAAGGTGATAGGCTTTCTAAGCGAAACCCCATTCGTCGTCACTGGCATAACTCGTAGTGACGACGAAAGGGAACTATAATAATACTGGACTGGATATTGTCCATATTATTCTATAATATTATTCATTATATTATTCATATAATATTGGATTAAAAAAAAACTTATATAACACATACATAAAACTTATAGAATAGTTATATTCCACAAGTCATATGGACCACTTTTATTCTCACTTTGGAATCTGACAGCCCCTGTTCTCAAGTGTAGCCAGGAAATTTATCAAAAATTCACCTTTTGTTTTCGACAAAAGAAATAAAGCCATGCCGGTTTAGAGCAAAATGAGGGTAAATTACAGAATTTTCATTTTCGGTGATTGTACCTTAAGAATCAGAAAGGAATAAGAAAGCAAGAGACAGATCACCAGTAAAAGAGAAAGATGATTAGAAAACGTGAGTGAGCTCATAAATGCATAATATGCATGCGAACATACATGCAAAAACAGGTGGTGAATGCTTTCTCGCTGTATGAATCTTTAAAAAACATGAAATTTATTTGATCGAAGTTGAGGATTCCTGCTGGATATCAAGGCTGTTGTCAAGATAATTACACCAGATCAAAGAAAACAGATGAGAATGAGAACACCAGAAGCCATTGACAGGCCTTATTCAAGTTTTGAAAGCATCAACGATTGTCTTTCATTCATAGTCTAACTCACAACAGTTTAATTTCAATCTCCGTGTCTAATCCTCCATAGAGCTGATAGCATAGATAAGTATAAAACCTTGCTATTATACTTTAGAATTCCACTTCAGAAAAATTCAAATGTAGAATTATTTACTTCTCCATTCTGATCTGGTTCATTTTCATGACAGATAAATGAGGGCCCAACACCACAAGAAGTCTGTGGAAGGATATAATCAATGCCTGAGAGAGTAGTGGTGTGTGGGTGAGAGCGTGCTTCATGCACTCAATGCTTTGTAAGGGAGAGGCCATTGGCATGCTGCAGGCTGGCATGTCATGTGCCAAAGCTGACAGACGCTATGAAGAAATCCGCTGCATTGTGTCCTGACTGCAGAGAAGGTCACAGCAGACCTGTAGGACAGATGAATGTTCAAGACCCCATCACCCCCAGTACCACCCCAGAGCAGGACAGACTGGTCTTCATCAGGCTACCCTATGTTTCAGGATGGTCACTACATAGAATTCAAATAATATCTATTATTTAATAATATCTATACTAGTGATCTACAGCATACCTTTCTCTATATTGCCAATACAGGTAGTTGTCTTTTAAAGAGGACCTATTATGCTTTTATTTTTATTTTATTTTATTTTTTCATGTGGGTCTTTCATTACACTTTCATGTGTGTTGCTGTTTAATCAAGAACATGTCTACAAAGTTACAAAGCACAAATCCCACTCCAAAGATAGTTTTTCTCTATATCAGTAAGCACTGTTTCTGAACTCATTTAAATAATCCCTGTCCAAGGCATACGCAAAACAAGGGGTACGAGACCCGGTTGAGTTAGTGTGTTGAAACTCGCAGCTGTGGTAAGGGGCTTGACATTTCCGAAACACACTTGAAGAGGTTGACCAATAACATCACACTGGTCCAGCTGACCAATCAGAGCACACTGTGCTTGCTGGAATGAGAACCTTCGTAGCACTAAACTGAGCGTTACTGACAGACTGGAACAATGCAACAATGTAAAATATGTGAAAAATAATGTGTTTTTGAACATTCAAGCATGAAAACCTATTTTAGTTGACCATAAAAACAAAATCATGACTGGGCATTAGACTGACTAAAAGGGCATAATATGGCCTATTTAAATCAGGAACCTCATAACTCTCTAATGTGACAATAAGCATAAAAATAGTAAAATTAAACTAAGAAAAATACAAATAAGAAAAATGCATAGCACAAAAATTGTTAGTAAAAATTGTTAGTAAAATATACAACTTTTTTTTTTTAATTCATAAAAATATAAAAACATACAAATTTAACTTGTTGCAGTGCATTCTGGGATTGCACTGCGGTATCTGTGAAAACGTAGCAGTGTAGCAGTGTAGCATTTTGATTCAGCCCCAAAATATTTATTAGTAAAAAAATTATTTAGAATTAACAGTAGTTAATGCATTAAGTGTTATGATTTAAGCAGTATACATACACAAACACACGCGCGCACTAACACACTCTCACACACACACATTTTTAAATCAAAAACTAAATCTTGGCTTTTGGAATAACCTGCACATCGGGACCCCGCATGTGACTTAAAATGCTTTCTAGGTAGGTAGCTCACAAGGTTTTGGAAAACAACTTTAGAATGACAACAGTAATGTAAAGCAAATCACATTAACCAAGTGGTCTTGGCTTCAGCAGACACAATCAAGTTTCAGCATAATTGGGGTCTACACACACTCCCTGTATTCAATACCACTGAGGACTCATCAGTACAAAGTACAGAGGACCCGTGTTCCTAATCATATTCATATTCTCCCTGGGGCTGATTCCACATTCTATTGGTATAAGTTACAAACCCAGTTATAATTGGTTAGAAAGTCACAAACTTGCAACCATAATTACACCCTAAGACTTGGTATCTAAGATAGCTTTAGTGAGTTTTCAAGAGAGGTTCTGACAGCTCTCAACTCGCAGATTATTTCCCACGGACTGGCAAACAGCACAACGGTTCAATTTCAGACATTCACATGGATCGGCAGCTTTTTTTCCGAGGCAGAAGAACTGTCATCTCGGTGACTGCAACACCTCAAGTGCCTTATCTAGGATTGAACCTGCATTCCATGAACTTAGATTGAACCCGCAGCATTTGTAAGAGCAGCTCGAACTCACATCCATTAGGATATATATTCTCTCTCTGTTACAAACTTTACATTTATTGCAAGGACAGTGCCCTGGGGCAAGCAGTAATTAAATTACTCTGTGACAACTGTGATAAAGCACAATATCCATGTTATTCACAGAATAAAATAAATACTATTGATCCCTGAGGGAAATTCAGGTGCAAAAGCAGGTCTTTTAGCTATTACATTACAACAACCTGCGATTTAAACTTGCAGGGAGAGGTCTTTGGATCATCTGGAGGTGAAAAGCTTTTCAAAAGCACTGACCAGTTTTAACAGGGAGCAATATTTGTATCACATGCCTGGGTTTGAAC
The DNA here is from genome assembly GCA_021554675.1 of Leuciscus idus. Taxonomy (NCBI): domain Eukaryota; kingdom Metazoa; phylum Chordata; class Actinopteri; order Cypriniformes; family Leuciscidae; genus Leuciscus; species Leuciscus idus. The sequence continues at coordinate 26,590,137 of CM038633.1, read as the reverse complement.
CAATAACATTTCCATATAGCAAACCAGCAAACTTTAACTACAAGGATATGTTTTCTTTTGATATCAGACTTAAAATCGTGCCTTGAAGCTACCAGTGTTTAAATAATTATCTGCCATGTGTGAAACAACTGTTTAATTAAGAGATTCTGAAAACCAGGCTTGCAAATCTTGCTGATTAAAACTGCTGCTTCTACTGTCTAGCCATCTAAATTAGTGAACTTAAAACACTACTTACTTTATTTGTGAACCACTTTTTGCTATTGAAGGTGACCCTTAAATGGAGTTTGTGTCACATTTAAATGATTTGTCAACAAATTTGTCACTAAAATAAGGCCAGGCTTAAAACACACACACATATGCTCACAAAGAACCAGTGGACCGTTGCTGACCACTGCACTTTTTAAGCTCCCTGTGGTTGTCACCATTGTAAACAATATAATCAGTTACACCTAACAGCATTAAACAGAGAGCAGAGCTGTATGCAAATAAGAGCCAGCCAAGCTTTATTGAGCCTCAGCTATCTCAGCTCTTATTTATATAATCTGTAAATTTCAGTCACAGTGGTGAGAACCGTTATAAGCTCAGATAACAAAAGATAAATCAGATTAGGGAGGATTGTTTTTGCGTATGGTCATTTGGATACAACAAAACAGACTGTCAAACACTTGCTGACAGGGCAGCAAAAAGAAAAGCTCTCATTTAATCTTCAATTAATCCTCAATCTTTAATGTTGCGCTTAAAAAAATGGGATGCCAAAGTTAACGTTAAAGGTGAAGAGTGTACTTTTTCTGTGTTTGCTGTCTCCAGTTTAATATACAAAGACAACCATAAGTAAGCGTTCAACAGAAGTAAAAAGATGGTCGTATGGCGATTTCAATCCATTGCTTGTTTGAGAAAAGCTGGACATAGCACCATAAGCTCAACCAATGGCTTGAATTTGGGGCTGGACTATTTGTTTTTTCCAACCAATGAGTGTTCGAGGAACTTCATAGTTTTTGTAATTCTGTTAGGTGATGCTAAATGCACTTTTTATTACAATATATATATATATATATATATATATATATATATATATATATATATATATATATATATATATATATATATATTATAAATATTATATTATAATATAATAGCTGTAAATAATGCAGAAAGACCATTTTAATAGCTACTTTATCAAATCTTATTACAGATCTTACATACTACAGGTCAGAGGCATCATTAATTAAATGTAACTTTTTACTTCTATTTGTAACTATGTGTGTTTTTGTTTGTAGCTATATTGTATGTGTTTTTGTGTTTATCATAAATCACACTAAATGTACCATATTATACTTTTTACATAGGCTTATATTTATTTATGTTTATTATGTTTATTTAGTTATAACTTATATTAATTAAATTAAGATGTAATTACAAACATATTTTTGCTGTTGGGCTGAAAGCTCGTATCTCGTATTTTTTTCCTAAATCATTATTGGTCACCCTTTACATCTGTTTGTGGGGTCTGTACATTTTTTTAATAATGAAAGTATTAAAAACAGCTTGTGACGAAGCCTCGTAACATTTTCTCCTCAAACTGTCGGTCAAACCTCATAACTCCATTTGCTTCTATCGTGATTCGTGAATGAATTGCTACACGCAGTTTGGTCCATCTCTGCCTGTTTGCAATGCAAGGGTGAATAATTAACTTCTTTCCTCAAGATGCACTATAAAGGCTAATGTTTTATGTAGTATTTGAGGAACAGAAAAGAGTGTCTTAGTCTATCTGTCATCAAGTCATAGCCAATACTGTCTTAAATAGCCTGTGCATAGCACTTCATCTTTTATAACGTACTCAGTTACTAACGTAACCTCGGTTCCCTAAGAATAGGGAACGAGTATTGCGTATCTATAGGCAGTGGGAAAACTCCTTTTCTCGAGAATATTGAAGCCTTTATTTTAAAACGCAGTGCAGCTGCACAACCAGCACAATGCAGAGCTGTCTAGCATGCTAATTGGCTGGGCTGTGGGAACTGCTTGAAACCTATGGCGAAGCAGATAGAACATGCAAATCTTTTAGGGCACTTCACGCCAAAGTGTGTCAGAATGGGCGTGGCTACAGCCTAAACGGCGTGCTATTAAGTGAAGACTTCGCTCTGAACAGTGCCTGGGGCTATGTAACACCCTCCTTTTCCCTCCTGACTTTCGACTAGGAAGGCTTCCAAGGCTCAGGGTCCAACGCAGTCTGAACCTCTGTGAAGCGCTCGGAGAATCCCTTTACCGCGGAGCCGAAGAGACCAGCGCTCGAGATCTGCGAGACCAGAAAAGCAACCTTGTCCGCGTCTTTGATCTCTGTCAAGGTGAGCCAAAGATGACGCTCTAGCACGACCAAGCTGGCCATGCTTCTCCTGATCGCCTGGGCCATGGTCTTTGTAGCACGCAGGGCTAGATCGGTGGCGCTGTGCAAGTCCCTGAAGGCTGCGGGGTCTGGCCCAGACTTGTCCATGGAGCGGAGGAGTTTGGCTTGGAACAACTGGAGGACTGCCATGGTGTGCAAGGCTGAAGCAGCTTGTCTGGCCGAGGTATAAGCCCGGGCGGCAAGAGCTGAGGTGGTCCTGCAGGGCTTTGATGGATGAACCGCCTTGGCTTGCTCTCTGATGCAGCCAAAGAAACACTGTCGTTGTGGTCCTCTTCTGACCTGCCGGATGAGATGAGGCCTTCGAGGGAGGGGCGTTGGTCCATCTTAGTGAACAGGACGGGCGAGGAATCTCTCTCTGGAGAGAGCGAGGCACACAGGGACGGGGTCAGCGTGGGCTCGCTCATCTCTATCCGCTCAGGTATCCTCTGACCCCGCCGTTTCTTTCTCCGCGGCTCGAGGAGGGCGGGAAACGGGAGGGCGCGAGGGGCGGTGACGTAAGGAGAGCTAGCCGCGAGTGCAGAGAGGCAAGTGACATGCTCTTGCAGTGAGAGCAGCCGCCTAGCTTGTCCGAGGCCCAGGCAGGAAACGTACTCATCGTGGCCAACTGAGGGATGCAGAGGGGCTCTGCATGGCGCGCAGTCGGCGCGTGACATTCGGAACAACGCCACAAGAAAATGTGCTCTTTTTCAAGCGCTGCCGCAGCGAACACTTGAAGGTTTGCAAAGGATATCGTTCGCCAGATGGCTGCAGGGAAACTGCAAAACAGGAGAGCGGCGCCGAGTTGCTGAAAGCAGGAGGTCGAGTTGCTGAAAGCAGGAGGTCGCCGTCCGCTGAGCTGCAAATGCAGAGTCGCTCGTTCCACTGCTAGGCTAGTCGACGGCTTCAGGAGAGTCAGCGAAGACGTAGTCGGTTGCTGAAGGAGATTAAATCTGATTTCTATGGCGAAATGAGCCGCTTAAATAGGCTGTAGCCATGCCCATTCTGGCGCACTTCGGTGCGAAGCGCCCTGATAGGTTTGCACATCCGATCTGCTTCACCATAGGTTCCACCAGACAGTGAGATATCTTGACTAATTTAGATCCCAGAGAAAGGGTGATATGGAGAGACAACAAGGATGAAAATACCCTTTTCAGCCGTGTGTGTGCCACTTATTTAGTATTTATTTAATTATTTAATCAATACAAATGTCATTTTATTTATAATAATCACACTAAATATTATTATTATTTTCATATACTTTTGGCTTGTTTTGTTTCTCTGATGTTTTAGCATATTAAGAGAGAGAGAGAGAGAGAGTGCATGACACATCTCTTTGGTGTAAGTACACTCTGGGCAGAACTAAAGGTCTATCAGATGTCCTGCTGTGTGGAAACCTCAATGACAGCTCCATCTTTATAGGCTGCTGCACACCTCGGGCTCAAGTTGCTGCTCCATGGGTGTTCTGTGCCTCTCTGTGGGGGTTGTGGCTTGTTGTCTCCCGTTCTCGCTCTGCAAAACAGTGGGGAAATGTTTAAATGTGACATTGTGGTTCTTTTTTTTTGGGGTAGTGGGCACATCTCTGTTTAAGGCTACACTTAGACTGCAGGTAAATGCAATTGACTCTTATGACAGTGTGAACAGCACAAACCACATGGAATCTGATCTTTTACATTCCAATTTGGGCCACTTCCATATGTTCTCCTGAATCCGATATAGGTCAGATGTTTTGCAATGGGACATTAGTCTGAACGGTCAAATGGAATTAATGTGACGTCACTCTGGATCAACATTCATCACAATTCTGCACTCATGGGAGTCAGATTTTACATACCTATCAAGACGCTAACTTGTGAAAGGTAGTCAGTGGAAGGACAGTGATGTGTCAGAACTGATGATCATGTATACGATCTGTTCACACTGGAATCTGATATTGGCCACATTTAAAACAACAACGTGAACAACAGCTATACCAAAAAAAAAAAAAAAAAAAATCTGAGCAATAATTCGGAATTGAGCACCTAAGGTGTGAACGTAGCTTAAGTGGCACACACACTGCTGAGAATGGTGTATTTTTGCCTCTCTCTATCTCTCTTTCCCATCCCTGGTATTTCATCCTTGTTCTCTCTCTCCGTATCAGCCTTCCTCTGGGATCTAAAGTACAGTCAGATAAATTCAGCCCTGATTGACATATATTACCATACACTTTAAGGGCAAAATATGCATTTTCAACTGGCAGCCGGAGGCTAAGACCAGGCAAACATACTCATAGACATATATCAGTGACAGCTTTGTCCCAGAATAAGAAGGTCAGTAATGTACTTACTACTCATTAGGACGCCTATATTCTCCCTTCTCTCTTTTACATTCACTCTTCGTCTTTTTGTTTTTCTTTTTTTGTTTGTTAGGTTTGCATATTTGTTGTGTCATGCAACAGGTATGTTGTATAGGTGCATATTTAAGTTGTATAGGTGTATATTTAAGGTGGTTACACAATTTAGACAGCTTGTATGGACCGTTTGACAGACAGCAATGTGTACAATTAAGTTTTAGGGCATTGAAAAAGTCAGGTCAGTCTGAAATTGAGCAAATACAGAAATATAGTGAATTATTAGATTTCCAAAAAACTTGATTCCTGTTTACACCAGGTATTACAAGTGTAAAGCACTAATGTGCCCTTCAAGTGGAGTCGAAATTATTGTAATTATGAGTTCTCGGAAAGCAAGTCTGTTTTAAATTACAATTAATGATTTTGGAAGTTGTTTTTATTTTTACATGCTGTATTTAAATCATTTTAAAGGTGTGATGTATGGAACAACAGATGATAGACAAGTTAATCACTCAACTTTCACTGTTTGTTTTATGTAAAAACTATCTTGTTTTGATACAGTATTTAAATAAGCGATAAAAAATGAATACTTTTTATCATTTTGAATTTAGATGTAGTTATTTGGGTTTAGTGTTCACAATATATAATTTTTTTGTTTTGTTTAGGCTTTGTCCGCATTTGGTTTCTGACTTGAACTTAACGAATCCCCGACAAGTTTCACACGTACACTTTAAAGGGATAGTTCACCCCAAAAATGAAAAATTTGTCATCAATTACTCACCCTCAAGTTGTTCCAAACTATGAGTTTCTTTCTTCTGTTGAATACATAAAATATATATTTTAACGAATATTGGTAACCAGACAGTTGACTGTTGACCATTGACTTCCATAGTATCCCCCCCCACCCCCCCAACATTTTCATTTTGGGGTGAACCGTCCTTTTAATGCAGGTGTGAATGGGGTCCAAAACACTTTGAACGTATCCACTTTCAACCATGAAGATGGTCAGAAATGCATGTGACAACATTGCATTGGAAGTGTAAATGCTCTTGTGGTTGAATCAAGCGGCAACCTCCCCGTCTCTCTCTTGAAACCAACACGGAAGTGAGTTAAACTGCAATTCGTTGACTGGCCGCTTGAGGCTGGTGTCAAAAGTGAGTCAAATCTGTATCTCCCCCATGTTAAAATGCCAAATTTTACAGCAGAAAAAAACATGTTTACAGCCTGGTGTCTGTATCTGGCTTTGGTCTATACAGCTAATTTTGCCCTTCATGACAACTGTGAGGGGGGTGATTTTTTTTTATAACTCATCCGTTTAGTTGATTAATATTTAAAGTTCTGCATAATTAAGGGTGTGTCCACTTGAGTGACAGGTGGATTGCCTCTGATGTCAATGCTAGCTGTTTGTGTGCTGTTACTAGCCGTCACTTCACCTCAGCAAATTTTAGCTGCTGAACTTGCCATATCTGCAGTGTTTGTGCTTTTTTTCGGGATTATTTCATACAATTTAATACACCCATTACTTCGCCCATGGATTTGGATTCTGACGTTGTCGTCGAGTATCGTTCGAGAGAACAACCAGCTCTGTATTTCAGTTGTTTTCCTCTGTGAACATGCACTAATGGATGTCTGACAATTTCGTCGCTTTTTGGAGTTTTCAGATTTAAAAACGTCAATAAAGGCTCGTTCGTTCTGCTCTCACGGAACAGATTATAATATGTTTATGTACCGTCAGATGAAATCCTGCAGGTGTCGGCGCTTTCTCCGTCCATGCAATAAATGCACATCCTTACATGAGCGCGGATTTCCAGCGCATTTACTTGAACTTCATAGGTAACGTTAATATATCTATGGTTTAACCCATTTGAGAGGCGGCCAAAATCAGAATTTAAAATGGACTGAATAAGCTCTCTACGAACTTGACGAGCGATGCCGCGCTGACGGACCATACACTATAAAAAAAGAGTGACTGACATGTATGCACATAAATCACTGTCACACACACTCTCCCAGAGTAATATTAAGTTACTGCATATACATTTTCAACTAGCAGAATAGTACAGAATCACGATACACAGTCTGACTCACTTGTTGCCATGTCTTTTAACTATTATAATATTTCGAAGGGCAAAAACAGGAACTTTTAATTGGCTTTACATCATCAACTGTCACTTTAGCGCGAGGCCCTGTGCAGTCGCAGACTTGGTACTGTCAGTAGCATATAGCATCATAGACATTATAGCATAGCATTACCTCCCCACCCGCCCCGCCTCTTTGCCCATTTTCTGTTATCCAGGAGTGACGCGAGGCCAAGATGGCGACGGCCGGCTCCGCCCACTTTAGGCTTCAAAAATGCTCTTCAGAAACCTACGGGTGACGTCACGGACACTACGTCCATATTTTTTTACAGTCTATGGGTTGAATACGTTCAAAATGCAGCAAACAATGGCCTTCTACTGTCATTCAATCTGCATTGAAGTTATTGTATTTACAGTGCCTTTTTATTAATTTACTCACACCTCATGTATTTGTTCAAGATTTATTATACACATTTATGTTTTTATTTTCTCTGCAATTTCTCTCCTGCTGATCACATATTAAGTGCAGCTAAAGGGTTGTTTAGATTTTATGATCTTTTTTATGTGCTGAATTAATTCCTAAATTGAATAACTTGAGGCCTTCCACAATGGTTTTCTCTCATAATTTAACAGCATTTCCTTAAATAATCCCCCGCTTGGCTGCAGGCCCCCTGCCTGATTTACACAAGCCCAGTCCCTAATATAGCCTATTACCTGATTGGATATTAAATTACCCTGCACGCAGAGGAGGCCAATCACAGCTGGGTCAACACAGCAGGTAACTGTGACAACCGGTCACCAAGGTGATTTGTAAAATGATCTGTTAATGATTCACAATGTTAAACAGAGCATGGGTTTGCTATTGAGAAATTACAAGTGTCATCCTTTGAGAACATTACACTTGGATTAACGTGCAGAGGGAAAAGGGTGAGCGCATGCATTTATGATTTTATTTCAGGCTGTTCCCGTGATGATCAACACGGCATTAGTGATATTGATGAGGACGATGATTTAGCCCGACGATGGAACATAGATCCTACAGCTGCTCTAACAAAGTACAGGGATCAATGAAAATCAAATTATCTTTGCAAAAAAAAAAAAAAAAACTAATATTAAAAGGCTTCTATAAGGAAATTACATTCATATATATATACACACATATATAAAATCTAACAGAGGTCAGAGAATGACAGGCTAGATGACGATAATCACAAAAATGGCAGCGCTTATTTTAATCTACCAGAGCAGAGACCATTTTCATATAGGGACAGGAGTGATTGTTAAAGTCTTACGTCTCTCATAAGTATTACGCAACAGTCTCTGTCTTTTCTTGTGCGAGAAGTTCTTTGTCAGATGCCGCTCTATAGGCACAGAAAACCGAGCTGGGGAGCTTTAGGGTGAGCGTGAGAGATTTGAAATAAGAGCCAATCTTGTCTAGCTGATTCCCATAAAAGCCTTATTGACTATAATTAATTCTTCTGTGTTTTAATTGCACCTGTCTAAAATCGTTCTCTGCTGGTCGCAAGAGTGTGCTTTGGTGCCTGGCTTTCAAAAAAAATAAAATTAATAAATAATTAAAATGCCACAGAAGCACATTAAAGTCGCTCTCTCAACATCTACATGCAAATCACTTCTATTTTTCTTTGATGTCATTTTCCTTTCTTTTAATTTTGGCAATTAAAAGAAGAAAAGAAAAAAAAATCTCTGTTGGTTTTCCAAGAATAAGAAAATCTTTTCATATTCTAATATGAGCCTACTGTTCTCAGTGCGGGCAGACTTGGCTTCCTCTGAAGACGAAGATCAATCTTTTAGCAAGGTCAGAATCATGCTGGCTATAAAGCACCGACTAAACGACCAGTTAAAAAGAAAATCCTACACATCTGAGCAGCTCCCCTTATGGCAGGACCTGAATAGTTATAGCGACTACACCACTCCTGCTGGAAACTAAACTGATGGTGCGGAGAGCCGTGATTGGAGGGCTTAGTGGCAGTTCAGGTAAGCCTGATGCTAATCCAGTGAAGTGATTGTGAGCACTGATAGATCACTGATAAAGTACCTTCTTCAAACCGAGCTGAACATGAAGGACGAACAAAGACTTGCTCTGCTGGAAAGCTGAAAGTTTTTCTCAACTGGGGAAATTACAAACAGGAGATGCATAGACCATTTGAGGTTGGCCAACTCAACCTTAAGTGTAGAATAATGCCATTGGATATCTTAGAACATCTTAAACTGGAGTATAGCATGATATAATGATTTGATGATAAGGAAGTCAACAGGTAGCATAAGCAAAGCTGTTATCAACCCTGTTCTATAAGTGTTGAGGCCCAATCTCCTGTACATGCCAACCAGTAGTTTCCAACTGAAAATACTTTCTAGTGGGCAATATTTATGGCAAGTAATCAACCATGCATGCATATGATACTTTTTATCAAAATGTCAACTATCAGCCATTCAATCAGATTGGAATGTGCTTCCAAAATCATTGTAAGCCTAAAGGCCAATTTATACTTCTGCGTCGAGTGTACGCCGTAGTTTACGTCGTAGGGTACGCACGTAGGCGACGCCGTCGTGAGCATTTATACTTCTGCGAATGTCTGTGTTGCTCTGCAGTTACACCGCCGAAACGCTAGTTGGCGCGGGTGGGTTTTAATGTTCCAGTTCCACTGTGTTTACATTCCTCGCGGCTGTTTTGAGTTTAGGTTTCTACGAGCAATGGCGACTGAAGGAGTCATACAGATGGCTGTATTTCCGCACTTCTTCAAGCAATCTCTCGGTCACTTGGTCTATTTCCATGGCTCTTCACTGATCTTCGGAATTTAAAAATGGCGGGCGGGCGGTGCAGAGTGCAGAAGATCATTCCGGAAATGCGTAGGAGGAAACGCGATGCTATCCAGCCGACCAATCACAGATCTTGCGGTCCGCGTCGCCGCGACGTGTAGTTACATTTTTGAGGAGGTGCGCGTCAGGGTACGGCGAAGGGTACGACGTATGGTACACGTCAATGCGTATGCTACGCCGTACCTTCTACGCGAACCCGACGCAGAAGTATAAATTGGCCTTTAAGGTGATGATACACAGGGCAACTTTTTGAGCAATGCTACTGGGCAATGTTGCCGTCAACAGGCAACCGGATGAGACACAGGGCCCATGACCGATCTAAATTATCCAGAAAGAAATGTATTGCCCATTTTCAATGGGAAAGTGCCTAGCAACATTGCTCAAAAAGTTGCCCTGTATATCATCACTTTAAGATGATAGGCTTGAATTTACCTAGCGGATGAATAAAGTATTTATCTATCTATGTATCTATGATGGTAGAAACCACTGGCCTCAGTGGTCTACATACAATCTACATTTATACAATGCTTTTGGGAAAAGCAGCCCTGGTCATTATGTTGGCAGAGACGGTAGAGGAGAATACAGACCATTCTCAGAAAAATGTGGCTAATGGAAGAAATTACACTGTGGCTACTGAAATGTAAATCCTAAACAACACTGTTTACACAAGGAGATATGCAGTGTTGTTATTGTTCACTAAAACTATAAAAAATCATTTATGAAAATTGAAATAAATCTAAAATAAAATACAATCTTACTTGGAAAAAAATAAATTAGAAATGTTAACTTGGGAGTAAAAAAAAAGCACAAAATTAAATTACTAAAATTAAAATGAAAACTGGAAAATATAAAAAAATTAAATCTCAAAATATTAATACATATTCTAATAGTGTATAAATTATACTAAAATAACACTAAATTGATGGAGTTCAACACATACACATTAACTGGACTATAGTCTGAATTTTAAAATAAACTAATGAAGCTAAATGTCCGTTCACACAGATAACTATAATGATAACCATAAAGATTTATTCTTTCTAAATATAAAATAATACCCAGGGTTTTTCCTGCATAGAGAATTACAAGGCGGCTGCCTCCGTCAAAAGGACCCTAGGCTGATTTTACTCCGAACCATCCCTTTAAGTTTATGATGATATTGCTTTTAGATTTTAATTGCTGCATTGATGCACGTTATTAAACACAATCTTAACCAACTATTTTACTATTACGGTTGCCAGTGGTATTAACAAAATGGCTGCCGAGTGAGCGTAACTGCCTTAAAGGCTTTAATGTTGATCAGTCACTATCAACACATTTTCTTTTTTCATTCTAAAATATTAAAATTCTCAAAAAATAAATCCCACATATTTTTTCTCCCCTGACAAATGCACATTATGATAAATAATAAAAAATAATAAATGTCTCCAGAATCACCTTTCTTTGGTTTACCAAGAAATAAAACTTTTCAAAAAAAAAAAAAAAGGCCCTTTCAACTTTAATAACTTTTCCCCCTTCCCTTGTTAATCCTCTTTTTTTTATCAGACAGACTGGGCGCAACAGCACGGGTACGTCTGCGGTCAATGTGGCAGCTTTTTAAAGGCCACTGTGATATGGTTGAATGAGGTGATCATACGTTCTGATCAGCGAGTCTCTTCTCTGGCAGACGTGCGAGCATGTCAACAGACCGCTCGACTCTTAGATTCCCCCTTGGGCCTGCACTTTGTTACGGAAGAAGTAGGGACAGAGGAGAAAGAAATAGAGAGATGGCACTCCTTTAAGGGAGAGGAATAGCACTCAGCGGATCGATCGATATGCCCATGGCCTCAGACAGGGCCAGATGCTCTCTAGAGAGAGAGAGAGAGAGAGAGAGAGAGAGAGAGAGAGAGAGAGAGAGAGAGAGAGGACGGCGTAAAGTCACACATATGCTTTGTCTGTGCACTTCACTTTCGGGTTTTCATGTGGTAAAAGTTGAGGGGCCACTTCAAAGAAAGCATATGCTGATGACATCATGGTATATCATTACAATCAGCCACTATCTAAAAGGTTCTCTTCTGTCTGTATGCAATAAGTGAGCTTTAAATCTTGCCCTGTAGGGTCCAAAAAGCATAACTAGGCCACCTGCGGCTCTGTTGCCCATGGTCAATGTCACTTAACGCCACTGGAATGGCATTCTGCTAAATTGTCATCAACCATAATAAGAGTAAAAAGGCTTCTCTGAGATTCCAGAGCAAATGCTTCTCACGTCGAATTTGCTGCAAGCTATGAAACTAGCTTAGGCAGGCTGCCCATTTCTACACCCTTGGTATATTTCAGCATGAAACAAATTCTAATGATAATAATTTGACAGATGAATGCCTCCCCGAAGTGTGAAATCCTGGCCTGCAGAAATGAAAAACATGTTAGTGAGGGAAAGTCTCGTGATAAACTTGTAGCCTATTTGTGGATAAATGGCAACAATGTTGCATGCTATCCTGCAAGACGACAAGAAAGACCTCTAAAAGGTGCACACAAGGTAGAGAGACATATTTCACACACACTTTGTGTAATTGCATTTAGCAGGAGGTCCATAAAAATGTGTGCGTGGATGTTTGCTACTTTTATCTTTAACATTTTGGATATGATATTTAGATATTTATTGGATAAAAGGTGTCATGGATGTCAGTGCTGGGGAAGCTTCTTTAAAACCTGTGCGGTTAAGCTAATCCTTTGGGGAACAAAACAACAATACTTAGCTACACTACAAAGTACTCACAAAAAAAATAAAAAAATAATAATAATAATAATAATAATTCACAGAAGCTATTTAATGGGGCATAAAATATATATTTTAAATTGTATACCTGATCATTTAGTCAAATCTCAATTGTCAGCATAAAACCTGAACTGATAAATGAAGTCTAATTGCAAATATATCAGTGTGGCTATTGTCAATAAAAGCAATTATGTTAATCATAAATTAGTAAAATTAATTAATCATGATTAATCGCATCTAACATAAAAGTTTGTAAATATGCATGTACACACACGCAGGCTTGCAAAAGTATTCACGTGTTCACGCGTTAAACATTGTTGCTGAAAAATCACATTCATCTACACTATGTACACAATAGTGACAAAGCACAACATTTGTTTATAACTTTTGCAAATGTCTATAAAAAAAATTTTATACAAAAATAAATAATAATTACATTGCATAAGTATTTATACCATTTTCAGGGACACTTGAAATTTAGCTCAGGAGCATTCCAGTAGGCCTATTGTTTGTAGATGTTACAACACTTGGAATTAACCTGTGGCAAATTCAGTTGAATGGGTATGATTTGAAAAAGCACACACCTCTCAATAAAAGGTCTAACAGCTGAAAATGCATATCAGAGCAAAAACCAAGCCATGAGGTCAAATGAACTGCATGTGGAGCTCAGAGACAGGATTGTATCAAGACACAGATCTGGGGAAGACTAAAAAAAAAATAAAAAAATAAAAAAAAAATAAAAAAATTCTGCTATATTGACTCCTTAATGGAAGAAGTTTGGAACAACCAGGACTTTTCCTAGAGCTGGCCAAACTGAGCAATCGATGGAGATCACCAAATGCAGACGTGCAAAGCTTGTTGCATGATAACATACCCCAAAAGACTTGAGGCTGTAAAGTTAAGAGTTAAGGGTTTGAATACTTATGCAATGAGCTTATTTCCATTTTTCCTTTTTAATAAACGGGCACAATTTTTTGATTTGTCATTATGTTGTATGTAGTGTAGATTGATGTGAAGAAAAAAACAATAGTTTAACAGAGCAGCAAAATAACAAAATGTGAAAAATGTAAGGTACAGTGTGTGTGTGTGTGTGTGTGTGTGTGTGTGTGTGTTGTGTGTGTGTGTGTGTGTGTGTGTGTGTGTGTGTGTGTGTGTGTGTGTGTGTGTGTGTGTGTGTGTGTGTGTGTGTGTGTGTGTGTGTGTGTGTGTGTGTGTGTGTGTGTGTGTGTGTACAGTATATATTTACAAACTTTTCTGTTAGATGTGATTTAAATATTACATAAATCTTAAATTATGAAAACAATTAGAGATTTTGCTTTGGAGATAACTAAAAAGTTTAGGTTGAAGGGGACCTGCAGCCAAGTGGGGGGTTATTTTAGGAAATGCTGTTAAATGATGAGAGAAAACCATTGTGGAATGCCTCAAGTTTTTCAATTTAGGAATTAATTCAGCACATAAAAAAGATCATAAAATCTAATCTAACCCCTTAGCTGCACTTATATGTGATCAGCAGGAGAGCAATTGCAGAGAAAATATACTATAAATATAATAGTTTAATATAACTATAAAAAAATAATAAAAATATATAAAAAAGTCAGTATCTGATGTGACCACCATTGGCCTCATGCAGTGCAACACATCTCCTTCGCATAGAGTTGATCAGGTAGTTGATTGTGGCCTGTGGAATGTTGGTCCACTCCTCTTCAATGGCTGTGCAAAGTTGCTGGATATTGGCAGGACCTGGAACAGCTGTCGAATATGCCGATCCAGAGCATCCCAAACATGCTCAATGGGTGACATGTCCGGTGAGTATGCTGGCCATGCAAGAACTGGGATGTTTTCAGCTTCCAGGAATTGTGTACAGATCCTTTCAACATGGGGCCGTGCATTATCATGCTGCAACATGAGGTGATGGTCGTGGATGAATGGCACAACAATGGGCCTCAGGATCTCGTCACGGTATCTCTGTGCATTCAAAATGCCATCAATAAAATGCACCTGTGTTCGTTGTCCATATTATACGCCTGCCCATACCATAACCCCACTGCCACCATGAGCTACTCGATCCACAACGTTGACATCAACAAACCGCTCACCCACACAACGCCATGCACACTGTCTGCCATCTGTCCTGTACAGTGAAAACCGGGATTCATCTGAAGAGAACACCACTCCAAAGTGCCAGACGCCATTGAATGTGAGCATTTGCCCACTCAAGTCGGTTACAACGACGAACTGCAGTCAGTTCGAAACCCCGATGAGGACGACGAGCATGCAGATGAGCTTCCCTGAGGCGGTTTCTGACAGTTTGTGCAGAAATTCTTTGATTATGCAAACTGATTGTCGCAGCAGCTGTCCGGGTGGCTGGTCTCAGACGATCTTGGAGGTGAAGATGCTGGATGTGGAGGTCCTGGGCTGGTGTGGTTACACATGGTCTGCGGTTGTGAGGCTGGTTGGATGTAGGCTCCTACCAAATTCTCTGAAACGCCTTTGGAGATGGCTTATGGTAGAGAAATGAACATTCAATTCACGGGCAACATCTCTGGTGAACATGCCTGCAGTCAGCATGCCAATTGCACGCTCCCTCAAAACTTGCGACATTTGTGGCATTGTGCTGTGTGATAAAACTGCACATTTTGGAGTGGCCTTTTATTGTGGCCAGCCTAAGGCACACCTGTGCAATAATCATGCTGTCAAACAGCATCTTGATATGCCACACCTGTGAGGTGGATGGATTATCTCGGCAAAGGAGAAGTGCTCACTAACACCGATTTAGACAGATTTGTGAACAATATTTGAGAGAAATAGGCCTTCTGTGTATATAGAAAAAGTCTTAGATCTTTAAGTTCAGCTCGTGAAAAATGGGGGCAAAAACAAAAGTGTTGCTTTTATAATTTTGTTCAGTGTATATACTAAAACACTGAAATATATTTCGAATACACATATTATATTTATATTCTGCTATAAAGGGACACAAACAGACTCACTACAGTACTGCCCTACAAAGGCAAAACGCCGTAACATCATGTTTGGTCAAAAATGAGTTAGTGTCATTTTTGTGGTATTTGAGACCTCCTTTATCATGTGAATAAATATCGTGAGTCAATTTGATTGTTTTAACGAGAAAATAAAGGTCTATGACAACCGTAACTTCCAAAACCATACGAGAAACCACAGCAGAACGCCGTAACAGTTGTTACGGCTCTTTGCCTTTGTTCCAGCATGCTGAAGTTGAGTTAAGGTGTTCTGACTTTGTTTAGCCTGGCATCAAGAGAGATGTTACGGTGCCGCTGTGATGTTACTGTACTCTGGCTTTGTCATACTGTCAAAGTTTGCCGCTCTTTAATTGTCACCAAACCACGTAACATACACACGACACATCTTTGAAATAAAGTGTAGACTGCCGAGTGCTTGTTTGTATTATTACAGAAACAAAGCAAGGTGAACAAGCCATACTTAGATGGTATGCAAGCTAATAGATTGTCATAAATGTTTTTATTTTCGTACAGGGCGATGGTTCAGATCTGTCAATGTCAGTGACAGCCCGGAGCTAGCTAAATTTAATCTGTGTCACGTAAATTTGCGCTAACGTTGACGCTGACACTCGCCTCGCATCAGACGCCGAAAACCAAATATTAAATACACAGGCATCCTACCTTTCCATGCAATCCGATATAATCCATAATCCATAGCAATGCACGTCATCTGCTGTATCCACAACAATCCATACGTGTTTGAGCCATATTTCCTTGCAGGTGTTCATGTTTGGGCGCAGTAACAAACTTATTCACTAGATGGACAGCCAAGCTTCCTTACTGACCATATAAGGGCGCCTCCATTTTCATGTATGTTTTGAGTGATCTGAACCAAGTATTTCCATAATTTTCATACAATTTATGAAGTAGACATCCTATTCAGAAGTAGTATGGGTGGTTTGGCAGTATTTGATTTGAATTCAACCTCTAATAAACGCATAAAAAGAGCATATGTGCTTTATAGCTGGCAGCCGCATCACAAATCGAGAATCCATAATATTTTTGTTTATATATAAAAAAAAAATCTGACTTTTTTTTAAAAATAAAATTTAATTGGTGTTATTTTTTGAACTCTTGGTATGAAAACAAACTGAGCTTTCTACCAATCTTTCATGATTTTTCATGTTTATTGCTATTTCAAAATAAAGGCCTAAAGACGCCTAATGAATATGAAATATTCTTGTTGCAAATTGATAAATTACTGCTCCTCTGTAATTTATTTTTAAAACATTTGTATTCAGTTATAATTAAATTCTTTATTGTGAAAATATTTCTTGTATTTATTCATACTGTACATAGGCCTACTGTACTGCAAAGTAGCTTTCATACTGTTAACTTTGTTAGTGTTGCCGCACTATCCTGATCATTATAGCACTAAATAGGAACAACCAAAGGTCTTCTATATAATTTAAAACCCATACCATGATGACTAGACCTTGGTTAGGTGTTCTTATAATGGATGTAAGTATGGGGGACAGCAAGCAAATATTGATTATATGTCAGTTACTGCCTTTTGCCTTTGCACGACTCCTTATTTTTGGCATATGATACCAAGGCAGAGTACAGTAACTACCAAACAAGGGTCAAAGGTCAATTTTGAGATCAAGATTTTTTGCATACAAACATTTCTTCATTATAGCAACTAGTTGTCAAATTTTGGGAGTCCTACCTATAATACTTTTGTCTGGACAAAACAGAAACTTTAAAGTCATTTTTCTCAGTTTCACACTCTAGCGAGTTAAGGTCTTTTGCCTTTGCAGGGCAGAGTACTTTAGCACTAATGATTATTAATAGTGACAAAGATGAACATTTCAGGAGAGCATCTGATTACTGCTCAGCTGTAAAACAAAGATAATGGTTTTAAATAAAATAATGACATTGTGTCACTCTACACTGCTAGTTACCGGAAAAACTATTTTGAAAACAGTTGACCTAATGTTATTCTTCAGAAAAATGTAGTTAAGTTGGCCAACACTATAAAGAATGTAAGCACACATTAAAGATTGGAGGGAAACAAACGCAATAGTTTGTGAATTGGTCAAACCACATACAGTATTGTTGACTGCTAATCTGAATATTCGGGGGGAAGGTCCCCTTCAATGTCTTTGGTCGTCACGGCTCTCCATTCTTTGCCTACTCTTTCCTTTGTCCCCTCTTCTCTCCTTTCCCCTCCTTTTTAACAGGTTGTGCTTTGCTCTATTAATTTTGTGGTTGGAGGATTGATCCTTGCGGTGAGCGGCTGTTTATAGCGACGTTAAGGTTATTTTACGAGACAAAGGCGG
This sequence comes from Leuciscus idus, assembly GCA_021554675.1. Classification (NCBI taxonomy): domain Eukaryota; kingdom Metazoa; phylum Chordata; class Actinopteri; order Cypriniformes; family Leuciscidae; genus Leuciscus; species Leuciscus idus. Next base: position 26,572,443 of record CM038633.1, on the reverse strand, counting down.
CTGTGAAAACTTCTCCAGCAAAAATCCATCCTTCATCACCACCCTGAGTCCCCCACATACTAATGCCCCACTAAACTGCCATGTTAGCAAAAGAGCGGCGCACCCCTGCTAGGCAGAAAGACGCGTTTTATTTTGTAGTTATGGAAAAAGGCCAGAACCGAAAGACAGTCTGGAGTAAACCCAGACTTCAACAGAAAAATGAGTCATAAATGTGAGAGCGGGAACGAGGGAAAGAGATCAATCCAGTACACTGTAAGGTCTTGAGCAATGAGGCAAACTGTGAAACCACATCAGTTCCTGTTGCTTTTGTTTATTTTTCTCTCCGTATTTGTAATGCATTCATATTCATCCCCAGACGCTTAGCTGTACAACCATTTCTTTACCAAGGCCTCTTCTGCTACATTCTGAGACTCCATCAGGAAGGATCTTTGGCTTGTTCCAACACACACACACACACACACACACACACACACACACACACACACACACACACACACACACACACACACACACAGACACACACATGCACATCAGGCCTTCAGAGATGATATCTTTGGTCTATCACACACAGGGGGATTCCTTCGTCTGACACAAATCAAAATAATAGGAGGCTTTACTTGATTTCTTTCAACATTTGCACTAGGAAAATGTGTAAATATGTCAACAGCTTTGTCCAATGATGCATAAAATTACAAAAAAAGAGAGAAAACAAGTGAATCCCCGCAGGGAAGGAGGTGAGAACCAGGGCGGCTTGGAAGCATAACAGAACAATTTATATGTTTAAGACCACATGGAAGGCTCTGTTTTTGCATCCAGTGCACAGTTCCCTGTGGCAGTCTGGTAGGGAGCTATTCATAAACACTACTCTAAACACACTCCACCAGGTCAATTGCACTTGGCTGAGGGCTGATACCCTACACATGGTACCTGAGAGGCACATTTGTGTGTTTGCTATACTTTAGGGACAAATTTGGCTCCAGAAGTTAGCTAAAATTGACAGAACTTACCTCTGCAACATTCAGGGAGGTCCTGAAACAAAACAAAAAAGCATAAAAAATAGCAGAAACAACAACAACAAAACCATAAAACAAATCAAAATTATAAAACAAAATAAAATTCTTACTATTTTAGTGTAGGGTAAGGGTTAGTAGTAATTATAATTAACTATACAATATATCAAAAGAAGTCAACGGCACATCTCCATTTAGCTATGTAAACGTGTGCATGTGAAGATGAATAACCATTTAAAAGCCATTAAAGGAGTGAGAGACAGAATGAAATTGAGGTTTAAAATTATGTATTAATCACCTATAGATGATTCATTGTCAGTCCAGCTAGGTGGGATGTTTAATGGGGGTTTAGAAATGATGACCCTGTGTGATGATGTGTGTTGGTGTGTATATGTGAGCAGATAGGTGGTCCATTCAGGGTGACAGGGTGCAGATTCAGTTCTTTGACACAATGTAGACACAAAGTGAGTGGTAATGGTGAACGTTTACAGCTGCCTACTTCAATCTTCAGCATCATTGACGCCATATAAGGACGTAGAGAAAGACATGGCCTTTAGAAAGTACCACAGCAATGTGGTACATTCACAAGTAGAAGTGTGGGTATGGATGGATTTACACAGGAGAATTACACCTTTTAACCCAGTAAGAACAGGAGAGAGAGAGTGAAAGAAAAAGAGCGCTGACCCTGAGCTTCAGACATTCTCTTCACAGACTATAACCATGATGGATGGCTCCACTGCATGACCAGATTGCTTACCCAGACATGAAGGAAAATGAGGAATAAAACCGCCTGATTCTCTCAACCTCTTCCCTCTCTTTTTCCTCCCTCTTTCCTTCCTTCCTCACTCTTTTCTCCTTTCACCCTTTTTTTAAAGCCATCTCTTTCTTTTCTGCATTAATATGGAGAAAGTAGGTTATCAGTGAATAACATGTCTGATTAAACCATGAATAAATTTGCTTAGAGCTGATTTCATCTCTCCGAATTTATATCACAGTGGTTGTGCCTTCACAAGTCCACATCTCACACCGTAACTCCACCTGTCAATCACATAACATCATTAAGCATCTTTCCACTCACCTCCAGCTTCAACAGTATAGGCGAGGATGAGATAGAGAAAGTGAGAGTGTACAGTATATCTCAGTATGTTGAATGAACAATACTAGGTGGCCATTCAGCTTGCGTATTTGTCATATGGCAGGTTATAATCTCAAATTATAATGGAGGCAGAGGAGGTTGAGGGGTTTAATTGAAATTCAGTTTAAATTCAGTTAGAGAATGCATGATGTATGAGACTTACAATACTTGGTTCTTGAGGTCGAGGCTCCACCATCTCAGAAGCAGCTGACCACCTGGGATTTTCACACAGAGTCTGGAGTTAATAGGGAATAGTCTGATCAGGAAAGTTCTCTCACTTCTACTATGGTAATGAGAGACGAGAAAAGAATGGCCAGGATCGTTAATACTGTAAGGTCACAGTCAGATAATCAAAAAGCAACACTGGAGAGGAAAGCATGTGCATCTATCTCATACCAAACTGGCTTGAGACAAAGTTTGTACTGGTGGGCCACACCATGGGATTAATGGTAGAACATACCAGAGGTTTTTAGTCATTTTGATTGCACAAAAAAAAAAAAAAAAAAAATACAACAATCCCCTTAGAAAGGACACCCATTGTAATATATAAAGGTGGCTATATTTATTTAATGCATAAAAACCCATATGCTGCATGTGTAAATTTGTAGGCTTTGCATGATGATTTAAAGAAAACATGTTGTTTCCAATTTTTTTCAAAAATGCACTTATGTTAACTAAGTATAACATGGTATAAACTTTTATTTATACCATGGTCTGTCTGAATACTCGATTCTGATTGGCTGGAAGGTCTTCTTTAAAATCGTTAAATGCACAGGTAGTTCCAAGTGAGTTGAATCACAGTTTTATATTAAAATGCTGTTTTCATTGAAGTGCACACACACATACATCACTCTGAGATGGCCTGCAAATTGCTAATACAATCACTAAATCACTACATTATATTTCCCAGGAACGAAGGGGTTACATAACTATTCTGAAATAATTAAACCCACAGCTTCATTGTTAATAGACAATCTCTCTCTCTCTCTCTCTCTCTCTCTCTCTCTCTCTCTCTCTCTCTCTCTCTCTCTATAATTAATTCAAATAAATGCTATAATTAAATTATTAAAATGTAACACTACACACTATACTGCCCTGCAAAGGCAAAAGACCTTAACTCGCTAGAGTGTGAAACTGGGAAAAATGACTTTAAAGTTTCTGTTTTGTCCAGACAAAAGTATTAAAGGTAGGACTCCCAAAATTTGACAACTAGTTGCTATAATGAAGAAATGTTTGTATGCAAAAAATCTTGAGCTCAAAATTGACCTTTGACCCTTGTTTGGCAGTTACTGTACTCTGCCTTTGTATCATATGCCAAAAATAAGGAGTCGTGCAAAGGCAAAAGGCAGTAACTGACATATAATCAATATTTGCTTGCTGTCCCCCATATTTACATCCATTATAAGAACACCTAACCAAGGTCTAGTCATCATGCTATGTGTTTTAAATGATATAGAAGACCTATGGTTGTTCCTATTTAGTGCATGATCAGGATAGTTCAGCAACACTAATACAGTTAAACAGTATGACATAAGTTACTTTGCAGTACAGTATGAATAAATACAATAAATATTTTCACAATAAAGAATTTAATTATAATTGAATACAAATGTTTTTAAAATAAATTACAGAGGAGCAGTAATTTATCAATTTGCAACAAGAATATTTCATATTCATTAGGCGTGTTTAGGCCTTTATTTTGAAATAGCAATAAACATGAAAAATCATGAAAGATTGGTAGAAAGCTCAGTTTGTTTTCATACCAAGAGTTAAAAAAATAACACCAATTCAATTTTATTTTTAAAAAAGTCGGATTTTTTTTTATATATAAACAAAAATATTATGGATTCTCGATTTGTGAGGGAGGGGTCACCAAACTGCTCAAGATGCACAGTCAACAAACTCGACTTGGATTACTGCTTTTTAATTCTGAGATAATATAGACAGAGTCAACAAAAAAAAAGTTGGAATTACTTTTACCATTTAGGTTAGCCTACTTTGTACGGACGTTAGCGATAACTAGCTTAGTGCTATATGGATTTGTGACATGATCTGACATGAACACCTGCAAGAAGGAAATATGGCTCAAACACGTATGGATTGTTGTGGATACAGCAGATGACGTGCATTGCTATGGATTATGGATCTTCCATGGATTATATCGGATTGCATGGAAAGGTAGGATGCCTGTGTATTTAATAATTTGTTTTCGGCGTCTGATGTGAGGCGAGTGTCAGCGTCAACGTTAGCGCTAACTTACGTGACACAGATTAAATTTAGCTAACTCTGGGCTGTATGGCTGACATTGACAGATCTGAAACATCTCCCTGAACGAAAATAGCAACATTTATGACAACCTATTAGCTTGACTTTGACAGTATGACAAAGCCAGAGTGCAGTAACATCACAGCGGCACCGTAACATCTCTTTTGATGCCAGGCTAAACAAAGTCAGAACACCTTAACTCAACTTCAGCGTGCTGGAACAAAGGCAAAGAGCCGTAACAACTGTTACGGCGTTCTGCTGTGGTTTCTCGTATTGTTTTGGAAGTTACGGTTGTCATAGCCCTTTATTTTCTCGTTAAAACAATCAAATTGACTCACGATATTTATTCACATGATAAAGGAGGTCTCAAATATCACAAAAATGACACTAACTCATTTTTGACCAAACATGATGTTACAGCGTTTTGCCTTTGTAGGGCAGTATATATCTCTGTGTTTGATTCAAAACAGGCGAATTACTAGATCTAACAAGCCGTAACTGACGAAAATAACCACCAATTTTTCGTTCCGGTCAAATACTGCGCTGCAAACATCAATAACTGCTTGAAGTTGTAAATGTTGGCAAATGATCATGGTATAAGTGGGATAATCCACGGCTAGGTGTGCACCTCCGCTTCGTGTCAGGCGGTTATTTGCCTCCACGTCGTGCCTTAAAATAGTTTAATGCACCGCTAGCTGTGGATTATCCCTTTCATAAACAGTACAGTGCATATACTTGGGATAACAGATGGGCAGCTGAAAGCTATGTAAGGGCCATTCTTGTCAATTATTAACAGGTTTTCCAAAACTAGACAACTGAACATTGGAAGAATTTCGTTGATCTGACAAATCTGCAGCTTGCAGATGGTAAAATCACAATCTGACCCAAAAATCTAACCCCTAGATTCTGCATGCTTGGAGATGGAGTGTAATGGTGTGGGGAACAGTTTCATGGCGCACGTTAGGGGCCTTTATACCAACTAAGCACAATTTGAATGCCACGGCGTACTTAAGCGTTGTTGCTGTTATGTGCATCCCTTTATGGCCACAGTCCATCGGTTATCAAATGGATCGCTCCGGCAGGATAGTGCGAAATGTCATAAAGCTCGAATCATCTTCAGTTCCAAGAACATGGCATGGGTCTCCATTTCCCGCTAGCAGCCTGCACAGTCGCCTGATCTTAAACAAGAGTTGCTGTAGCATGGCCAAAATAGATTAATAGATTCTGCAGCCAAAATATCAGTACAAACAGCCTAATGTTATTGAGATAGCAAGGACCAAATTCCCTGAGAAAAAAGTCTCCAGCACTTTGAATAAACTGTTGCAAAGAGTGCTTGTTGTTCTAGAAGCTACATTTTCCCCCCAAACCACCTCACCAGAAGTCCTGCCCTGCAGCTAATCTAATTGGTTAAGGTTGCAGTGATGGGTAGGTTTAGGGATCAGTGTTTGGTGTAGGCAATCAGTACTGTGATTGACATCTAAGAATCGGCTGCAGGGCGGAGTTTTCACTGAACTGGTTTGGGGAAAAAAATTTAATAATTCACACGCACTACATAGATGGACCTAAAGTGGACTGAATATATAGAAAAACCTTCCTTACAAAAAATTTCATAAATTTCCTTTCTCCCCCTCGCTCTCTTTTTTGCTATAGTAGCACTATGCTCCTGCTGCGTTGTGTATTGGACGGTAGGGATACACTCACTCCAATCTAGCTTCTTGCTGTTAGACCCCACACCTACTGCTGACCCATCTCAAATCAAATGACCACCGATGGTCAGACTCCACATAGGCCTGTGTACACACACACACACACACACACACACACACACACTGCTCTTTTCGTTTGTAATCCAACCAGCTTCATGCTATTTTCCCATGTTCGGTCTGGTTCAGAATCGAAAAGCCTGTATAATAGGACCTTAGCAGGTGGGACCAAATCCTGAAAATACCATCTCTTAAGGTCAAAATGTGACTTTGATCTCATGATCATTCTTTAAGCATCCTACAATTATAGCTTTGAAGTTAACTACAGCTGTTCCATTAAGCGCAGTAATAATACTTTATTTTGCATAAGAGATATTTTTGTTTAGATGCATCTTTCATTAGATTTTAAACAGGTGAGTTTATATTGAGATTTCTCCAATGCCTGAAGCACTAAAATTGAAGTTGAAGTCTAGCTTTGTGTGTGCGCTAATTTTTTCTACTAGACAGACAAGGTCAGATGTGGGTCCATGGTTGGGCAGCAAAAGAGACAAATCTATATAAGGTTTTATTACACAGTGGCATCCAGCATGACAACCGATCCTTGGACCGGGTCACTATGGTCTACTGCAGCAAGAGGAATTATAAAAACGCAAACCAAGATTTGTAATCCACACCCCGGACTGTCGTCTGGGGAGGTAAGACAAACAGGAATGCTGCCGATGGGGGTGAGAGGGCAGCAAAAAAAAAAAAAAAAAAAAACGTTTATTCCTGGGTCCCATGATGGCCATGTTCATGAATGTTAAAGATCTGCAAATGCAAAACAATCCCTATTCTCTGTTGAATTTGGACAACTGAAAACTATAATTAGTTTAATTTTAATTAAGAATTTACCAGGCTTTGGCCAAACCAATAAGTTGTTTTATTTGTAATACGGGCTTTAAGTACCAATATGGGGCGTCCATCTGGATGTGACGGCAGCCGGTCTGGGCTAGTGCTTTCACCACAAATCGGACACCACAATGATGCGATGATGAAGAGGAGACTCATATGAGGCCATAAGCAGATGGAATGAAAATGTTTTAAGTGGGGGTTTTGGCAGCGGTACCAGACTGATATGGCTCCCAAGTTGTTTTGCTAATTTACTTTTATGTAGCAAAAAAAAGAAAGAAAGAAACATGTAGAAGAACATCATCCAAAAATTAGCTGCACGTTCCAAAATTCTCCTTGGACAAGTCAGGATTATATTAAATCTTAAATCAATCAGCCGACACCTAATTGCTACATTAATGGGTTTAGCACTGTAAATATATATATATATATATATATATATTTACATATTTTTATATACATATACATATTTACATATTTTTATATACATATACATATTTACATATTTTTATGTACATATACATGTATTACATATACAAGTTTCTCATATTTACCTAGAGTCAGAATGGAGTAGTCATACACACTATTTTATGCTTTAACCTTTATGTTATGCTGTGAGTCAGACTGACCTATTTTAGAGCTTATCATCACTGCTATGATATAAATGTTTGCAGTATGAGCCTTCATTTTATCCTCAAGGTAGCGTTTCAAAAAATGAATATTAAAAAGGGGAAAATGACACACTTATAAATAAGTGATAACCTGCTGCAGATTGACCTGTATAGCAAAATAAATTAGGGCTTGTGCTGTCCTTGTACACAATAAATGATGTCTGTTCTTCACACAGCCGCTAACTTTGATAGGCGAGACATAAGACTGTCTAAACCTTTTTAGAGTTTTGTGAGATAAGTGGATAAAGCGAAAAGAATTAAATGCTTTTTCCTTCTTATTCTTTTTGACACTAAATGTCACAGAAGTCGACAAATATGGAATAACAGTTGACAGGCAATGTCCATTTCAGCTGCTGTTGGAAGATGGACAGGAAAACGTATTCAGTTACTAACGTAACCTCGGTTCCTTGAGAATAGGGATCGAGTGTTGCGTCTAGTTAGACGCTATTGGAAAACTCCTTTTCTCGAGAATATTGAAGCCTTTATTTAAAAATGTAGTGCAGCTGCACAGTGAGCATAGAGCAGAGCGTCTAGCTTGCCATTGGCTGTGCTGCAGCAACTGCACATCCTATGGCGAGGAGGCTGAGACGCGCGAACCAATCAGGGCTCTTCGCACCAGAGCGCGTCCGAACCCGCCAGAAGGGACGTGGCTTATAACTATAACTATATAAGCCCGGCCAGCTCACCATAGAGTCAGGTTAAATCAACTGAAGCGAAACACCCGACCGATGTGGTAGCACGGCAGGGTACGCAACACTCGTTCCATATTCTCAGGCCGTGCTACCACTTTACTTCACCCATATTATTGCTCTGAGCACACGCGCAAAGTCAATAGCATAGGATGGAAGCTATGAACTCCCCTGGGCCAGGGAAGAGTCCCGGGCCCCATGAAGGAGTATACAGAAACACAAGCTTGCCCCTGTCCCGTAACCTGAACATAGGGGGAAACATGCTTCAAGAGCTTTTAGGGCCTAAGCCCGAAAAACCTTAAACAGAGAGTATCCGTGCTTGTAGAGCAGGGACCTGGAGGTTATAGAATCTAACAAAAGTGGAAGGTGAGGACCAACCTGCCGCCGCACAGATGTCTTCTATTGGTACACCACTAGACCAGGCCCAAGAAGAGGCCATGCCTCTGGTAGAATGGGCTCTCACACCTATGGGGCACTGAAAGCCCATAGAGGTGTAAGCTAGAGAGATAGCGTCCACTATCCATCTCGATAGCCCGACCCTTGGTGCGGCCGCCAAAGCATACAAAGAGCTGCTCCGATTGTCTGAACACTGCGGAGCGCTCCAAATAGACTCTGAGAGCCCTGACTGAGCAGAGCAGACCCGAGTCTTCATCTTCCTCAGATGAGGGAAGAGCAGATGGGGAAATAATCTGGGCTCTGAACGGGGTTGAGAGCACCTTAGGTACAGAGCCATGCCTTGGCCTGAGCACGACCGTGGAGTCGTTGGGCCCAAACTCCAGGCATGATGCGTTCGAGGAGAGCGCTTGTAAGTCACCTACTCTTTTGACTGACGCCAGCGCTAGCAAGAGGGCTGTCTTTAACGAGAGCGGCCTGAGGCCTGTAGACTGAAGCAGCTCAAACGGGGGCCCCTTCAGGGCCCTAAGGACCATAGATAGGTCCCAGTTGGGGACAGAGGCGGGCCGAGGCGGCTTAAGCCTTCTGGCCCCTTTAAGTGAATGATGAGATTGCTTTTTCCCAAGGATTGACCAGCCACGGGAGCATGGAAAGCTGCTATGGCTGCCACGTATACTTTGAGCGTGGAAGGGGTTCTTAGTTGTACTACATGCAGCTGGTTCTACACCCCGAGCAGTGCACCAGTTTGTGAACACTCCCACTTCGAAGCATAGAGCGTCTCGAAGACAGAGCTCTAGCCTATCTTGTGGTGTTCTGGACTCCCTCTGGGAGGTCCCTGGGTACCCATTGAGGGGCCATACGTGTAGGGCCCACAGGTCCGGGCAGAGATGCCAGATTGACCCGTTCGCCTGCATGAGGTGGTCCTTCCTCAGCGGTATGGGCCATGGTGCTGATTTCAGCAGCTCAATCAGCTCTGGGAACCAGGTCCTGGAAGGCCAGAGTGGGGTTATGAGAAGGATTGGGCACTTGCTCTCCCTTATCCTCTCAATGACCTGTGGGAGCAATGCGACCGGAAGGAACGCATAGAGGGGGAGGTTAGGCCATTTGTGGGCCAACGCATCCTTTTTCTTCGAAAAGAATATTGGGCAGAGAGCATTGCCTTCTGAGGCGAAGAGGTCGACCTCTGCTCTGCCAAAGGTGTTCCAGATCAACTGAGCCGCCCGTAGGTGGAGAGACCATTCCCCTGGGTCAACCTTGTCTCTGGATAACATGTCCACACCCTGGTTCAGGATGCCTGGCACATGTGCTGCTCTCAGCGAGCGCAGGTTGGCCTGAGCCCAAAGGAGGAGAAGTCTGGCCATTCTGCCCAGGTTGGCTGATCTGAGGCCACCCTGGTGGTTTATGTAGGAAACCGATTTGTCCCCTCAGTTCCCGTAGGAAGAGCTTCAGGCGGGCTCGACCAGCGGCCGGCGCCTGGCCTGTTTTCGCACAGGGCCCCCCAACCCAGCTTGGCTGTCTGAGTTGGCGGCGTTCTCTTAGGGCGCCTAGAAGACTTGAGTGCTTTGGCAAGAAATTATGCATGGCTTGCATGGCTTGCAATGACTTCTGTGCCTCAGTGAATCTCTCAGAGAAACCCTTGACCACTGGCCCAAAGAGGCCATTGTTGGAGATAGACGCATCCAGGAAAGCAGTTCTGTCAGCGTCCTTAATCTCGGTCAGGTTCAACCAAAGGTGGCGCTCTAACACAATAAGGCTAGCCATCCCCCTGCCGATAGCGAGAGCTGACGTGGTGCGGCACGGCTCGGATGGGTGGACTGTCTTAGTTCTCCATCCGCTGGAGGTGGGCGGGCGGAGGTGGGCGGGCAGAGATGGGAGGCCACAGCCTCTTCTGGGGGGGCATCCTGTCATACATATTTTCCTCTGCGCCGTCGATGATTGAGAGCGTAGCAGAGGTAGAGGATTTTATGCACGCTGAATACGGGGCGCGCCATGATTTCTTGAGTTCGTCATGGACTTCAAGTAAGCAGGGCGCTGGTCTCTTGCTAGGGGCCTGCTGGCGCCCTTGCAGGAAACACCCATCGAGCCTGCTCACGGTGGGCTCCTCAGGCAGCGACCACTCAATGTCGAGGTCGCTAACGGCCTTTGTGAGGACGCGGATAAGCTCAGCGTCGACGTTCACTCTGGCTCCGTCACAGCTGGCCTGAGACTGGAGGGCGGGGTCTGGTGTAGAGACGCAGCGAGTGAAAGGCTGTCGTCGCCTTCTTTCCCTGAAGCGCCGAATGAGATGAGGTCTGCCGCTTGAGACAAGGGGCAGAGATCCATCCCCGAGAACAGCACTGGTGAGGGGGTCTCGCGAGGAGAAGGCGAGAGGCACGGGGAAAGAGCCGGCGCAGAACAGCCCTTCTCTCTCTTCTCAGGCATCCTTTGTGCACGTCGCTTCTTCCGTCGAGGCTCGAGAGAAGGAAGCGGGAGAGCGTGAGGGGCAGGGTCGCCGTCCGAAAGAAGAGCTAGTCGCGAGCGCAGGATGGTGATGGGAAGGTTGTCACAGTGTTCGCTCTGGCACGAAGCGCCCTGATTGGTTTGCAGCCTCCTCAGCCTCCTCGCCATAGGAAGTGCAGTTGCTGCAGCACAGCCAATGGCAAGCTAGACGCTCTGCTCTATGCTCGCTGTGCAGCTGCACTGCGTTTTAAAATAAAGGCTTCAATATTCTCGAGAAAAGGAGTTTTCCCATAGCCTCTAGCTAGACACAACACGAAGTGACCATTCTCGAAAGTAAGCACCTGTAGATGCACTAAAAATAAAACCTGAAATAAAAAGTGGGTTGGGTGTGACCCAGTTTCTGGGGTCACTGAGGAAGTCTATAAAATATCTGGACAAAGTCATCCGTTAGCATTCACATTCATCTTAACGGTCTGGTGCAGGACCCTGCAGATTTGAAATCTGCCATCTTTGCTCATGGCAGCTCATGGGCAATAGATGTTTTGAGCCAACCACCTGAATCGAAATGCTAGAAAACTATGACTCTGGGGAATACTAAACGACAGTCCTGAGCTGTAGCAGAAAAATATAAGCCCATTTCACGCTTTTATAAATCACAGAAAAATACTGAATACTGTATACTGAATTTGTGATTGATATGTTGCTTCAACAATCAATCAATCAATCAATCAATGGTTTCATTGCTGCCATGACAAATAAAGTGTGTAAAATACCAAAAAAAAACAAAACAAAAAAACATAACATTATTGCTGGCAAACTGTGTAGGCTACTTGATTAAAAGCACACAAACATGTATTATACTTAGCATTATAGAAATAACCTGCAAAACAATAATAATAATAATATAATAATCGTAATTTCTGTTCTTTCAACAGGAGTTTGCGCTATATGCAGCAGTGTGTGTCTGTATTTTTACTCTGAATGGTGACAACTGATGCGTTGTCCTTCTCTGGGGAAATGGATTCCCGAAGTACTGTACAAATTTGAATACTGGAGGAATTTATCACCATTAGCAGTATGACTGACACAATGCCAGCCGTTCTTGTTTAGATGACAACCATGTCTCTTGAGATATTTGTGTGTGTAATTGTTAGCGAAAGAGAGAAAAATTCATATCTATTGTAGGTTTGCCAACTTAGGCCTTCAGCATACAGGCTGTGGGCCTTTTTTTTTTTTTGGTTAAAGGGTAAATCCCAACATGTTTCACCAAAAACAAACAGCTATGACCACAATTAAAGATAATAAACAAAATCCGTCAGCATGAGATTCAAACCTGCCATTGTAGCTCAGATCTTCCTCCCTTAATTTCTCTTCATTCCAGAGCTCTAAATAGCTACATTCACAAAGCAACAGAATACAGTTGTCAGTCCTGTTTTAAAGAGCTAAATGCATTTCTTTTCATGCTCATTTTATTCAATGAGAGTGATAACCGCATTCTATACAAACAAAGTGGTTTTGTTTAAAAAAAAAAAAAAAAGAATTAATAATAATAATATATATATATATATATATATAAGAAAACAGACTTTTTTAATTATAATTATTTAGATATTTGATTTGTGACAAAAAGACACAGGTCATTGTGTTACTTGAAATGAGTCAGTCTCAGTCCAAAATTGCCCCTGTTACAATTTTTAAGAAGATCCAATGTGATTTTCTCCCTCTTATTTTTCTTTTTGTGGCTTAATGCGAGGAATATTCTTGGATATATAATCTTCAGTCATTCTAGATAAACTTTGGATGGTAAAAGTTCATAGTCGTGACAGATTGTCTGATTTGAATTACATTAATGAGATTCAGATTATCATCATTTCATTTGCAATTCGAAATTCAATTGTTCTTAAATGTTACCAGCCAATGTGTTTAATTCTGTCTTATTTACTCGCCAAAACCAATTTTAACTCGCATTTGGTGCTTGGCGAGTGCTAATTTTGGACCCTGCCAACAAGGCTCTCTTAATGTTGACACCCCAAAAGTGTACTACTACTACTTAAAAAAAAAAGCAGCCTCTGACTCACATATGCACTTTCTCTTTCTCCCTCGAGCAGAAAAGTTCACAAGTACAGTTGGAGGAACTCTGTATAGTTACCAGCCTTGTTGCAAATTGGAATTGAATCCCATTAATAAAAGCAATTGGATTTAAGGTGAGCGACTTGAGTGGACGGATCTTGATTTAGACACTAATTAATCAGAGAAATAAGTTTGGAGATTATGCAGGAAGATAAGACCATTAATTTTGGGACATGAGAGCTGTGGGTGAAGTCTGCAAAGGTCACACATGACAGCGCTTTAAGGCTCCGACTTTAATGAGAGAGAAATGGATAAGAGACTGTGTGGACACAGCATTTATTAATACAATGGGAACGAGGCCAGAGCTTTATTACAGCTCTGTGTTAGTGCGTATGTGTGAGCGTTCATTACGTCAAGCGCAAGCATGTGTGTGTGTGAATAAAATGAACAGGAGTTTGTGTGGGTGAGAGAGAAAGGCGCAACTGTGGACATGAAACTTCAGCTTGTGACCTTTACGTTTCCCCATCCGTGATCCATGCTTCATTTGAGAGGGGGTAGAATGGGCTCACTGAGTGTTCAATATAAAGCAACTGGTTTGTCTTGTGCACTCTGCGGCTGTGGATGAACACTTATCACTCATGACACGTTTCCTGAATCACAGCCACATGTATAACATGAAATATACTAGGGCATGTTTCCTCTGCAACCTGAGAGAAGTAGACAGAGAGAGCTTGAGGGGTGTGTGTGTGTGAAGGCTTGAGTCAAAAGAAGAGCAGACGCTGAGTCTCATTCAGTCACACCTGTCCGATATGGAAGAGCGAAAGAAGAGATATCATGATTTATTTCCCATTAAACATCTGTGCTGTAAACTGAGGCATAGAAACACTGGGGTTGAAATACACAAGGGCTAACAATTTAACAAGACACATCTGGGACCAATCAAGACTAATGAACGGGGAACCAATAAACAAAAGGACAGCAAAGGACTACAAACATGGCACAAGGAACAGGAAACACTTACATCCAGGAGCAAACACAGGGAACATGTATGCATACTTTACAGAGTCTGTACAACATATCTTCCCCACTGCAATCTAGACCTGAAATGTCTGATTAAAACAAAGAAATTGTCTGAAAATATACAATTTAAATGTGTTTTAATGAATTTGAACTGATCAGTGTAAAGTTTCCCAAAAGCAATGCACGCCTAAGTAGATTGTAGAAACCAATAGTCTCTACGATCTAACGTGTGCCGTCTTCCTGAAGGATCTATACTGTACGCACTATGGGGGCAAAAAGTGTACTCCATTGGATTGACATTGATGTAATAATGAAGGGGTTTACTAAGGTGCATTTGATCGGCCGTGACCTGCGACTGTTGGTGTTTATGTGCTTTTGCATAATGTGTGTTCTGAATGTGAAGTCAAATACCCAAAGGATTAATTTGCTCAAAAACATCACATTTCCTCACCAGGACATGTATTATATTTAATACAGTGACCTGATGCATTTGCACAGTCAAAATGATTAGGTCAAATTACAATGTAACCTACTTTAGGGCTATTTTATGAATATTCAACAATGTTTTATGTTGTCAGAATACACAATGAGAGTGTACATAATGGGACTGATGCTTGACTTGATGCACAAAGACACAATTATGGGCCCTACAGTCTTTGCATTTGTGTTGGTCTCTCTCTCTCTCTCTCTCTCTCTATATATATATATATACACTCACAAATCTCTTATCTGCTTCAGTCTTCAAACAACTGGTATCATCCATCACTACATGTCATACTGACAAACTAATAAAATAAATAATATTCAGAACAATGTTTCACAAATTACACCTCTACAAACAAATAAAGCAGACCGAAGATCTCTGTGAAGAATTTCCTGGTATTTTATCAGCAACACAAGCTTAAGTGTATAGATATACACACACTAGCTGATTTTAATTTTAAAAAAAGGCATCAGGCTTAACTCTTAACTCTCTCTCTTTCAAGCTAGACTGCATACAATGCTGGTGCAAATATGGCTGTCAAATGCAATTTGTTCCCTCTATTATTTTAGCAGAGAAAGTAACGTGTGATATGATGGCCTAGATAAGATGTTTTGCTTTAATAAAGCTCAGAAAATCCAAAGGGACTGAGGTTTCATGGAAGGGACCCGTGATGCTTTAGCTCTCTTACCTATTTCATAAGATTACCCTCCGGAGCTACCGTTTCAGAGAGCATTATTTCCACATGGTCTCTATTTGCTGGATTTATCTTCCTTCTCTGATGTGGCTAGAAGTTTGACACCTTAGATAACTTTATTTCCATTTTTCATGTTAGGAAAGCAGAGGACACATTCTCCTTGAAATCTTGTTTGATATTTAACAATATATATTTATATATGATAGATGTTAAAATATGTTATACTATCCCAGTTTAATGTGCAGAGACAAATATTAATTAAACTGTTTATTGGATGATTTGCACTTAAAAGTGTAAATACCATTTGTCTGAGCATCCTGACTTGCCCAACACAGCAATATTAGCTCAATCAATTGATACAGTCAGTAAGGAGGCCACACACAACTGAGATTCAGCATGCATCTCTTATAATCATATCACTTATTCATATAGCTGGCAAATAAATAAGTTTTGCATTTGGTGCTTTATTTGGTGCTTGGATGGATGGATGGAAGGAACAACTTTTACTTCTACCACCGAAACTGGTGTGGATCTAATAAACATCAACTTTTACTGCAGGGAATGCATTGTGTGGAGAAATAGAGAGTATTTTTGTGTTGCAAATCAGCCATTTAAATTTGTTGTGGTTCTTAATCAGTTCCTCTAAATCTTGAGAATGAGAACTTAAAGCATACAGACAGATGTTGACGCACGTTCACACCCCCTCCTCAGACCTGGTGCGATGTTGCTGGCAGGACGAGGTGGAGGTAGACACTCATTCCATTAGTGCTGCCTCTGCAAATTCCAGCTAATTTCATACACATCAATACACATTAGCATACCACTCCGGCACCGGCATTCAGGAAAACACTGCACTCAAGAAAGAGACCATGAGGAATGGGAAGGTGTAATGGCGAAACAGAGAGAGAGAGAGGCAGGATAATATAAACAGATGATGCTTTTACAGTCTCTTTCATTAAATGCGTAAATAGACTGAAAATGCATGATTCTAAATAACATGCCGTTAAGAGAGACTGCAATGAGGATGGAGAACAGGGGAGGAAGGGTGGCTGATGAAACAACATTTATCTTCACACATATCAAAGTGAACAGCTCATCTTCTCTGTTTACCTCCATCAACATGCATGCATTTACAAATACACAGCATTCATTTAAGAACTTGCATTTGCAAGCAAACATACAAAATTAATGTAACATTAAAGTAACCCAAAATGTGCACTCACTTTTGCAGTTTCTATGGAGAATTACTTTGAGATTAACATTTTCAAAACATCACTTGCATGCTTTACTGATGGTTTTGCAGAACAGAAGGATGGCAGCTTCAGTGTCACACTTATATCATGGCCATCATCTCAGTGGGAACTCTACAGTGTTATTAGCAGTTTATCAGTTTATCTAACCAGCATCCATCATAATCATGCTGACATAAAGTTTCAAAGCAACTGTTGAAAAGGTTGAATTTGCACAGAATGATTTCTGTTTTATTGCAGTTTTGTTTGCTGTTGATCAATCTATCAAAATTCTGCACTATAGAATTATTTATTTATTTATTTATTACATTATCAATCAATAATTTGACATACAAAAATCTACTATACTTTATTCTAGCCATAAATAGTTACTATTACATTTCACTGTGTGAAATTTGTTTAGGCAAACTCAGAATAAACAACTGAAATAAACAGCTGTTAAAATTTACAGCTAAATTCAAAACGGCGACTATTGAGAAGTTACTCTCATTGTTTTCTTTATGATCTATGAACCTAAGGTAATTGAAATGTCCCATTTCAGATTCCTTCACCAGTAGGTATCACTGGCCCCAATACGACAAGGCATGATAGCCATGATTTCATTTCAATAGCCTATACGTCTAACATAATGTACTAATGTCAGTACAAATCCGATTTATTCACTGTTATATGGTAGGGGGCGCTATGACACATCTTCTAGTACAGAGTCTCCGGATCAAAACACAGGAGAAGAAGAAGCTGAAACAAGTGATAGAAGATTGCTCACTCAAATGAAAAATAACTTGATCATCCAACATTAAACAGCGTGTAAATCAAAACTGCTTAATGCTACCAAATGAAATGAAGCGTAACCCATGAAGAGAAAACGACTGTGAAGCTTTGGGGGTGTTGAACTCGATCTACTCCATCTGTGTTTTGATCATCGTTCTGAATCTGATCAAGGCGTAGTCTTTGACAAAAATGATTATCTCAACTTTTTTGTTTAAAATGTTGCCTTTTTTTTTATGAAACTTACCGACACTCAAGTGTTCATAAAAAAAAAAAGAATGCATGAAGCTAATAAAATGTTTTTAAAATTAGTTAAAGAACAGTTAAAGGTATTTTTCAAGTATAAAAAAAAAATCTACATTTGAACATAGTAGTATTATACTGCAAGTGCAAAAATAACATATGAATAGTAAACTACAAGTATAATGTTATGGTCACTTAAATGCACACTATGCAGTTGAGTATTTAACGTTACTGTCATAAATACCACTCACGCAGAGCCGTCGTTTTCTTTTCCTTGACTCTTCCGAGCACGCTTTCGTCGTCTTCTTCGTCGACTCTGCCATGATTCACGTCTGAAATGCGTGCTAGTGTCTTCCATAGAGGCTGCTTAATATGTTGTTGATGTATGTGACGTCGTGCCGTAAAGCAAGTCGTGATTCTCGCGAGATTTCTCGGGGCGCCACCTCTCAAACCTGCATTGCTGGTTTTGCAAGTGGAAATTCAATCATCATTATTATTATTATTATTATTATTATTATTAATTATTAATTATTATTAACATTACTATTATTACAAACAATGCCACAGTTTTGTTTTAGTTACAGTTATCCAAACATAACAATAATAAGTCGTCCATGGTTCTAAGTCTTTTTTTTTTTTTTTTACTGATACCACAGCTGAAGGTTACTTTTCTAAAACTATGATAAATAGTTGTATGTAAGGGCAAGCAAAGTAAAAAGTGCGTTGACACAGCAGTTGTAATTATGGCAAGCTAATGTTAAATTGAGCTTCAGCCATCGATCTGCCGAACTGTACAACAGGTCAAGCACGGTGGTGCTGAGCAGGTGCTGTAGTGACAAAACGACTGATCTGCCATTATTCCACCTCGCCATGATGGAACTCTAAAACTTTCCACTAACAATCATGTTTCTGAGCAGCTACAGAAGGCCAGCTAGTGATTTGCCTAAGTGATATTGTCAGTATATTAGCGGTGGATGAAAAGGCAGACGGGAAATCGTTGAAGAGCGTGACGTGCGGGGCGATGGATGGCTAACGTAAGTTTGCGCGTTCCTTACTTTGCTGCTTTAAATTACAGCCACCCCTTAAAACAAGCCAGCCAGAACACATATCCATTAGCATAACAGCTTTGCACAAGTCAACACCTGGCAAGGTTTAAATATTCAGACTGTATGATGAATTTCAAGTGTGAAGGCTGCTTGTATGCTATTTCAGTATATCATTAACATAAGTGATAGCATTGTAAGGGAAAAATCCATATCACTAACAGTTAAGGTGATGGAAACTGGCAGGCATGAAGATAGGCAGCTTCAAGCGTTTTGATGGAAAGAGTTGCCTAAAACACAGAAACCTTCTGACTGCACAGATTTTACAACACTCCGAGTCATTTTACCATATGCTGTGTGGATTATATAAGACTTCAGTCTAAAAGAACTGGCTTTTTTTTATTAAACATACAGAACTACAGAAACTACAGTAGTGCAGATTTGAGTGCATTTGCACGCATACAGCTGTGATTGCATTGACCCTCAATGCTTCTATAACAAAACAAAACAAATATTCACAGGTAGGATTGCTGACTGTTTTTATTTTTATTTATTTTTATTTTTTGCGTGGCTTTTAAAAAAAAGCAAGCTGGGGACTTGCTTTGTTTGTTGCTTTGATTTTGAGATGTGGGCATTTCACCGGAAGGTCCAGTTATGACATTTCAAAAATGGTAAAAAAATAAATAATAATAATTATGCCAACTTCAAAGTAAAATCCTCAACACACACCCTATATGTACACACTCAATTCGGCTATAATCACTGTTTTTTTGTACAATGATTTTCTTTTATGTCGTATATTGGGCCTAGTTCCAGTCATAATGCTCACCAAATAAAAAAGTCCATAGTTGAAAGTGAAAGATCAAAATACTAGTCACACATCTTGAAAGCAAAGGATACTCCACAGAAGTTCAAGGCTAAGGCTTGTAATAATCTCACTGCATTCACCTATTCGCTTTTCTTTGTGAAAAAAACACATTCCAAACAGAATCAACCCGTTTCTCTCATAATGTGCGGTTAATGGAAGAGAACGTTTGTCCAAACAGACAGAGAGCTCTCTCGGGAATCAGCACTTCAAATTGTGGCTTGCCACAAATGGAGAAAATCTCATTGACGGCAAAGCACTCTCTGCGCTCCATGTTTACAATGTGAAATGCCTGGGGAGACAGAACGCTGCAGGAAGACAGACTTCTTATTCTACAATGCACTGTTTCCCATGAGACAGTCGTCCACACATTAAAAAAGGGTGAGACGAAGAGCAAACGAGAGTGAGAGCTTAAATGTTATTAAATGTGTGGGAGAGACCACTAGCGAGCCAGCGTAGGAAGTACGAAGCGAAAAATAAAATTATTCAAATGCTTGATAGAAATATGTGGACAATTTCTTTTAAATGGAACTGCTGATATTATGGCATGTGTCAAAGGAATAGAGCCATGCATGAGGATGTACGAGATACATTAGCAAGGCAACAGAGGAACGCTTGTGCACACGTTAAGCGGAGCCGAGATTAGCAGGCGACCGTTTACCGCTTAATGCAAAGTTTAATTATAAAGCAGCTCTATTTGTTCCGTGTTTCCTGCTTCACGTTCCACTCATTAGCCAGGTAGATGAAGGTAAATTAACGAAACGATAAACAACAGTAAACATCCCTAGCCTGAGCATATTTTAATGGAGTCCCAAGAAGCGTAAAGCAGGCAGGAGAAGTGCCATTGGAAGCCCTCCAAACAGAGTTTAGTCACCATGGTGATTCCATAAAGCGCTCTGATCGAGGAGTGTGAATTTTTAAAAAGGACAGTGGATGGTTGCAATCAAAAGCTGGGTTTTGTGCAACTCATCACCATAGCACCCGGCTAAAATGGGTTTACCTGACACATTTCTTCTAAATAAACCTGGCAGGGTTGTCACCCTGAAACAGATGCAATACTGCTACTCACTTCCAGAGCTAATTGTAGATAAAGAGGATTGGGTGTAATGAAAACAGAGAAGAATATGAGCATGCTGAGAAAGCTGAGGTTAGGCTGTTAAATACTAATCATTGTATTATAAGAACAGCTTTACTAGCATGATGAGGGAAATATTTTTTTTTGTTTTTGTTTTTTTGCATGCATGCACAACCTAGGCTCATTGTAAAACGAAAACCTAAGTTTTTTCAAAAATCCAAAAACGTACCTATACAATTCAATGCAGTTGCCATCTGAAATAAACACTAGTGGGAGTAAAACACACCTTTTATTTCTTTTGACAAATTATGATTACAGGGCCAGATTGTCGATTAATGAAGAGTTATTTTAGTACGGTTCCTTGCACAATACTGTAATGCAGAAACATTTTGAGTTGTGCATGCACTAGCTGATGTGCCACGCTCAGTGCTAGCAGTAATATGGATGTATTGAGAGCATCTAAAATGTATCAGTAGCCTATTTAAATATGTGACCCTGGACCACAAAACCAGTCTTATGTTTTTTTTTGTTGTTTTTTTAAGTTTTTTTTTTAGATTTATACATCATCTGAAAGCTGAATACATAATCTTTCCATTGATGTATGGTTTGTTAGGATAGGACAATATGTGGCCGAGATACAACTATTTGAAAATCTGGAATCTGAGGGTGCAGAAAAATCGAAATATTGAGAAAATCGCCTTTAAAGTTGTCCATTGCTATTAGCGATTGTGCTGCATCCATTCACAAAAATAAATGTTTTATATATTTAAGGTGGGAAATGTACAAAATATCTTCATGGAACATGATCTTTACTTAATATCCTAATGATTTTTGGCATAAAAGAAAAATCTATAATTTTGACCCATACAATGTTTTGTTGGCTATTGCCACAAATATACCCGTGCAACATAAGACTGGTTTTGTGATCCAGGGTCACATATGAACTATTTATGCTAGAATTATATTATACATACATTTGGATAGTTTTATTTTACTGTTATATACATATGCTTAACCCCTAAACCCACCTGTATTCCAAACCTAATAATTTCTCAGTAATATAGAAAATATACAGTGACATTATACACTCTAAAAAATGCTGGGTTTGTGTCAACCCAACTTTGGGTCAAATATGGACAAACCCAGCCGTTGGGTTAAATATTTTAATTACGTTAAATGTTTGGGTGTGTCCATATTTGACCCAGAGTTGGGTTAAAACAACCCAGCATTTTTTAGAGTGTAGTTACAATACACTATACTATAAATAGACATTAAGCATAAAAACACAAAAAAATGAATTCCATTAATTCAATATTCTATGAACTTCAAAGGACTCATAAACATTTGTACATCTCTAAAGTTATTATTTCTTAAAAAGGTAGCATTTTAGATTGTCAATTTGTTACATTTTATACACTTGGCATGTGTGCTGAAATAAGCTCGGATAAGTTCTGATAAGCTCTGTCACCAGTCACCGTATCTGCACTACATTCCCCATAATCCTTCCTGGCACTCACCTGCACGTAATTACTAATCACACACCTGCACTGCATCTCCCTCATCTACAGTTCTGCTACTGAAGCACACACCTCGCACCAGTTCAGCGTTTGGTCTCGTTTGTTGAAATTGTTTGGACTACCTACCTAACTCCTGCGATTTCTCTCCAATATTATACTCCAGGGATTATTCTCCTTCATCACTCCTTTCCAAGTTTCTCCAGTGTATGATCCCTTCTTGTCTCCTGGTCCTTTGTGTGTCTGTCCTTGCCTACTGTACCATTCCATCCTGCGAGGTGTGTGCTCCATCTGCTTCAGCCATCCATGATCTCCTGCACCTGTAAGACCAAGAATGGAAATTACAATCCATCTCCAGTCAACAATAACTATTTGTCCAGTGAACTCACCATTTTGCTCTGTGTTGCTGAATAAACCTGTGATTGCATTTCCCTGTTTCTAAGTCTGTGTTCTATAATATTTTATAATTTATATATTTATATATATATATATATATATATCACTTGAGAGATCCAAGTTTTTAATGTGTATTATAAAAAATAATTATGATCAATAAGTTATGAATGCATGTTTTTACATTGCTTTAACATCAAAATAAGTTGAAAGTTAAGTTTAAACTTAAGTCAGTGTAATGCAATTTTAAGTTGAAATGATTTAAACCTCCATGATGATTGTATTGTCTTTTAGACAAACCAAGTCTCACTCTTCTTCTGAGTCAGTTTCTGGTTCAAATATATAGGCCTATGGCTGAATTAAACCAATATTTCCACTTGCCAATACGTAGCGTTTACTACAATTGAGCGAGTGAATCAGGTAGTCCGAGCTGGTGTGATTGAGTGGTCGGGGATAAATTTGCATATTTATGGGTCCACGTATAGCCTACTAAATGAAGCAAGGGTGTAGAATAACATTCAAGCTATTTTAGGCATGATAAGCAAGGGTGTAGAATAACATTCAAGCTATTTTAGGCATGAAGAAATAATTTTCACAGGCGAAAATAAATAAATGAATTATGTCTTAATTATAGCCATATTTATGTCATAAATATGGCTAAAATGATTGATTACCTTCCTTTCCATTAAGCAGTTAGAAAATCAGAGGATCTCACATAAATAACGTTTATTTCCGTGAAGAGCTTTTAACATCCATTAACCTATCCTTTCAACAAAAGGTTCTTTATAGTGGAAAAGGGTTATTTAGATTTTTAAAGGGTAACTAAACCCTAAACCAACTTTTTTTATTTAATGATCTGTAAGAATGAGGCTTTATTAGTGCTGTTCATTGATTCAAATAACTTTTTTGACATTTGGGTATAAAGTGTTTTAATTTTACAATATATGGTGTAAAAACGTCTGAGTGCTGCCCTCTTAAGGTTGAACGGTGGCTACTGCAGTTGAATTTTCCTATTGGATGTTGCGGTGGCAAGTGACGTAAAAGGTGGCAGGTGACGTAAGCAGGTTCCAGCTCTACCACGCCCTTGGTATGAGCTAGCGTAGATTTATCTGTGTACAGTGGTCAGGAGGGTACGTAGGTGTAGTGTTGCTGGTTGCAAGGAACAGCACTGCTGGACTGCATAACTTTCCAGAAGACTTGGAAAATAGGCGCCAGTGTTTGCATGCACTTGGCCTGGAAGACCGTGAGTGTGAAACCTGCATTTTCGCGGGATTGCTTCTCCAACGCAATAGAGGTGGAAATGGGCTTCTCCACACAGCTCGCGCTGAAAAGCGATGCAGTGACAAACGCTCCTGCATGGACTCCACCACCGCAGCGGCGTCTTGATGTGAGTGATCATATATTTTAATCACAATTTATGGTTAGGTTAAAGTTAATCCTCTGGGTCGACAAACGCGTCGGCGCATTTTGCTGGATTTTTTCACATAGTGGCAAAATATGAATATGCCTACAGAGAGCGCGCGCTATTGACATCAACTTGATAAAACCAGAGAATGACGGGCTCTGATAAAACTCATCAGATGCATGTACTTTACGTCGTCTTGCGAGAAGTTGCGACCCTGTGAGCAAACTCCATTTTACTGTGCGTTCACACCGCCGCCGACTTGAGCTGCAAAGAAGCTCTGGCCGCCCTGTCAAGGACGCTTGTCAAAAAGTACGGGGAAGCTTGTTGACGCTTTGGCCGCTCTGAAGTCTGTGTCACACCATGAAATGTAAACAGAAAAAAAAACATTACCATTTATAACAGCATTTTTATAACCGTTTTGGTCACATTTGGTCGGGAAAAAATATTAATAAAATTATAATTAGCTATTATTATTATAATTATAATTATTATTATTATTATTATTATTTGCATCTGTGCAATTGGTCAAATCGGTTTTACCGTGAGCGAATGAATAGCATTCCCGCTTAAAACGAGCGTTCGTATTCCAATAAAAGTTGCGCTCATCCTCAAATGTGCATCACTGGATCATTATGGATCATCGCGAAGTTGCTGTGTTTGGTGCTGCTGCTGCTGTATTGTATTTGCGGAGAAGACATCGGACTCGGAGATTTTGGGTTCATGCCACCCTCCAGGACCGTTATCAATTCGGAGAGTATCACCGGCTGGTGCAGCAGCTGCGACTTGACGACGAGAGATTCCAGCGGTACTTCAGGCTGGACACGGAGCAGTTTGACAGCGTTCTGTCAAAAGTGGGGCCGCTCATCATGATGAATAGCACTAATTACCGCCATGCAATATCTCCTGCTGAGCGTCTGGCTATTTGCCTGCGGTTCTTGTCCACAGGGGACTCCTATCGCACTATTGCTGCCAGCTACCACATGGGAGTGAGCACTGTGTCCAACATTGTCCCCCAGGTCTGCAGGGCCATTTGGGACTCCATGGTGGAGGAGTACATGCCAGTGCCCACCACGGAGGATTGGCTGAGCATTGCAAAGGGGTTTTACCAGCGATGGGCTTTCCCCAACTGCCTTGGATCCATTGATGGGAAACATGTGGTCATTAAGTCTCCTGACAATTCAGGGTCCATGTATTTTAACTACAAGGGGACTTATTCAGTTGTGCTTCTGGCAGTGGTAGATGCCCAATACTGCTTTCGGGTGGTGGATGTGGGCAGCTACGGGAGGACGAGTGACGGCGGTGTCCTGGCCAACTCCACCTTCGGCCGGGCACTACTGGACGGGACACTTGGTCTGCCACAGGATGCTCTGCTGCCGGGAGCTGAGCATCTAGGACCGCAGCCACATGTTTTTGTTGCTGATGAGGCCTTCCCACTGCGCCCCAACCTCATGCGGCCTTTTCCTGGCTCCAACCACTCTGGCAGGTGCAGAGTATTCAACTACAGGCTGTCACATGCAAGGCTGATTGTTGAGAATACCTTTGGTATTCTCACGTCTCAATGGCGTATGTACAGAGGAGTCATTGGGGTCAGCCCTGCAAATGTGGACGTCTGTGTGAAGGCTACCTGTGTCCTGCATAATTTCCTGAGGAGGACCTCCAAGACACCAACCAGGGCAAGACGTGGACCACCACCAGCTGCAGACAGGGAAGTTGCTGGTCTACAGGCAGTAACCCGAGTGGGCAGCAACAACTCCGCACGGGAGGCCATCCGTGTCCGGGAGACATATACCTCCTATTTCTCCACCGAGGGAGCTGTCAGCTGGCAACCTGGAGTATAAGCCTAGTGCTACAAACGGCTCTTTTAAGAGCCACCAATTACACTAAAAGCATAGTTTCCATAGCTAAGCACCTATACACTTTTAAATAGGGATGCACCGATCTGATACTCAGTATTAACTGTTCGTTAATTAAAATGTGTGATGCAGTTATTGAAAAGTATGCTACCGTGTTCTTTATTTATTAGCCTACAGTTTGTTCATTTAAATTTCGTTTTTCTTTGTTTAAATTTCGTTTTTCTTTATTTAAATTTCGTTTTTTCTTTATTTAAATTTCGTTTTTCTTTATTTAAATTTCGCTTTTTCTTTGTTTACATTTCGTTTTTCTTTATTTAAATTTCGTTTTTCTTTATTTAAATTTCGTTTTTTCTTTATTTAAATTTCGTTTTTTCTTTATTTAAATTTAGTAATCTGTTAGTTTACTGCTTCCCACTCGCGCTGTTCTGTAGTTTATTATAAGTGTATTAATTGTGAACGTGTCGCGTCTCGCGTTTATTGCACCAACTGCGAAGTGAAGTCGAAACACCCTTGTGAAGTCGATTGGATGAACGGTTCATTTAAAAAAGTCTCAATTTTATAGTAGGATTTAAAAATAATATGAAACACACAACCATGAATGTTGAAAATATTTTACAATATTTATTGGGGAAAAAACAATTCATACAACATAACTTTTTTTTTATTAATAAGCTAGTTGATGAAAATGCTTGCATAGTGACTAAACATTTATTCTTGAGTGAGCTAACAAAAACTTGGTCCCAACAGGGCCTTTAATGTCAACGTGTTGAACAAGTCTGCTGGCTCCAGATATGCATTAAACAGACAGACGTGGTTTCAATCAAACTCTCAGCTTAAAGCAAACGTGTATTGTGAGGGAGAGAGAACAGGGGGCAGCTGACAGCACTGCAAGGGTAACAAGCTTACTAACACCCCTCACAGTGTTGTCAGCTGCACCCCGTTCCTCTCAGCCCAAGGGTCAACCTCACGACACTTTGCCTCATACACCAGGCGGTGCATCTCAAACTTGAGATCCTGCCTTGTTCCTAAAGGCAGGGTTCTAAAGTCTTCCTGCAGGCTTTTAAAAAAATAGCTATCACTATCGTCAGGAGGAGGGGGAGGAGGAGGAGAAGGCCTGGGGACAGGTCCTGGTCTGTTGCTCACAGCCTCCAATACTGTGATCAGTCTCTCCTCAAAGTCAGAGGTGTGGGGTCTCTTCCTTCTCGGGGCGGGCTGGCTTGCTCTCTGCACTGGTGTGTTGTCTGATGCCTGAAGCTCTGGTGCCTGCTCTTGTGCCTGAAGCTCTGGTGACTGCTCTTGTGCCTGAAGCTCTGGCGTCTGCTCTGGTGCCTGACTGTGCCCGGCCATGGCATTATCACTGTCCTCTGGCCACTGTCCACTGTCATCTAGGGCTTCCCCTCCCCCATATTACTGGACGTTGGCCGGTCCTCCATGAAAGGATTGAGGAAGCCCATGACCGCACTGTACCGCCATGGCCGGGCACTGCTTGCACCCGCGCCACTCCTTCGCCTATCTTTTTCCTTCTTTCTTTCCTTCCTGAACATGTCCCTCAAGCTCTTCCATTTCTTTTTGCAATCCTCAGCTTGTGAACAGACAAAAGAAAAAAACCCATAAGCAATGTGAATATTCAACATCACATCACAGAGCAGCTTCTTTACATGAAAAGACCTATGGCACGCGTTGTGTAATTATCTCGGCAGTTTAGGATATCGCATAAGTTTGTCAACATAGAAAACATTTCATCACTGGAGAGTTTTTTTTCAACACCATCGTGTCAACTGATTTTGATTAATATGCGCGAGGGAGAGAGAGCAAGACGTGCATGTTGTTTGAAGACGGTGAAGGTGAGTGCGCGCGCGCGGCCGGGGCTCTCTCTATGAAAAGTGGGGCCGCTCATCATGATGAATATGCCCTGTCAAGCGCGCCCTGTTAAACTGACAGGACTTAAAAACACATGCAAATGATAAACTTTCACTCTATGATGGTTAAACTGTGCAATTAATCCGCGAATCACATTCGTCAAGGACCGGGGAACAGCTGGCCCGGACGGTTAATGAATCACGGATCAACTACGATATAGCCCGCCTATTCTTGACATCGCACATCCTGCGATGTGACTATCATGGATTCGTACATCGCGATTTCGATGTTTAAACGATACATCGTGCAGCCCTACTGGCAAGACAGAGACAAATTTGAGTATCTATCAGTAGCCTACTAAAGTTAGTTCAAAATATTATAAATCATCAGCAGCACTTCACAAACTCACCGGAGACACCAACTATACCAGCTATCTTATCCCATGCCTCGTTCTTTTGTAACTGGTCCCTATATGAAAATAATGTCATATCATAAATGATAGGAAACCCAGCAACAGCGATGATCAGTTTCTCCTCCATTTTCTCGGAACTAATGTTTTGGTAGGAACGAAAGTTTACATCGTATGTTTCTCCGGATCAGCCAGCGCGAAGGACGTCTATATTCTAAACTGATTGGTTGCTGGCGTTTTGCCGCTGCTTGCCGCTGAACCGCGTCATAGCTCATTACCATAAAGTTGAGCTTCTTTCAACTTTCAGATTGACGCTCAAAACGCTCAAAACGCCCAAAACGCGACGCCGATGGATTTGACGCTCCTTGCAGCTGAGAGAAGCCAGCTTCCATTGAAAATGAATGACTTCCGGTAACTTTGGAAGCTCAAGTCGGCGGCGGTGTGAACGCACAGTTACTGTACGTTCACACCGCCGCCGACTTGAGCTTCCAATTTTGAGCGTCAATCTGAAAGTTGAAAGTATCTCAACTTTATGGTAATGAGCTATGACGCGGTTCAGCGGCAAGCAGCGGCAAACGCCAGCAACCAATCGGAATATAGACGTCCTTCGCGCTGGCTGATTCCGGAGAAACATACGATGTAAACTTTCGTTCCTACCAAAACATTAGTTCCGAGAAAATGGAGGAGAAACTGATAATCGCTGTTGCTGGGTTACCTATCATTTATGATATGACGTTATTTTCATATAGGGACCAGTTACAAAAGAGAGAGAGCCCCGGCCGCGCACGCGCACTCACCTTCACCGTCTTCAAAACTTCTTAAAACTGAAGTCTCAGTTTCTAGCATCTCGCTCTCTCTCCCTCGCGCATATTAATCAAAATTTTTTTTTTCCCGACCAAATGTGACCAAAACGGTAATAAAAATGCTGTCATTATAAAAGGTTCCTAGTGTCAATGTATTGCTTGTTTTTTTTTTTCTGTTTACATTTCATGGTGTGACACAGACTTCAGAGCGGCCAAAGCGTCAACAAGCTTCCCCGTACTTTTTTGACAAGCGTCCTTGACAGGGCGGCCAGAGCTTCTTTGCAGCTCAAGTCGGCGGCGGTGTGAACGTACAGTTAGAGTCTGACAGCAGGTCTCAGGTGCACGCCCCCCCGCTCACGGTTCGTCCCCTCTATCTCCGCTGGGGTCTGCCCACTTTTCTAGCATTTTTCAAATATTGACAGTGGGTGGAGTCAGGCTCTGACCAGGGGTTTAGTTACCCTTTAAATGTTCTTCACGCTAAGAAAAAAAAAAAAAAAAAAAAAAAAAATTTTTGAGAACTGATAACTGAAAGTTTTTGGGAGACCAAAAATGGTTCTTTATGGCATTGCTGCAAAAAAAAAAAAAAAAAAACCTTTATTATTTTTGGAACCTTTAATTTTAAGAGTGTACAGGATCTTTACACTGCCTCTCCATTGTGTCAATCAGTGTGCACCATGTTTTTGCTCCACTGTGAAAGTAAATCAATAATCAACATTGAGCATGTGATACATTGTTTCCTGCTTGTGTGATTCCAGTGCAAATTAATTTATCTCAGCAGTAAACACCCTGCATATTTGCTGCTTTGATGCAGCTTCTATGTGGAGTAAAATAGCTCCAAGTTGGCAAACGTAACCATAATTAGATCAAAACACATTGAGGGGGCCCCAACGCACCACAGGGATCCTCTACATCAGTAGAGTGCGAGTTTTGAAGGGACTGGGGCCTGTCTAATTCACCAACTAGTCAACAACTAAGTCTAGTGGAAGTTGGCAAAATGGCTAATACCTTTAATTGCTACATTATGTTAAAAGATAACTTTTATGTTGTAAAGTAAGCTATGATTTCAGACCTTGAAAATGTATACAGTGAGGGTTCCAATCTATTGTATCCCTTTGTCACATTCTTTTAGTCCAGCTATCCAAGAGATTTCAAGAGCTGCTTTTTTTTTTTTTTCTCCACCTGCCTCTACCTCCTTCATTATTAGCATGAAATAAGTAAAATGAGCATCTGCTAATACTCGACCAAACACTTTAACAACAGACGCAAGCATTTTTTATTATGTCCTCACTCCAATCAACACGTTTAATCGCCTGCAGCCACTCTTCTGAAACGGCCGTGATCCTGAAAAAAATAAAGGGAAAAATATATAAATAATATGACAAAATTTTCTTAACTTAAGTGTTTTCGGCTACATCAGTAGCCTTTTAAACGGCACAATTTTTTATTTAATCAGAAATCAGAAAATCTTTTTCAGAAAACACACACATGTATTTTTTTTTTTTTGATAAAGTGTGTGCGGTTTCGTTTTCTTAAGTACCGGTTTAAGAACCGTTTAAGCACCGGAACCGTTTGAAAAATACTGGTATCGGATAAAACCCAACCAATACCCAACCCTAGTCATGATGCTGTATTATTCTGCTAGTTAAAAATGTATTATGCACTAACTTACAATATTGCTCCGAGCGTGTGTGTGTGATGGTGATTCATGTTCATACATATCGGTCAGCACGGCAGCACACGTGTTTTGTTCTCTTACGAGAGTCCTCTCGTACTGCGTTTTGTAAAAACGCTACGGGAAAAGTCTCTTTTCACGAAATACTGAAGCAAAAAATTATCCTTAATTTTCATACATGTAAAGCGCGTTGCGGCAGTGCTTAGCTATGGCGAGACGGCTCGCTCGCTCATTGGCTGCTCTGCAGCAACTGCATAAGCCTATCGAGCGAGGCCTGAGGTGACGTCAGGCCAATGAGGACGCTTCGCGCCCTCCTAGCCATTTCCCGCCGAGACGGGCGTGGCTAGCGTCTATATAAGGAGCTCGAGAAGGCTGATTCACTCGATTTTCATCTCTTCAGCGAAGCTCACGCATCGCTGGATCACGAGGAAGCAAGCGTCGTTTGAGGCAAGCACTTCAGCGGGACGAGCCACTCGAAGCTGCTGGCAACGCCGCCTTCTACAGCCGTACCTGCTGCGCTTTCCGGCGCTAATATCCTTTACTACTCTGTTCTTGTGTGTGTGTGTGTGTGTGTTCGCCTCCGCGACACTCACCCCCTAAAAGAGCTGCGTCTTTTTCAAGATGCCTTCATGTGGCTCGTGCCGAGCCCCACTCGCCCAGGGAGACCAACATGTCATCTGCGTTTCCTGTTTGGGTGAGAGCCATGCAGCACTCGCGCTCGCTGACGGCGGCTGCCCTCACTGCGACCTTTTGCCGATGGTGACTCTGCGGACTCGCCTGGCATCCTTCTCAGAGTCTGCATTCCCCGCTGCGCTGCCGCGCCGTAAGAAGCGCCGCTCGCAGCGGGCCCCGGAACCCGCTCCAGCCCGACCAAGCTCGCCGGTTTGCCCGCCTGCTTCACCGGCTTCTCCTGTTTCACTTCCTGATGCTCAGCGCCCGCAGTCTGCCGCCGCTTCATCAGAGGAAGTCGTTTCCGAGGCCGTGTCGGGAGAGAAGGATTCCTGCTCTCTGCTAGCTTCAGGCAGCGAGGACTGGGCGAGCTCTGAGGACCTCGCGCCTCCTGCCCGCAAGCCCACCACGAGAGCCAACATTGAGAAGGAGCTCATGCGAGTACTCGCGCTGGCCGCGGCGAGCCTCGGCCTCGAGTGGTCTGCACCGGAACTCCCCTCTCGTACCCGGCTGGATGGTAGCTTCCTCCCCGGTGAGCGCACTTCTCCGGAATCTAAGCCCGCCCCCTTTCTTCCTGAGCTTCATGAAGAAGTGGCGAAGGCTTGGAATGCGCCCTACTCTGCGCGAACGCGCTCGTCTGTGTCGCCAGCATTTTCCTCCCTGGATAATGCGAGAGACCGAGGCTACCTTTCACTTCCGCCGGTGGAACAGGCGATAGCGACCCACCTTTGCCCGCCCTCTGCTGGACGGCGGACTAAACCGGTGTTGCCTTCCAAAGCCTGCCGCATGACGTCGACGCTGCTCGCGCGAATTTTCTCCGCCGCTGGGCAGGCTGCGTCAGCGCTACACACCATGGCTACGCTGCAGATATTCCAAGGTGATCTCCTCCGTAAGTTGGACGAGATGGGACCGGAAGCTATCTGCATCGCGGATCTGAGGAGCGCTTCGGATCTAACACTCCGCGCTACCAAGTCTGCTGCACAGGCCATGGGGAGATGTATGGCTTCCGCCACCGTTGCTGAGAGGCATCTATGGCTTACGCTCACGGAGATGGCTGATTCCGAGCGCAACGCGTTTCTCGACGCCCCGCTGTCTTCCGCTGGCCTTTTCGGTTCTTCTCTCTCCGAGTTCGTGGAGAGATTTACCGAGGCCCAGAAAGCGTCTCAAGCCTTCAAGCACTCCGCGGAGCTCTCAGCATCAGCCCCCGCCTTCCGCCACATCTTCACAGCAGCGACAGCAGCGACAGCAGCACAGCTCTAGGTCCCGCTCTCGCTCTACCAGCCGACGCCCCGCTCAGCGCGGGCCGCGGCCGAGGATTGTGGTGAAGCCGGAACCCCCGAAGAAGTCCTAGCACTCCTAGGGAAGCGCAGGTGTGTGAGTCCCGCTGCGGCCGGTCTCTCACCCAAGCGCACCGCTGTTTCAGTCCCAAGACTTGCGACTGTTCCAGCGTTTTCTGCAAGACGCAAGCCTGCACAGTTGCCCGCTCGCCTGCACACAAAAGCCGTTTTCACGGCTACCCAGATATATCCCGAAAAGAGTGTATTTTCTGGTGTCCCGGCCACGGCCGATGGTGCTATAAATGTAGTGTCGATGCCCACTCCTCAGTGCCCATCCCTACACACAAGCACAGCCCTACACTTAGGGCTCGCGAACATAAAATCGACTCAGGTCGATTGCGCTTCCAATATAGTGAAAGTGCCCACTTCCCAGTGCCCACATACACTATGTCTCACAGACCACAGGCTCTCTGTAAAAACGAGACCTGTGCGCGCTCGCTCTGCTCAGGCAGGCAGCGCGTCCAAAGCAGTGAATGTGCCCGCTCCCCGCCCACATTTACTCGCAGACATGAGTCCCACGGGGCTCGCTCAGCCCTCCCTCACTCAGTTAAGCACTGTAGTAAGGCTGAGGACGAGCGCTCTGCCCGCTGTATTAAGCGCGCCCCCCGCCTCGAATGCCACAGGCATAACGCCTATGTTATCGCACCTCGAAGCACCTCTATCGCACGGCGAACAGAGCGCGCTTCGCATTCAGCCCTTAGCCAGCCATGCAGAAGCATGGGCAGCGCTTCCAGGGGTTTCGGACTGGGTGCTAGGCATTATAAAGAGAGGCTTCTCGCTACAGTTTTGTCGACGCCCTCCCCGCTTCACAGCGCGCGTCGAGACTACGGTGAATTTAGAAGTAGCACACCTACTTCGCGCCGAAATATCAAAACTGATATGCAAAGGGGCGATAGAGCATGTTCCCCTAGCTCAAAGCGAAGGGGGGCTATACAGCAGATACTTTCTAGTCCCCAAAAAGGACGGCGGTATCAGACCCATACTGGATCTAAGACGGCTGAACAAAGCATTAGTGAAACGCAGTTTCAAAATGCTCACGACCAGGAAAATCCTCGCGCAGGTTTGCCGAGGAGACTGGTTCATGTCAATAGATCTGAAGGACGCGTATTTTCAAATACAGATAGCGTCACACCACAGGCGATACTTGAGATTCGCCTTCGAGGGTCAGATATACCAGTATACAGTCCTTCCGTTCGGCTTGTCCCTGGCACCTCGTACATTTACGAAATGCATGGACGCGGCGCTCGCTCCTCTCAGACTCAGAGGCATACGAGTGCTGAACTATTTGGACGACTGGCTGATCCTAGCTCAATCACGATCACAGCTCGTGGAGCACAGAACCATTTTACTCGATCACCTCGAGAATCTTGGTATCACGGTCAATTGGACGAAGAGTTCACTGAACCCCAGTCAAACGATTTCGTTTCTGGGTACCATTCTGGACTCACAGTCTATGACAGCGCGGCTGTCGCCACATTCAGCGCGTGGCGAGATCTTTCCGCTGCGGCGCGTCTACCCCGCTCAGGACGTTTCAAAGGATGCTAGGTCTCATGGCCTCAGCATCACCGGTTCTCCAGCTGGGCTTGCTCCGCATGCGCCCTCTGCAGTTCTGGTTGAAAATGCGAGTACCGCGCGGAGCGTGGGTGTCCGGCCGGCTACGTCTCAAGGTCAATCAGAGCTGTGTCACAGCCCTGATACCCTGGTTGGCCGACGACTGGTACCGATCAGGTGTAAGCCTGGGGACTTCCTCGGGAGTAAGGATGGTGTCGACCGACGCATCCACCTCGGGATGGGGAGCGCTGCTCGAGGGCAGACCGCTCTTCGGCCTGTGGTCGAAACGAGAAAAGCTCTAACACATCAACTGCCTGGAAATGCTGGCAGTGCACAATGCGCTAACGCGCTTTTATCCCCAAATCAAGGAACAACACGTCGTAGTCCGTTCGGACAACACGGCCGTGGTATCCTATATAAATCGCCAGGGCGGTCTGAGATCCACATCCCTGTACAGGCTGGCGAAACGCCTCCTAACATGGGCTCAGCACAATTTGCGCTCGCTGAGAGCAGTGCACGTGCCTGGGCTCCAGAATGTGGGCCCAGACAGACTGTCCAGGAACAACATTCCCCTGGGCGAATGGTCTCTACACCCACAAACAGTCCGGCTGTTGTGGGAGAGATTCGGCAGAGCGGAGGTGGACCTATTCGCGTCCCGCGAAAACGCTCATTGCCCCGTATTCTTTTCCAAGAACGACAGCGCGCTGTCCCACATGTGGCCGCGCTGCCCGCTCTATGCCTTTCCCCCCGTCTCCCTCCTGCCTCAGGTGTTAGAGCGGGTCAAGGAAACGAAATGCTCAATGCTGCTTGTAGCACCGTTCTGGAAGAACCAAGCATGGTTCCCAGTCCTGATGCAGCTAGCAGACATCGCTCCATGGCCAGTGCCATTGAGGAGAGATCTCCTCTCGCAGGCCGGGGGCTCGATTTGGCACCCGCACCCGGAGCTGTGGTCGCTTCACGTGTGGGCGCTCAACGGTTATCCGTTAACCTCGCAGAAGGAGTGATAAATACCATCACTCAGGCCAGAGCGCCGTCGACTCGGCGGCTTTATGCCTCGAAGTGGTCGGTTTTCTCAGGCTGGTGTACAGCTCGGAGCACATCACCTCTCGATTGTGAGGTGACGGAGGTTCTCTCCTTCCTACAGGAGCTGTTGGATAAGGGCAGATCCCCTTCCACGCTCAAAGTTTATGTGGCGGCTATTACAGCGTTTTCTGGAACAACGCTGGGGCAGTCTCTAGGAAGGAACGATCTAGTCATCCGCTTCCTCAGGGGAGCTAGGAGGCTAAATCCTCCCAGACCTCCTTCAGTCCCTATGTGGGACCTTTCTACGGTTTTGGCGGCCATGAAAGGTGCCCCTTTCGAGCCTATCCAATCTATTAGCCTCAAACATTTGTCTTTCAAAACAGTGTTCTTGATGGCTCTCGCTTCAGTGAAACGCATAGGCGACCTGCACGCGCTCTCTGTGAGCCCAGCGTGCTTAGAGTTTGGACCTAACGACTCTAAAGTCATACTCAAGCCTAAGCATGGCTATGTGCCAAAATCCCTCAACACACCATTTCGGGCTCAGGTTATCTCCCTGTCTGCCCTGCCGGGATCAAGTGAGGAAGGGGACTCAAGTTTTCTTTGCCCCATTAGGGCTTTAAGAGCTTACGTGTCCCGCTCTGCTGTCTTCAGACAGACTGAGCAGCTCTTTGTCTCGTTCAGTGGACGTTCCAAGGGAATGGCTGTTTCGAAACAGAGCTTATCCAGATGGATAGTTGACGCCATAGCGCTGGCTTATACTGCCAAGGGCCTCCAGTGCCCGTTGGGAGTTAGAGCGCACTCCACGAGGGGCGTTGCCTCCTCGTGGGCTTGGTCCAGCGGGATTTCCTTACAGGATATATGTACGGCGGCGGGCTGGGCCTCGCCGTCTACATTCATTAGGTTTTACAACCTAGAGGTTCCCGCCTTGCAGGCTAAGCTACTATCGGTGTAGTCAATTCAGCTGTCTAAACTAGAACACTGAAATCGCATGCGCAACGCGCTGCCGACTGTCTTATGGGCAGAACTGTGTAAGACCCACATTTCCCACATTAGCTACAGGGTTCCCCACCCTGTCTATGCTATGTCATATTCGCGTCTGCTGACGCAACCTTATAAGGACAGAGGAATCCCCTCTTGTCTCTAGACTCTCTCTGTGAGGTCACTTTTACGTCCGCGGACGTTACAATATAGGGAATTATGTAATCCCAGGCTCTTTGTGAGTCTATCTAGGTGATTATGCACTGTACACCTGGTTTGCTCCAGTGATCGGTGTCTTTATCCCTGCACGCACGGCGTTTTACAAGGGGTTCCCGTAGCGTTTTTACAAAACGCAGTACGAGAGGACTCTCGTAAGAGAACGTACTCGGTTACTAACGTAACCTCGGTTCTCTCTAGAAGAGGGAACGAGTACTGCGTTCTCTGCCGTGCGTACGGTTCACTCTGGTTCGCTTCGGCGATGAAAATCGAGTGAATCAGCCTTCTCGAGCTCCTTATATAGAGGCTAGCCACGCCCGTCTCGGCGGGAAATGGCTAGGAGGGCGCGAAGCGTCCTCATTGGCCTGACGTCACCTCAGGCCTCGCTCGATAGGCTTATGCAGTTGCTGCAGAGCAGCCAATGAGCGAGCGAGCCGTCTCGCCATAGCTAAGCACTGCCGCAACGCGCTTTACATGTATGAAAATTAAGGATAATTTTTTGCTTCAGTATTTCGTGAAAAGAGACTTTTCCCGTAGCGTTTTTACAAAACGCAGTACTCGTTCCCTCTTCTAGAGAGAACCGAGGTTACGTTAGTAACCGAGTACGTTTTTTACACTAAAAAGTTAAATAGCCTAAGCATATCTAGTCTATCTGTTTCGTGAGAGCAACGGTACCACAGAACGAGTGTAGCCTCTATATCTATAGACGTTTTTAAATCTGAAAACTCCAAAAAGCAAAGAAATTGTAAGACATCCATTAGTGCATAGAGGAAAACAACTAAAAACAGCGCTGGATGTTCTCTCGATACTCGACAACGACGGAATCCAACGGCGTGGGCGAAGGTATATTGGGTGTATAATGAAATAATCCCGAAAAAAACAAACACGGCAGAGATGGCAAGTTCAGTGGCTGGGATTAGCTGAGGTGACGTGACGGCTAACAGACAGCAGACAAACGGCTAGTAGTGACAGCAGTGACAATCCACCTGTCACTCAAGTGGCCACACCCTTAATTATGCAGAATATTAAGGCTTAATATGATTTAAACGGATGAGTTATAAAAAAAATTCACCCCCCACACAGTTGCCGTGAAGGGCAAAATTAGCTATCTAGACAAAAACAATTTTTGTACCAGGCTGTAAACATTTTTTTCTGCTTTAAAGTTGGGCATTTTAACATGGGGGGTATATGGAATTGACTCCCTTTTGAAGCCTGTCTCTAGCGGTTATATTTTACAATTAGTAGTTATTTCATCTGTTAACTCTTATTTATTCCTACTCACTCATTACATGGCATTAGTGTTTTTTTAAGGAATAGGAGTTGGTATACATATTCAAGGGCGTGCAAAGATCGGTTGTGTTATGATCATATGTAGTGGGCCAGTCTGGGCCAAAATGCCAGGGCCGATTTTTTGTCCCAGTCCAGCCCGGACTCAAGGATGGATCTGTACCAACTGTTTGTGATCCAGCTTATAGTCTCCGGAGCGATACTGGTCATGGCAGTAATGAAAGAGAGAGCGTGCATTTTATTACAGTTCATCTGAGTTGTTTTACAGATATAAAGTTTACCAGTTTATTAAGCACCCCTCGAAAAAGCATAAGGTCTGTACGTATTTGCTGTTAGTTGTAACAAGTGTTTTTGTGTAATTCGCTGTGTATGTTGATGGTTATGAAAGAAAGAGAGAGTTTATGGATACAACTTTAATGCGCACTTCTCATAGGCTATTGTGATTTACGGTGATTTTCTGGAGTGAAAACGGACGCTTCATCTTTTGCGTGAAATGAAAATTAACTTCATAAAACTCATCAGTAAAGTTTTGGCCATCATTCTGACGAGGTCCTGTTGTAGGGCTTGTACTAATAATGGATTAAAGCAAGATGAAAACATGTATAACTGTAATTAAACTAAACTATACCTGTTCTTTCTCCATGCAGCATATATTCTCTGGCTCTGTAGGCATTATCGTCTGACTCTGGTTCAAAATAAACACCGATACTGAGAGTTTCTGACATTTTCAGTGCATCCTCCTGACCATAGAATGTAAAAGAAAAAAGAAAATAAAGTGTCCTGACACAAAGCCTGAGCTCTTGAAGCTCCGCCCTCTTCTTGAAAGGGGGCCAGCTCATTTGCATTTAAAGAGACGCACTCACCGCCCAAAAGTGGCCACTTATGCTATAAAAAAAATGATCTATGGGGTATTTTGAGCCAAAACGTAATGTCTGGGAACATCAGATACTTATTTTACATCTTGTAAAAGTGGCATCCGATGTCCCCTTTAAAGACTGTTTTTTGTTTTATTTTTATGTATATATAAAAACTGAATTATTCGACTTGTTTTGCTAGTTTTGGCTCATTTGGCATAAACAACAAAAGTGGCTCACTTGGCACAAACAAAACTTCATTTCTGTTGAAATTAAGCTATTCACAGCTGTGCTCAGACTCCCTGTTGTCACCCTACAGCGCTGCTGGAGGACATGCTAGTCATGCATCAATAAGACGATACTGATCATTTGGCCACAAATTATTCCTATACAAGAACACATATTCTTTTTTTATGTTTATCAAACATGTTTATAGTAATTCAGAGACATAGGCTACACTTTTATTTGGATTCTACAACATCAAAAACTAGACACCATTGATGGGATAGTTCACCCAAAACGAAAACTTCTGTCTGTGGTTCCAAACCCATATGAATCCTGGGGAACACATTTTTGAAGCATTGTTATGCAGATCACACAATGACAACAACACTGTTATACTGAAGCCACATAATAAGTGAAAATATACGTAATGTAATGGTAATCTTCCCCATCCAAAAGATTGCAATACGTTACTGCCAAAGATTCTGATTTTGTTGCAGATTTTGACTAATGAAGAACTTTTAGAAGATAAAAAAGCTAACATCTATCCCAATATTAACGCACATTTGTCCAAAAATTGTCTAATGTTGAACTGTCTTACATAAATATTACATGTAAAACTGAACAAAGAAAAATTTACTCCTTTTTACCTTTCAGACTAGAAAAAAATACCCTTTCTTGATCCGTGTAGGTGATCACTGGTGAGCACAGAGCAAACTTGAGAATTCTGACACACAGCTGCAGAAACAAACACAGGATGTACACAGTTCAGAGGTGTTTTTTAAAGGAACACGCCGACTTTAGCTTATTCACCGTATCCCCCAGAGTTAGATAAGTCCATACATGCCCTTCTCATCTCTGTGCGTGCCGTAACTGTCTGACGCACCCACCGCTAGCCTAACTTAGCACAAGTACTGGAGGTAAACGGCTCCATCTAGCCTATAAAATAAACTCTGTCTGACGCACCCACCGCTAGCCTAGCTTAGCACAAATACTGGAGGTAAACGGCTCCATCTAGCCTATAAATAGGAAAATGTTGAAGTTATTTCGTCACTTATTGGGAGCAGTAGGCTAGATGGAGCAGTGTATCTCCAGTATTTGTGCTAAGCTAGGCTAGCGGTGGGTGCGTCAGACAGAGTTACGGCACGCACGGAGATAAGAAGGGTATGTATGGACTTATCTAATTCTGGGGGATACGGTGAATAAGCTAAATTCCCAAAAAGTCAGCGTGTTCCTTTATGGTTTAGCCTAATGCTTGAATAAGAGAACATGCCGATTTGTCTCTGAAGTTAGATAGCTGCTCCTACTGACACCTATGATGAGCAATGTGGCGGGAGGGAGGGAGGAAGGAAGGGCGGAAGGAAGGAAGGAAGGAAGAAGAAAAGTTAGATAAGAAAAATGAAATAAGAATTGCTGCATAATTTTGAAATTTCAAATCAGTATCACCATTTCTGATGAAAGCAACAGTGTTTATTTTTAAAAGGAAATGTCACAATTCATGACCTTAAATGGTTTCTTCCCATAAATAACGTGAACTAAAACTAGGCTATTTTTTATGGCAGCAAAAAATCTCAAAAAAATATCACAAAAGTTCTCAGAGGTCATTGTTAGTCTTGGAACCATGGTTTTGCTGAGTGTGTTTTGCTTGATTGCTCACATGTAATAATGTTTTGCTGTTTTGAAATCAGAATCATGTTGAAAGAAAATCTGCTGTGCCACAATTTCTGTCCCTTTAGAGATGTGCAATACATTTCGTATACTCTTGGCAAGTCTACAAAGGCAACAAAGCCTAATCTTAAATATTCCAGCTTGCCGTAGCTCGCGCTTTGCTTAACCGTCAGCCTCCATAACAGTTTCCATACATCAAAAGTGCCCATTGGACATGTTTACTTACGCAGTTTATGCTAATTTAATCTTTCATTCCACAGAAAACCAAAAACTATAGGCCTATCTATAACCTTTAAAAAAAACAGTCACAATTTATGGCTTGAATCAGCTGGAAAAGATGCCCATGCTACAGAAAACAAATCATCAAATGCAACGGTAGTATAATGACCTTGTGTGCTTGTGCATAATTTCGCTTACAATAGCCTATAGCATTTTTAATGCTCATGTATAGGCCTTTTCTGCTTCTGTTATGATGGCGATCTGCTGTTTTAAATCAGACATTTTAATCTAAATTGGGTCAGTTCTTGTATTTCTTAACTTAGCATTTGGAACAGGGATGTGATTGATCAAAAATATAAGGTCAAGTGCATATCTGTCAGGGTTACTGTAGACAGATGGTGAGATGCATTGATTCAGATATTATTTATTAATTTTTTTAACATGCCGACGGTGGCCTGAGGCGATAAAGTGACTTAGTTTGATGCAGAGTGTGTAGGCGTCAGAGTTAGCCGTGTGTGTTTGTTTGCATGCAGAAGCAGTCGGACGTTTGTTTGCTGTTTGTCTCTCACTTGGGATGTCTGCAATTCATCAGCCTCTCACATCTGCTCACTGTCACCTAGCCATTCATCACAAAAACACATACACGCACAGGCTCACAAAAGCCTTCTATCAAAACGTTCATACACATGATGATTGTATTGCATACATACATCCATTGCATAGCCTACAAGTTTTCAGATAAATTCAAGGATGTTTAAATTCTCTAGCACTCCAACATAAAGCATGAGCCACAATAGGCTAGTAACTACAAAGCAAATATGGATGATTAAGTATGCAAGTCATGTAGCCTACTTGAATTGTATGTTAAAGGTACAATATGTAAGATCTTTGTAATAAAATATTCAAAAAACACTTTCACAGTGTCATATTTCATGCAGTTGTGTACTTACATTATCCCAAAAGTTCCCAAGGATTTGTAAATCCAGAGAAATTCCAGTTAACAATGGCTCGTCCCTGGTCATTGTCGCCTATCAATGATGTAATATCCACGCTATCCTCGGATTCCGCTTGTAGAAACCATAGATTCAGTACATAGATACCTCATTGGCCGTTTCAATGGTATACGTAATACGTAAGCCGCTAATGAGACATTTATGTATGCATATCTATGACACAAGATCTCGCACACCGCTGTTGTGTTGTTCAGTCATCATGGTTCACGATTATAGATTGGCGAGTACAGAACAAAACGTAAACATAGATCAACTTAGGCAAGCAGGCTTTGGGAAAAATGGAGAAATAAAACAAGGATCAATATCGGCCTGGCGTTTTCAGGGTGGACAGAGCTTCACGACAAACTTGGACTTAGTCTGTCGACAGAGACTTCGCTCTCGCATGCGTTTTAATAGATAGGTAAGCAAATATATATATTATGTATTGTACACTACAGTTATATTGCACTTTGTTTGTACTTCAGTAACATAACATAATTGTGATCAAACATACAGGTAATACAAAAACTAATTTATTAGCTGATATATAATTTATATGATTCGTGAATTCTATACATCCCTGGATGGTGAAATCTCCCATAGTTCCACTCTCCTTCACAGCGTCATCAAGCTTCGTCTTTGTTATTGTTTTGAAAATGCAAAAATTGTATATTGTAGCTTTAATGTATTAAAATCCAGTAAAAGTGTATTTCACTAAAAACTACAAAAGTACACATTTGTATGCACTTAAGTATGAAAAGGAAGTATACTATACCATTGTCTAGTCTATACCATTTTGCTAGGCTATATGTCAAGCTCTATCACTGCACAAAATTATTAAGAAGAGAATGTCATAGGAATAAAAAAATGGATACAGCCAGGTCTGAGCTCAGCCTACCATTATTATAAATCGACTACTACTAGTCAACATTCAAGCATTTCATACAAAAGGCCTCATTCGTGAAACTTTCGTAAATATACAAGCAAATTTGAAGTAATTTGGGCGTAAAATGGACCTTTACGAAAACTCTCCTCCGGATTTACAAATGCTTCGTAGACCACAGATTCGGTAGTTAAACGTGTGGAGCCTATATTAATGAATACCAAACATTCATAAATAGGGCGCAGATGCTCCGCTTCGCGTCGGGCTCCTGATCAGCCTGTCGGGGTTGTATTCGCTATAACAACCGCCTCGCTCTACATTATCCCTTACATAATATATGTTATTTCGACATAATATCTCATTATTTCGACATAAGGGGGCATTCTAATGCATTAAGCCACATTAAGCGTTCTTATAATGGTTTTCTATGGGAGGAAAATGTTTAACGTGTAATTAAAGGTTGCGTTCCAAGTAGGGGTGCACCGATCCGATATTCAGTATCGGTATCGGCTCCGATACTGCCATTTTTGCCGGATCGGGTATCGGTCAGACCAACATCCAAATCCGATATTGTGCGTATACTATTCTGTGTTATTGTTAAGCCCCACAAAAGGCACACACACATTATAAAGCACCATAAGTTTTCGTGCACAATATTATAAGTGTTCTGAAGCCATTATATAGTATAATGTGAGATAGAAATGAATATTTAAGTCGTTAAATTCAAGCTCACGTAAATGTTTCCCTCAGCTGCGGCTGTCAATCATTCTTCATTCAGCATTCAAACAGCGCGTCACATTCGGTTACGACAGTTAACACGATGAAACTCTCTCCAAGATGATTCAATGTTACTATTATTATACTTGATCTGTAGATAAAGGTCTATGGTTTCGCATAAAACAACTTTATCTTGCTGGACTTTATTGCTGTACCTTAATCATGTTACTTTCTACCGGGTGTCTGTTAGATCACAACACTGGAGTAAAGTCAGAGCACTGTTTGTTCTTTACGCGCACAGTTACTGAAATGTGAAACTGTTAAAAGAAAATGCTGAATAGACTATTGCATAGATAGATACTGTATAATACACTACGCATCAATATGCATTTTCTTTGTGCTTTAAACTTTTCAATGCGGACTCGACGCGCTGTGCGCTGTGACTCATGTTGCTTCAAGCGCATCATTCTGCGCTCGGGATGCGCATAAGCGCTTGTGCCGCACTGTATTGGAGCCTTTCATATCATTTACATTTACATTTATGCATTTGGCAGACGCTTTTATCCAAAGCGACTTACATTGCATTATCCTATACATTTATACATAGGTATGTGCAATCCCCTGGGATCAAACCCACAACCTTGCGTTGTTAACGCAATGCTCTTACCACTGAGCTACAGGAAAGCTGTATATCATAATACAGTGACGCAATGAAAGATTATTAATAGCCGTTCTTGTTCTGTCCTATCTATCATGATATGTTGCTACCTCATTAAACAGCTGTGCTATACATTTTTTAAAAATCTCAATTTTATAGTA
Source organism: Leuciscus idus (assembly GCA_021554675.1). Taxonomy (NCBI): domain Eukaryota; kingdom Metazoa; phylum Chordata; class Actinopteri; order Cypriniformes; family Leuciscidae; genus Leuciscus; species Leuciscus idus. Next base: position 26,528,394 of record CM038633.1, on the reverse strand, counting down.
GGCTATATATAAAATAATTGATGTTTTAGATTTTAGATTTTTGTTATCTTGTTTTTCATTAATGTATTTTAAAACAATACAAAGAGCAATGTGTAAAGTTTTACCAGATTTTATACAATTATTGTGCACTTGTGACTAAATTTGACTGCTGAATTATCCACTAATCTAGTTTATAATAGCATTTATGTCAGATTATGATCATATATTTGTTGTTGTTTTTCTTTATAATGAAGTTGTCTGTATTAAGTAGATTGTGTTTATCACACAAAATAGTGATTATCAGTTCAACACAGAGTTATAGAAATTCTACTTGATTTAAAAAAAAAAAAAAAAGCGCTGGTATCGGTATCGGATCGGTATTGGTCGATACTCAGAATTTTTGGTATCGGATCGGATCGATTCTGAAAAAATGGTATCGGTGCATCCCTAGTTCCAAGTCTGGGCTCATCTGTTTTTTTGTACATAGCCTACTTTATTATGATTAAATGCACGCACCATTATCCGTGAACTTGATAAATGTTGCAGATATGTTTTACTATGCACAAATAAATGCCTTTCAACTTGTGTGCAAAATTCAGAATTAAATGAATGTGCAGCAATTTGTACAAATAGAGAGTCTGTAGGCCTACTATACGTGTTGTAGCCATTAAATAAGCGCATTTAGTTTCATATTTGTTAATTTTATAATGTTATTTTTTTCCATCTTTGTTGATTATGTAAAGTGAACAGCACGAGTAAGATATATTGTGCAATATATCGAGAGACATGGAGTGGGTCAGACATGATTTTGACCACTTCATTAAGTTTTGTAGAAAACCTTTCTTTAAAGTGAATTTCGTTTTGTATAAACTGTATCTTAATTTTAACCAATTTGTCATCAACCAATTGCCTGGATTTATATAATTTATTAAATATAGCAGACAATATAATCATGGAGGTGCTGGCGCAATCAGATTTAGCCTAGGATTATAGTAGCCTAATTATAAGTAATAGTTATATAGTATAGCCTAATCTGTGTTTGCAGATTGTAGTTGTATAATTTCGGTTATCAGACATAATGGGCTTTTTTTTCTTTTTTTTTTTCTATTCTTCTATTTACAGGATTTACAGAAACAATCTCATACACAGTTGACGAGATCGGGTTCGCGATCACTGATATAGCCTATACCAAAGTGCTGTAGCCTAGGCCTATTAATATTATAAAAGATAAAAACATAAGCCCAACAGTAAGCTATAAAAATGCAATATATCAAGTGTCTTCCATATTTCTCTGTTTGTGGGGGCATTTGGCCCTCAAAATGTGGGTTAAACAAGAACACACAAAAATATAACAGACGCAGACGTCACACTATAAGACAGACGCAGATGTCACGTTCAGTGAGAGGAATGAATGAAGGGAAAGTTAATTGTGCAAGAACTGACACACTGCACTGAGCCATGTTGAGTAGCGTGTTGCAGTACGTGTTAGAGAAAAATAATAAATAACTTCACTGCCACACATGAATGACGCGTGACGTCTGAATCGACACTTCACTGCCACACGTGATTTACATGACGTCTGCGTCTTAAATTGAATGAAATAAATAGCAGAATAAAAAATAAAAATAAGACATTGAGTGAGACGTTCATTGAGACGAGTGCATGTTGCAAAGTTGCATTAAAGACCTGATCAGAACGCCATACCAAAGGGCCGCTATTCGCTCGCATGATTTTTTTTCTCAAACCGGTTAAGCACAAACCACGCCCCTTAACCGAAAACCACGCCCCGCAGCGATGACTCGCATCTAAGGCTCGATTTCATTATCGATTTCATAATTCCACCTGTGAATCACCTAAAGAAGAAACATGAACTGGTTAACTGGAGTTTACTGGAAGTTTACTTTTCTTTTCTGCAATACAATAAGTAGGCCTAACTTTATCGAGGTAAAAGTTTCCCCGCTGTCACCAGACGTAGGTCTAGGAGTGGAGAGAAGAGTGACAAAATCACGGTAGGACTGTGCAAACAAAGTAGGCTATCTGTCTAGCATTGCCATGTCAGTGTATTGATTCATTGTCCCTTCATAGTTTGTAAGAGACATTTCAGGTTGGATGTATTTAATAAACTGAGCGAAGCCTATTCATCTCTTAATATGAAACGTGACTTGGCCATTGTAATTAAGGCTACAGCACATCTTGTACAACTTAAACCCTTGGTAGCTAGGTAACGATAAACAAACTGAAAGACCGCAATTCCTGATTTCGCTTTCGTTCACTAAACAAAGACTATGGAAATGAAACATCACTTTTCCATCAAAAAACGTGTTGTAAAAAACATAACTTATTAGATTTAAGACCTAGGTTCGCTAGCTAGTTCTGTGCCTGTCTGTGTGCGCTATGGTGCGCGCTGACCCTGGTCGACGAGAACATGAGAGATGTGACGCAGGACGTAACCCCGCCCCCCGGGCGAGATGCCCCAAAATGTATGAATCCCGAAGTGCACCAAAGACACAGCCATGTATAGCGGGATCCGTGTGCTAGTGGTGGTGACGTATATCAAACGCGTCGAAAGCAGCGAAGAGTTGTAGTCCACAAAGTGCTTTCACACAAAGTCTAACCGTATCAAACTTCTACCCGCTAAATTGTAGCATTCTTCACACGAAAAATTATATTAAAAATTCACAGACAACATATGTTCACATTCATGGCAAAATTCAAACTAAGTCAAATAATTCAATAATTATTTTCTTACATTCACTTGCATTGACAATTTTTCAACCTAGAGGTCCAGTGGGGTTAGCGGAAGGGGCGGGACTTACCAGCTCTATAGTGCTGTATCGTGAATAAGTCACGCTTAGGGGTTGCAGGCAATCTGCTTCGCGTTGGGTCTACAACGCTCTTATTCACGATACAGCACACAGCCTCGAGACCAGTAGGCTACATTACTGCTTACTTGAAGAATATTACTGAGTAAAATAAAACGCCATAAAAACAAATGCAGTAACCAGGATTAGAGGGATAGTTCACCCACAAAAATTAAAATTAGCCCATGATTTACTCACCCTGAAGCCATCCTAGGTGTATTTGACATTCTTCTTTCAGACGAATACAATCGGAGTTATATTAAAACATGTCCTGGCTCTTCCAAGCTTGATAATGGGAGTGAATGGCTGTCTGTCTTTGGAAGTCCACCAAATTCATGATTAAAGAGCTCCTTGGCTCTGCGGGGGTTAATAAAGGTCTTCTGAAGTGAAGCGAAGCATTAGTGTAAGAAAAATATCCATATTTAAAACTTTATCGGCTAAAATAACTAACGTTAGCTTCCGCCAGATTTATGCCATAAGAGTAATCCTTGAACTTGACACAACGTAATGACGAACGCGGTTGAACAGCCCTGTTTGTTTGAACCGCGAGAGGCATCAATTACCATCATTACGTTGTGCGTGAATGAATCAGTTCAAAAGAATGATTCGTTCATGAATCAGTACTATCACGTCATTCCAAATTTTTTTAATATTTTTTATATTTTAAATGAAGTAAAATAAATAAATTATATTGTTTATAAATTAAAATACCAATCAAGGACAGATTCAGATCGAATATTTTATGTATAAAATGGATGATTTTTTTAATCCGTCCACCACAGCAAAGTACAGACACACACACAAGGCATTAGGATGGATCATTCCATAGAGCTAACATGATTCAGCATTCAAGTGAAGTACTGTTTGTCTACTGTCATTGATTCTTGTTATCTACTACCATGTTTTAATGAGATGGATGTGTTAAGACCCCCCACTCATTACCCTTCTTTCTTTAATTGAATTAGCTAATAGAGTAGATGAATGACAATTCTCATGGGTCCCAAGCATCATGGGAAACTGGACTGGAAAACAAGTGAGGTCACATAAAGGTTACATGCATGCCTCTCGGTGGATATGAACCAAAGCAGTGCATGCAGTGCAACCCTCTGCCCAATATAAAATATGACTCACTGAATGTTGCTCCTCACACAAAGCAATTTGATGTTTATCTTGCCTGGCCTTCGAATGCAGTTGACATGGGGCACCTGTGCTCCGAATGTACAATGGCGGAATAGTTTGTCAGCTGAATGATAATAGATGGTCATCTTGGACTGCAAAAAAAAAAGTTTTTTTTTTTTTTTTTTTTTTTTTTTTTTTAAAGACACTTATGTTTCAGTGTTATCAGTGCTATTTTTGTTGACCAAATGTAATCCTAATCATAAAATTATTTGATGGAAAACTTATTTTAGTTAAGTTTAAGCTGAAATACTAAAATGAATTAAAACTGAAAACATGAAAATAAAAGTCAATTCAAATCATTAGTAAAAATTATAATATTATATAAGTAATACAAAAAAATATAGAACACATAATACTGTCTTTAATTCAGTATGCTTCACCTTCACTGAAAATCGATACAATGCTGGCATCAAGGATTGGAGCAAACAGAGATGCCCTTTAAATCTGAAGTCTGGGAATGAGGAAGATGCTGTATGAGCTGCTAAGTTATTTATAAATGCCTTGAGAGCCTGCCATAATTATTATCAAACCACAGATCACTTTAAATTAAAGTGAGACTACTGATCACAAACCAGTTTTGTCTTTTCTCTCCAAAAGATTACGACCTGACTTGTACTAGACAAAGTTAATCTTTCAACAAATCATTATTGTACTTCAGAGAGAGAGAGAGAGAGAGAGAGAGAGAGAGAGAGAGAGAGAGAGAGAGAGAGAGAGAGAGAAAGAGAGAGAGAGAGAGAGAGAGAGAGAGAGAGAGAATATGTGTTCATTTTTTTTTCCGCTTCTTTATCAAAGCCTTGCTCCACTGTGCAACCCTATTAAGAGTGTTAAATCATCTATTAAGTTATAATGAGGTGTGAATTGAGCTTATTTTCTAAGGGGGTAACTCCCATTGGGACAACCTTATAGCTCAGCGATTGACAGGTGAGGTGAGTGACAGCTTGACTGTCTTAATTAGTGTGCAGGTGTGGGCAGGCACAGGTGCACCCATCTCACCCAGAACATATCAAGACTTCAGATCTCAGTTGACATCTTTTAGGTGCTATGAAAATAAACAACTCTAGCATGCTTTGATGTAAAAAAAAACAAACAAACAAAAAACATAAAATTTATATATTTTTTTTAAATAAAGTGATATAGCATAGGAAAGGGAAAATGATACATTTCTCTAATATCTCAATTTCTGACAAAAAGCAATTAGAAAATTAAGAGTTTCTCAGATTTTTCCTCCTTAATACTTAAGTGAATGCTTAACTTTTATTCCATGTATCTAGCTAAGTATAGCCTATATGAGTTACATTTATACACTGCACATTGTGTTGTGAACTTCAGGCAAATCCACCTTTAAGTTTGTATGCTCAGAAAATTTTTTTTTGTCAAAAAGAGGAACACTTTAGGTCATGACGAACTGCAAAGCATGCTCGGTCATTTGGAAGCCTAGATGAAAATGCAAGGCATGAAAAATAATCATGAATGTTATCTTTGCCTTGGAAATGAGTGCTTGTACTCTTACTCTATTACATGTTCAATGGTAAGTAAATTCCCTAAAATAAACTTTAGCTTAGTAATGATTAACAACTATTCAAGACTTGATACTCTTGCATTGTAGACTATCAGGGCAGATTTCAACAGTGTCTCAAACTGTTCACAGATTTGCCAAGATACTGAAATCTACAATCAAAAATCTGAGATTTAAGATTTTTAAAGACCAAATTAATTTAGCGATGAGACCCACATTCATTAACTACATACATGTCAACAAACGTCTCAAATTTGACAAACATTTATACGTGGATGAAATGCAACAACCAGACCTACATTAAGTCTCCCAGGCTAAAAAATAGAAACAGTGGAACAACAACAATTTGCTTGCATAGCTGTGAAAAAGATTTAAGTGATGCCAAGAACTGCTTTGTGTATGACACACATTTTGAGATAGTTTCCCTTGCTGGGGATGCTTGTTTACTTGAGTGCCTCATTCAAATTTGCTTAGATTTTTTCCATCTGTATGTGATCATTCCTGCTTGTGTAGTTATGCTCCATATGGGATGCCCAATTGGTGCTCTCTTTGTTCAATCTCACAATTGAACAGCAGTTATCTGACTGCCGGCATCTGCTAAAGCCACTGCGTACTGTCCCTACTCACCTGCTGCTGATGTATGCGTACAATTCTCTTTGTGCGCATGTGTGTGTCAGATGCATTTACATTTGAAAGAGCTTCGATGTTATCATCCATGCGGAGTCTCAAGGAAATTGGCCATCATCAGAGTCCCTTATTGCTCTCGCACAAGGATGCATGCACGTGTACACAGACGGCCATTTCTGGGTGAGTGCTTCCAAATCAATGGGATATCAGTTCCTTTCATCAGGTGCTATCAATTAACATCTCTACACAACAGGCCAAACACATCCACACAACTTATCCTGTCTCCAAATAACCAATTAACCAATACATCTGCTTTTGGGGGGTATGCAAGGCCTCAGAAATAAATGTAGTTTGATTAGCAGTATGTAAGGATATATTTTGGCTCCTATTACTCTTAGGCAGTACCTTTTCAACTCTTTTTTTTATTATTGGTTTTTTGTTATTAGTGAATATGCTTCACACGTTATAATTGCAAAAAAAAAAAAAAAAAAAAAAATGTAAAGATACACCAGACGTTCAGAAATATGTTTTAGCCACCATGTTACATAATGTCAAAACAAAGAGCAGAATGTAAGTACCGTAAAACTTCAAATAATAGCCGAGTCCCAAATAGACGCCTGTCTCTTTTACACGCCTGGTGTGGCTACAGGTTTGGTAAATAAAGGCCGGTCTCAAATAGAGGCCAGGGGCCCGTTCTTTGTACGTCGCTAACTCAGTTAGCTGGATTTGATTGTTGGCGATTTGGCATGATCTTGGATTGTTTGGTTCTTCGACGCTCATCCTGGACTTGCTGTCATAGCAACATATGCGCAAGCTTAAACCTGCTCGTGAGCAGGCTTATTTCATGTTAAAAAGATTAGATCCCGGCTCTATAAGCGGAGGTGATACGGGAAGTCCAGGGCAGCGTGATAGTGCACTTTCTGAGATAAATATTTTTTCTCGTGACTCGTGAGATTGTCGTTTACATTATTAATTTGTTGGAAACGCCAATTAAGATTATTAAAAATAATCTTATTTGCCCTAAGATTATTTGCGAGTGGCTCTTTCCTTTACACTATTGGAGATGCGGAGAACTTGATGGAAAGTGCTGTCTGTCGTGTCATTCGGAGTTTACCTGGCGCTTTTAGGTTTAAAAAACAGTTTTAGGTTTTTTTGTGGCATTTCCAAGCCACTTAAGACCCAATGTTGTAAAGCCGTTTTTTAAAAGCAGTTTTAAAAAAAAAAAATCTAGGCTAGCATAATTTTTTATGAAGATCATGCAATCATGACCATGCCGATTACAGTATGTGTCACTCATGCTTCACTAATGTGATTGGTACCATAGACTATAGGCTAGACCATAGACTGCCATCAAGGCCTCAATGAAGGGGATTATGTGAACAGAAAGGGGGTTCACAATGTAAATGTGCAGCCCAGTTTCTATTGTGATTCTTAATATTCCAGATTAGTAATATTATATCAAATAAAAAAAAAAGGCAGTTGACTAAAATCTTCCATATCACAAATGTGAAAGCAAAATGGCCAGGATCTTTGCATGACTTAAGAATTTTCAGAGATTCACATTTATGCACATTATTTGAAAGTGGTAAGGAAAGTTCCACAATTAAATATCAAGCTCACTGTATTACATACACTTATGCTGATCCTAACAGAACTGCATTTTTTCACAGGTGATTATGACATGTTCCTGCCTGCAGACAGGTGTTTTATGACCCCATTCCCTGACCCAAACCAGTTACAATGCAGCTCTGGCCAGGACAAGGGCACACAATGAAATGAACTTTGGCTAACTAAAGGGAAGATTACAGTGTCTGATAAGTCTGAGGGTTGCACACCTGACAGGGCCTGTGACATTGTTGCATGTGCCATATATAAAAAAAAAATAAAAATAAAAAAACAACACTTTTCATTAAATGTTTAACAAAAGACAAATATGCTTAGTTCCTTGAGTTTTATTTAAATTGTTCTTTGTAAAGAAAAGCCAGTGGTCAAGTGCCTGCAACAAGAGATATTAGACACATGCCTCATGCAACAAATAAAAAGTAAAAGTTGGCTATACACTGCCTACCTGTAGGCCTATGTCTCCTCTGTCTGTGCTAGATGTGGAATCCTGCAACTTATATTGCAGCCATAAAGCATACAAGTATAAATTAAGTAAAGTTATTTATGCACTTGCAGGTGGGCTAGTTCCTCCATATGACAGTTATCTGAGAGGGGTTATTCACTGCCCAGTGCAATGGGACATTACAAAGTCTTATACTTTCTTTCCTTTGGAAAGTTAGAAAATGTCCACTTACTGCACATATTTCAGCCACCACTTTCTTGGGAACAGATTCAAGTGTTTGTTTATGATGTAAAAGTGCACAAAAGAGGAAAACAGAATGTCATTAAAATGAACTACACTCGGAAAAAAAAATGACCAATAACTCATGGCAAAATATTTTTACATTAACAAGTTTATCAGTTTTCACTTTCACAAGTCAAAGCAATTCATCATTACTCAAGATTTAACAGTTGAAATGACTATACGGCTTTAATTTAATGCAGAAACAATTATTTTACAGTGTAGGCTACTAAGATCTTTTCTATTTTTTTTTTCTCAGCCTTTTTCTTGGTTGCTTTTATAAACAGACAACCATTTATTTAACAGTGCCTTTTATAAAAGAGACTATAATATAACTAAAAATTACCATTATGTAGAATATTTTTGTACTTCAATTGTATTTGTTCCCATTTTCTAGAGTGGTGACTCTGACATTACAATGAACAAAGTAATTATGCAATTATTAAAATACAAAAATATAGGCTAATAAGTGATACAAACATCTAACATGGCCACTTCTAACGGATTTAAATTGTCTGCTACTTTTTGCCAGCCCTCTCTCCTGGCTTTTGCAGACTTTGAGGTGTTCCCTGGTGTTTTGATTAAACATTAAAATTCCGAATAAACTTTGACTATTAGTTCTTGCTCTGCTGAGGAGAAAAAAAACTGAGCCCGCTCTTTGGCCCTGCGCATCTGGGCGGGAGCTGTTAGCGCAAGCAAGACAGGCAGAGTTAGCGGAGGCCGGAGAGGGAAGTGGAGGAGGAATTCGCCAACTTGTATTTGAGGATCGCAGTGATGATGATAGTGATGAATAGGGTCCTTTTGTATCACATGATTGTAGTTGTTTTACAGGGTAGCCTTCATTCTTTCTTGTTAATGTGTTTCGGGCAACTAGTTCATAGGCTCGATGGATATTACCGGTAACTTGTATTGTTCATCCCATGGCTGTCACATCGTTTCATTTTTTTATGCTGCCAATAATCTAAAGGGGGTCGCACACCGTACGAGAAGCGCAGCGCCGCGTCGCGTCGCGTCTATGACAACTCGAGGTATCGCACACCGGCGCACACTTTGTCAGTTTATGGCCAGCAATATTGTTATGTTTCAGGATATTATGGAATTAAGATCATGTCTGTACTATGTTATGATTGTACTGTACAATTAAATACAATCGTTGCTTAGTCTGCAGTCTGAATTCACTTTACCTCAGAGCGTCCATTAACTGAATGAATTGAGAATATTACCTGAAAATCCGATAACATCAGCAATTTTCATTCAAGCAGCTGATTTCTGTAAATGAGTGTAAAACTGAATGTATATTGGAGGACAGGGTGAAGTCAGTATATACATTAACGACGATTTGAGACTATGTACACTCATAGAGAATAATGTGTTCGAATTTTAAAGACGTGCCCCTGCGCTTATCGTCTGGTGTGCGACCCCCTTTAGACATACGAAAATATAGTAGGCTAATTCTTACATTAACTGATTTGTTAAACACAAACACAGATTTGGTAACCTCCTACTGTCATGCTTTCCTTCTATCAGCCTATGCTATTTGGATCGTTATCTCTAGGCCTACACTCAATGAACAACATCTCAAGACTAAATTAAAGGCCTGTCTCATATAGACGCCTGTCTCAAATACAAGCCGGTGCAGTTCGGCGATTTGGGAAAATAAAAGCCCGGGCTATTATTTGAAGTTTTACGGTAAAAGGCTGTAGTTACTCACTGAGGGACTGACAATTAGTTTACATAAACATGTCAGCTTTTGATATTGTCATGTTCATTTCTGTAATTTTATCAAACAGGAATGAGCGAAACCAACTAATGCCACAAAATACAAATTAATATCACAGAAATAATTAAAAAAAAACTATCCGCTAACAGGCTACACTGATGCTTGTGTTTTCCCTCCAAAATGATGTCACTTCCTGAAATGTCATTGAGGACCTTTGGCTTTTGTTGGATAGGCCTATACATTTACTATCAAGTACAACAATATGAATAAAAAATAAGCATGTAAATATATAAAGAATTCACTAAATGTTTATAAAGTAGTATATTATATCACCTTTACTTTAAACCTTTAACATCATCCCAAACACAACTTGTATGTAAGTATCTCGGTGACAGAGGATTGCACAGTGTTAGACCCTCATTTACTTCTGCCTCACTTTCAGATCATGGCTGACCACCCCACACCTTGTACTTTTAAAAGAGTGAAAAAAAAAAAGAAGAAAATAAATATGGATGTATTATAGCAACATAGCCTATTTGTTTATGTGCACAATAAATATTTTTAAATGTATAACAAATATATATATATATATATATATACGCACGTGGTGTTAGGGCCCGAGCACCGATGGTGAGAGGACCCTATTGGAATTGCTCCTCTTCTTCTTCTCTTCTTCTTCTTCTTCTTCACTGACTCTTCAAAGTGATTCAGTTTTTTGAGGGCCTAAACATGTTCAAAAACTCATGAAACTTTGCACACGTGTCAGAAGTGGTGAACATTTACGTGTGGTATGGGTTTCAGAAGTAGGTGTGGCAAAATGGCTCGATAGCGCCACCTACAATATTTTGACGAAGTGCCCCTGGCGCTACCAGGGCGAAGTCTGAAAACCAAACAGGAAGTGAGATATTTTGACTTTTCTCTGCAAAATTGGTGCAGTTTTTGCCATTTCCAGACGTTGTACCTCAACGAACTTCTCCAAGAGATTTAATCAGATCCACATCATATTTTGTCAGTCTATTCTAAAGGCCTTTGCGACGTTAAATTGCGAAGATCTTGAGCTTTCGCTGAAGGGTGTGTCCGTGGCGGCCTGACAAAATTTGATGTTTCGCCATGAAACAGGAAGTTATTGTAACTCGGACATGCAGTGTCCGATCTGCCCCAAACTTCACGTTTTATTAAAGTCCTGGCCTGAAGACATCTATATGCCAGTATTCAGTTACAGTAATAGCGCCACCTGCTGGTAGCAGGAAGTGTGGCAAATACAAATGACTTTTACATACTCCTCCTATATTTACCTACTCAAATGCAGATTGCCCATCGTGCTCTGTCTTCCTAAAGCCACCAGGTGGCGGTGGCACGGGTGCGAGGGCCCTTTCATCGCTGCTTGCAGCTTTAATTTTATTTTTGGTTTTGGTTTTAGTTGTAATTCTGATTCTGGTTTTTGTTTTTAATTTTGGTTGTGATTTGGGTTCTGGTTCGTGTTCAAGGTCCCTTTTCCCCATCAAATTATGTTATTGCAGTTATATTTTTCTAGCTTAATTATTGAATTAAAATTAATTTATTCATTTTTCTTGGTTCTTTTTGTTGTGTAACCTTGATACATTAGGCTTGCTCTTCATACCTCGCTAAATTTGTTGCTCAGGGCATCTTATAAAATAGGCATTCTGAGGAAATTTCACCTTTCCCACTGTTATTGGCCTCTTTTGATTATATAGAGAACATTGTGTGTGTGTGTGTGTGTGTGTGTGTGTGTGTGTGTGTGTGTTCGTGCGTGCGTGTGCCTGTGTGTCTATGTGTGTGAGGGTTTCTGAAGGTTGTAATTGTTGTTTGTGGCATTACCAAACTGTTGAACACAGAGAAGAAAAAATAAATCACCTTTGAATGCTGATCATAAATTTTATAATTTCATACTTGAGTGCGAAGCATATGTACTGTAGACACACAAACAGAGACATTAATTTGAGCCAAGAACCAAAGGAGCAAGACAGGGTTTTTTCTGTAACGCTAGATTTTACAATATGTTGGAACATTTTATTCACACAGTCAGTTAGACCAGCTAAAGAAAGTATGATGTGAAGTAAGGTCAATAACATTGTGTATAAGATGTTCAGCACACCTTAATGCATGAGGTGCTATTTTTTTCACCTCTCCTTATTCAGAACTGAGAGAGTGAATGCTTTCACTGTGCCTGTGTTTGTTTGTATGAGGCTGAGAATGAATGTGTTTAGAGACACATTTCCTGTAAAGCTGTTAAATTGGTTCACATTTAAGTAGACACATTCAGTATTTCTTTACCATATCCGAGAGCTGGGAAGAGCATTCATGATGCAGAAAAACATTCACCACCCTCTCTCATTCCCCTTCGAAGTGTATGGCCAGGATGATAAATCACAACCTTTGATGAGAAACATATTATGGATTAATTTATCCTAGCCATATTGATCAGTTGTAGAATTTCAAGATTTTCTCATAGCCAATATGTGTTGAATTCATTTCAGACTTTAGTTCAAAACAGACATTTTAGACTAAAATGTTTTGACAGAGAAACTGAATATGTCTGAATGTATTAGTTTGCAATAAAAATAATAATTGCTATTATTATTATTATTATTATACTAATAATAGGTTTCCCCTGAACTTTTCAGTAGTAATTCATGCACTGAGAAGGAAAAAAACAAAAAGCAAAATGTGATTACATTCTTTGAAAACCATTGCTTATCCTCACAGCTCTGTGTCTCTCTCTGTCTCTCCCACTCACACAAATTGTATTTATTTGCTCTGCAGCAAATATTAAGGACTAAACCGAGGCTGAACTAGTAAACCACTCTCATTTGCTGTGTAATTCAATGACAACTTAAAGTTCGTAGAAAACAATATATGCCTCCCAAACATTTTCAATTTCTTCCTAATTAAAAATAGATTATCTTGGAGTCTGACATTTATTATAATCATCATCACTGACTTAAATAAACTAATGTAAAAATCCATAATCCTTTATGACACAACAGTGATTTGTTTATGGGCAAGAATATGAGCTGGAGGCTGGCTGATCAATAACAGTGAATCAGAGCAAGAAGGTTATTTAATGTGTGTCCCCCCTTTTTTCATCCTATAGTAAACTAGCAAAAAATACTAATCCACAAATCAAAAACAAATTCCTTCTTTTATCACAACTTTGGCTCTACAGTATTTGCTTAATCTTTCAATTTGCAAGTGTCTTTCACAACAACAACAAAAAGTCATTTTGTTTTTCTCTTGCTCTTGTTTTGTGGAGCATTATTAAAGTGTGATTCTCATTTTTAGAGATTTAGCTACACAAATAGACTAAACATGATACATAAATATTATTTAGGAGAGGTGTTATTGATGGGCGTCACTTCAGAGACACATAATGCTGATTTTGATTTCCATTGTATGTGTGTGTTTGGACTCATGTAAAGCATTTCAGGCTTTGCCCGGAAAACCTCATTAAGCTTTAATTCATCTGCGTATCCTATTTCTAAAATAGAGGATTGATTTTTACTTAGTGCGGCAGACCATAAATAATTCTACTTCAAATCTTTTTTCTTTTCTTTTTTTTTTTTTGAGTGAGTGAGAAAGAGTCTTTGTCTGTGTGTACAACTTTTGCTGAGCATAAAAAGTGGAAACACTGTATTTTGAAATATCTTTTCAAAGTCTTTGTCATTGTGTGCTGCGTCTCCACAGCAAGAGCCTGTAAGCTTGTCTTCTACTTGTGTGGCTGTGAACAGCTGTCAATCATACAGCTGTCAATCAAACAGGCAGATCTCAGAGATGGGACAGTAGGGTCAAGGTTAACTGTCTTACTGTAATGGTTTTGTTTAAAGCGAGGCTGAAGAGAATTTCCTCCATTTTACCGACATTCTGTAAATCTATCCTGGCTCCTTAGTTCTCGTCTCTTTGCTCTCATTAATTTCTTATGAGTTGAAGTTGGAATAGTGTGTGTGTGTGTGTGTGTGTGTGTGTGTGTGTGTGTGTGTGTGTGTGTGTGTGCGCGCAATTCTGCATTTCTGTATGTGTGAAGTGTAAATGGAAAAACATGCTGAACACATCATGTGAGGCCATTTTCTTTTCATTTTTCAAGGTAGGCTAAATTCATAATTCAGTTGGCATAACTGCAGAAAGAATGTTTCAAAAGGAAAACAGATTACCTTTATGAAATCATAGTTCAACAGTAAAATGACCCAGTTGATGTCATTTGCCTTATCAGGCCAGTGCTAAATTGTCATGACATCTTAAGTTTGTTACATTTATATTTGTGTTATTATGTTTTACAAATTTAAACAATTTGTTTTAGAGTAAGGAGAGATTTGTGATAGTCTTGGAATTATCATTTAAATTGAGTCAAAAACTATAAACAGATCTACATATTATCGCTGTTTAAAGGCACAATATGGGATTTTTTCTCCACTAGGGGTCGCTAACCTATTTACAAAAACAAAGGCGTAGATTGATGACGCAACATTTGCTATGAATTATGGATTTTGTCGTCAACGTCAAGCCGACCGATCTAATAATGTATATGGATTACTGAATACATCGATGCTTTTATAGTGACTGTGATATGAAGCAGTTCGGGATTGCTAAGAGACAGCTATCAGCTCCAAACGCGATGCGAGTCCCGCGGATATAAAAGGAATATGGACATTTCATTCTACCGAACTACACGCAGAATTACTACTTACAGGTCAGTTTATTAGACAAATTAAACTTGAGAGGTAACGCAGCGCTGTTTCACTTGGTCTAACATTACACTATCACTCTAAACTGCATTTGAATGTGTTGAAATGTATGTGTTAACGTTAGTTTGCCTGTATGAGACTAGCAGTAAGCTAGCTAGATCAACATTAGAATAACATACAGATCATATTCTAACATTTTATCATTGTTGAACTATATAACCTTGATTAGTTTTATGTAAATGTGCTCACCTGTTTAATAAAGTACATGTAGGAGTTGTCGAAGTCTCGGACGTGGAGCTCTCGTTTATAAAGTGTCCATGGGAGCTCTCGACATCTCGAAAACACCGCGCTGATATTGATTCTCGGTTTAGTTCTCCTTTTTTATCCAAAGTCTGCTTGCCATGGTCCATAATGTTTGAACGAAACAACAACAGCGTGCAAATAGACATTGCGAACTACACAGTTGTCCGCGTCAGTTTGGTTACTATCAGAGGGCTCTGGTTCATAGCTCTGGTTGCCATGGCAGCACGAGCGGAAACCAGAGACAACACGGATATGACGGCATTGACGGCGACAAAACGGAAATAAAGACACGGTCCGTGTCTTCGAATTAAAATATTAATTTCTCTGGATTTAGAAGTTAATTGGAACTGTCGGGATAATGTAAATACACAACTTTAAAAAATATATAACATAGATATAGTGATTTTTTATATTTTTAAATAAAAAAAAATACATATTGTGCCTTTAAATTCTTTATAGCTCAATGCAGTAACCTAGGTGTATAAGAAAAAAAAAAGTTTAAGGAAACATTGCAATGCAGTAACAAGCTGTATAAATCATTAAAAAACATTAATGATATTCACTCATTCATTCACTCACTCATTTCTACATTAAAAGTCAGTGCTGAGTAGATTTCTTACAAATTTGTAGTTTTATATTACTCATTTAAGTTAATATAATCTCACTACTTTTTGATTTTTACCTAACTTATCCATTTTAACCTAATTTATCACATTGATTTGAATAGTATATCTTGTACCATACTGATATAAAAAAAAAAATAAAAAAAAAAGAAATTATATATATATATATACATATCATTCTTTGTATTAACAGTAACGCTGATATCCACAGAAGACGAAGATGAAGATAAATCCAATGTTTATTAAACAAGTACTAACAAAAGAGCCAACAATGTGAGACAGTGTGCTACGCACAAACAATACCGGACAAAGAAGTGAACACAAGGAGGAACTTAAATACACAGTGATGATGACGTGCAGGTGATCAGGGGCACGTTCAAGTTCAAAACGGTGCGCAACGTTTTGCTACTGGTTCCGGGTTGAACGTCATGTTTCCTGGAAACAGCGTGCACCGGTGTGCAACGGGGTTTGAGATACGTTTTCTCTTGTTTGGTGGATGTGTCAGAACTGCAGTCCAATCAGCAGCAACATGTATATAAAGCACGCGGTATTAAAGTGAACTCGCACAATGGGTTCAAGGAAAGTAATTTACAAATGTGTTCGATGCAGCTCGGTATACGCAACAACTGAGGATATTAGAAGACTGTCACGGTTCACGAATGCATTGTTTCCTGCTTGTCTCGTGTTTATGTTGTTACACGTGTGTGGGTGTGTGAATAGGTGTGACCGGCCATCATTGTTCATCAGCGATCAGCTGTCATCACTCACGGCGCCAGCTGCAGACAATCTCATCATCCTTAAATACTCACGCAACTCTCATCTCCTTTGTCAGATCGTTGTTGAAGTCTCCCGTGCTGTGTGTGTTCCCGGTCCTGTGATTTCGTCTCCAGTTTATGCATCCTTGTTCCTGTTCGGCGTTTCCCGTGGATATTCGTTCTATGTCTGGATTTACTCATCACTACCAACGCACCCGAGTCACGTCACTTCATCTGCACCACTGTTGACCATCGAAGTCCCTGCGCCACCCACCAGCTGTTTCACTTCTACACTGTTGAACTGTTTTCTTCAATAAACGAGTTACTTGCATATTGCTTCCTGTCGTCAGTTATGACAAAGACATGTTTGTCGTAAGTTTTATTGTAAAAATATAGGATATCAACATAATGATGTAGTTGTTTATATTTTTAGCTTCATTGCAAGTGTATGACATTTGGTATAGAAATAAACAATGGTAATTAAGTGCTTTTCCTAAAAATGAGAAAGAAAATAAAGTCAGTATGTGAGGCTAAATAGATGTGTTTTAGTCTGAATTAGGTAAGATGTGTGCTTCCATTTCAGTTTCAGCAATCCCTTCACTCGATTGGGATGTTCTCTTTTGTTCTGGGCGGCAAGTGCAGTAACCGTAACATCGGGCATATTTTGTAGTATTAAACCATATATTAAACACATATTTATACCGACTTCATCAGGCTCCGAAAATTCTTCACAAAGAAAACAAAGAATGGCCTTCTCAGCTGCCATAGTTGCAACTCTTGCGTCATCAGAACAGTGTGTTCAACGCATCACCGTTTATGTTTAAAAAACGTTGTGCAACGTTTTGTCGGGGCTGAACGCAGCCCAGGTGGGAATCATTAGGAATGCTGGGAAATGTAATGCCGTTGAGGTGTGTGACAGTACTTCCCCCTCCCGGAAGGCGCGACCTCGCATCGTAGAGGACGAAGAGCAGGTGAATGGCAGACAAGAAGGCAGCAGGGACCAGGGCGGAGCAGATGGAGGGAGGAGCCATGGTGGAGGCAGGGCTGGCGACTCCAGGAGGCCGACTGACGGAGGCAGGGCGAGGACAGGCCGACGAATGACCAAGGAAGGATGAGGGACGAGGGAGCCCGGCGGAGCTGGTGGACTGATGGGCCACGGTGGAGACCGGGGATCCACCGACCATGCTGGAGCTGAACACTGGTAGAGCTCACCTCACTGAAGGTGGAATGTGGGTGAGCTGTGGGGCTAGCAGGAGGTGGCGACAGCGTGGTTGAGGAATGGATGATGGGAGGAGGTGTAGGAGAGGGAGGCTGGGTGGGAGTTCAGGAACAGGCTCAGGTTCTGGAACAGATTCAGGCTCGGGTTCTGGAACAGGCTCAGGCTCGGGAACTGGAACAGGAACAGGCTTAAGCTCGGGAACTGGAACAGGCTCAGGAACTGGAACAGGCTCAGGCTCGGGAACAGGCTCGGGAACATACTTAGGCTCAGGAACAGGCTCGGGAACAAACTCGGGAACAGGCTCAGGCTCGGGAACAGGCTCAGGTCTGGGAACAGGAACATAAAGAATTGTATAAAAAAAATAAAAAAAATCTTTGTTTACTTGCATGTCATGTGACCATTAACTGACATTAGATAACATTGAACTTAATTTTATTATTATTATTATTATTATTATTGTTGTCTTAATTTTATGATTAACTTCTTAACTTAAAATCTCAGGGAATACTTCAAATAAATATATTTGGTCAAAGAGGTTCAGCTGCCAAAAAAAAATAAAATAAAATTGGGGAATCCCTCCATTGCATGAAATATGAAATCTGAACTTATACATTTGAATGGGTCACTCTGAAGGGCAAAAGCCTTCCAAAGACAGTAATACACGGTTAAATGACTCACTGAGTGATAATTCAAATGATAATTAATATGTTTGTCAGGAGCTGATTAGATATGTAGTGCTGCAATGTTGGGAAAACACTTGTTAAAAGTGAAATGATTTCTGTAAACCCAGTGATCAAATGCTGTGTGGATCTCAGTTTTCAGTGATCAGCTCATTACTATAGTGGCTGGTATGTGTGTGCAATTCCAGAAACCTGGAATACTTTCTGAATGTATATAAGCTGTAGTTTTTTTTAGAAAGGCAATTTTAAAAGATAAAATAAGTACAAGGTAAGCAATGAATTATGAATCATTTAGCTGCCAAGTACTTAATTTTTGGAATCTGATTACGTAATCCAGATTAATCAGTTGTACCCAGTTGTACCCTGCAAAGTATATGTTCTTTTCTGGTACAGGAAAAAAAAAAATGGCTTGAAATTGTGAAAATATGGGCATGACCAGCAACCTACATCTTGAACTAGCCCTGGTGTTTATTTTAATTATTGTCCATTTAAGCAGATAAACAATCAAAAATGAGCTCCATCTGCAACAAAACCGTGTGCTAAAGACACATGATATCAGACAATCAGTTAGGGGTGGTGTTTGATTGATTTTTACCCGCTCTGTCTGTCATCCAAAGTTCACTCATTTTTTCCATTGCCACTGAGATTCTGCCTTTTCTCTTTTATTAACGGTGAACTGCTCACCTCTTGTCTTACCAACCTCCTCGACCGCAGACCCCTCTGCCTTTATCGGCGCCAAATCCAACACTTCATCCTCGGGTGAACGCCAAGCAATAACGGCAGGGGGAAATAACAGCGTAATCAAATCCTGTGCGCGGAGCGATCTGCCTCCTGTAACCCCGATGATTCCTTAATTTATTAGAATGGAGCTAAAGTGAAGGCAAGCGAGAGCTGGAGAAGCCTCGAGAGACGTGCAAGGCGTTATAGTGTTTTATTGCTTCGAGTTACCTTTGAAAAGAACCTCATCCTTTTGCACTTAAAGTGTAAAAGGCAACTATTTCAAAAGACAACTATTCCTTTTTTTTGCCGCTTCATAGTGTCACTATTGTGCTGTGGCTTGATTCATCGGTTTTGTACATTGTGAATCGATGAATGAGAGCTCTGTATAGAATGTATAAAAAAAGACAGTGACGTTCCAAATCTGTTCAGATAGACACCTCTGTAGACACAGGCCCACGTTTGCACGCTTATGGGATTACACGTAATATATTATAGGACCCTGGGTATTGCGTTTAAGATATTGAGTTGTGCTTATGGGCAGCAGATTGCACAAAGTACATAAAAAATGCAATGATCTCAGCAATCTCTAATGGTCTTATCATGTACTTTAACGTCTTCCCTGAGTCTACTAGAGTTTGTGTCAATTTTAAGATGAAAGGAGTGACAGATCTTCTCAAATTCACATAACGCTGTCTTGAATTCCTATACATGCTCGCAGCATCTCCAAACACACTTTAGTGTGTTCTGTGTTGGTTGCTGATCTTTAGTCGGGTGTAGGCTCTGAATACCCTGCTCCATACATCATGTAGACCCAAGAGGGAGAGTTATTGAGTGGGTGTAATGACCAAACTCTGGATAATATCACTGCTAATTATGTTTACTGTTAGTCTCTGGCCCAGAGCACCTTATGGGTCAGGGTCAGACTGGTCCTGAGAGAGGGGAGACACTTGAGTAATGAATTATTCAGCTGAGTCTGAGTAACTTCAGGTGTGCCATGCATGTGTGTAGCAAAACCACAACAATAAGTTTTAGCTGAGGTGTAAAAAAAAGAGTCTCCATTCGTCCTTATTCAACTGGGCCAGTCTAGCCTGGGAAAACCCAGACAACTTCCGGCAAATTTAGATTTGCTCTGCAAGTAGTCTGGCAAAGAGCTCATTCAAGCCCATTTCTAATCCGTCGAAATCGTGGCACCAATCAGAAACGTTGGGGCAGGCTTTACACAATGACGATCGCTCTGATTAGGTCTATCCAATTGCGCCCAGAGGCATTTGAGCGACGTCGGTTGGTGAAGCGCACCAACTTTTAAATGCATTATTATATTCAAATTGCAAACACATGAGGACAGTCTCCATGAAAGACCCACTGGCAAATGAACGTGCTGCTACATTTCTCTCCGAAACGGTAGGAAATTAAATTAGATTTAATAGAGGATTTTAACTGTGACAAGATGATTGACAGGGCAGTTTACGTGACAGGATACACGCGACAGATCCGTCCGATAAAGATGACGAAGTAGTATGTCCCAAAGCTTGCCTACTTTTTTGCTACACATTCAAAAGTAACTACCTTTTCTTCACAAAAATGGCGTAGTAGTGTAACTTAGGCGAATTGGGACGCAGCATATGGCTTTACACGATGACGATCGCTCGGATTAGTTTTAGATCTATCTAATTGCGCCCAGAGGCATTTGAGCGACGTCCGTTGGTGACGCCCCTTTGGAAATGAGTTACTAATTAAGCTTTGCCAGACCATAACTCAGTCACTATTGAGAACTGTCTGGTTTTAACCAGGCTAGGTCCAGTCTAGTCTCAGTCTCCACGGACCGCCCATATTCACTGCTCTGATGTACAGTATACTGCACACGGAAGTCTTACTGGATCTTTATCCATTGATGATCATTCAAAATTAGATATGTATTTATTTATTTGCAAACAACATTTTATTGTGCTAATATTCATTGTACAAAAGTAGATGTTTTACCAGATTTATTCATTTATTTATATGCATATATATTTTTTTCAATAATTTTATAGTGTTAAAATTGCACTAAACTAGATGTAGATAATATGTTTTACCAGATTGATTGATTGATTTATAAACAACATTTTATAGTGCTAATATTTCATTCATAGCTGTATTTCCACATGCTGATTGCCTTATTCAGTTACTTTAGAGCACTAGTTTATTTATTGTAGTTTATTTTATAATATGTATTATTTAATTCATTTTTTTTTATTCTAGCTGTATTATCAGATGTTGTTTGTTTTCTTTAGCTATAGTGCTAGTTTTTTTATTATAGTTTATTTATTTACTATTTATTTCTAAACAACATTTTATAGCACTAATATTTCATTACAATAGTAAATGTTTTATCAGATTTATGTATTTATTTATTATTGTACGTGTTTTACCAGATTAATTCAGGTTTGTGGTTTTCTTTAAGAGTCAAGACAAGCAAATTAGTCCACAGTACAGTCTCAGAAAAGAAACCAGAATATGTCGGTAAAATAATCTGTAAATATGTATTACTTTTGGAGTAGAGTAAAGTATTTGATATATATATTTTTCTAATATTGTGGGATCTTCTATTTGAGATTATCAATCCCCTAAATTGAAACAACATGAACTGTGGTTTTTCACTTGACTTGTCTCTTCCTGTCTAAGAGGGCATTATAAAGTGCATTGTGGACCTCATGCCATCAGTCAAAAGTCTGGTTATGCTAGTTCCAGTTTGACCCTTGTCAAGGTTACAGGCAAATGGTTATGCAAACCTCTGTAAAATATAAATAAATCCCATCCCGTATATACGACCGGTTTGACTGCACACTCCACATGAGATGTATATCAATGACAGTCAAAGGATTTTATATGACTCACAAAGCACAGATGGCATGATGATAGCATTTGTTTATTGGCCATATAAAAGCAGGTACCCAAGTCTGCTAATGTGGATTTAATACAGAGTGAACACTAGTGCATAAACCGTTTCATACATTTTTCCAGTCCAAAGTGTAATATTACCCGCTCTCACACTCTCTGCATTACTAACTGCATTTTACTCAGATTGCTTCCAATTAATTGTTCCAGAAGTTGCAGTAATATAAGCAATTAAAGGAGAGCACTCTCACTGAGACTGGAGGGGAGCTTAATTACTCTGACTCTTTTGATCAGATGCTCATAGAAAACATCTCTCTCGCTCTCTTTCTCTGAATTCCAGTCTTATGCTGCACTGAAAAGCTGTTTTCATAGTGTTGGAAGCAGCTAAATCGATGTGAAATGTTAATAATCGTCATTCATTTACAAACAAGTAGAAAATACTGTAAGATGAGTTGGTCAGTAAGCACTTCATTCTCTGGCTTCATTTTTCTCTTCAACAAACAAACACACATACAGAAGGTCTCAGATATTCCTCTTTTTTTGTTTACCTGCCCATTTTCATTCAGCTGTGGTGTGTGTGTTTATGTCTGAATGTGGGTCACTGGTGTTGTCAGGATATCAGCCCTCCCCTTGTTTCAGATTAGGTCACCGCATTTTTTCGTTTTACCCTCGATTAGTCTGAATGTGACATACATTATAGAGCTGGAACAGTTCAATAATGGAGGGAACGGTCTCTGTTTTACTTCCTGACAGAAACAGAATGAATGTCTCAACATTTTGCTACAAGTGATGATATCTTTGTCCCTTTTTTTTTTTTTTTTAAGAATAGGTTGAGTCATTTTACAGTTTTTTTTTTCTTTTTTCTAATCATCAGTAATGATTAGAATACATACATATTATGCAATACATACAAAATACATGCCAATACATACACAGCACTGTTATAATCAAGTAAGACGTATTGCTGTTGTACAATAGCATACATAAATTGCCCGTAGCAGATCTATACAGGTGGAGCTGGGGAAGGTGGAGGGTTTCTGAAACTGAAAGTCAAACAGCAAGCTCATAAGCTCATTGGCACCCAAGCAGATTGAGTTAAGGACCTGCCAGCCTGCAGCCTAGAGTTTCATGACATAATTTTGTATTTAGGTATGCACAGCTTTAGAAATCTATATACCTGTATTTTTTTAAGCAAAGTTTAAACTTTGAATGTTAGCTTAAAAAAAAAAAAAAAAGTGTTAAAATCCTGACGTTTGAAGGTTTATATAAGCCTGGATGGATGGATGATGAATGGATAAATGGATAGATGGATGGAATTGCCACCTATCGAACTTTGTATTTAGTTCATATATTTCATCTTATTTATTATGATGGGAGTTAGGTTTAAGAGAAGAAAAAAATTATAACAACTATATGTGAAGTATTCCAATCATCTTCATAAAAATGTCATACTAGTCTTGTAAGTCAAGTATTTATAAATGTCCTTCACGTGCCTTGAATAGCTAATTTTGAGGGTCATTTGGCACTAATGACTCGCTTATTAGAGTATGATTATAGATATTTTTTTTAGATATATCTAACCCCATAATGCAAATATATATTAGATGCTGTCAATACATTGGGTTTCAGCATAGTATTTTGTCTTCTATATGAGTGGTGCTCTTTACCAAGTCTGTGTGTAGTGTGGTTCACTTAAAAAGAACCATTTGAAAACAAAGACGACATTTTTACTCAGCTCACTCAGTTTATTTCTGTCAAAGAGCACTTGATTGTGAAAAGCACATACAGAGATATGGTTTCTGTTGCCACTTTTGATTACTTGTTTTAAAATGTTTATAGTTATTTTAGTGTATCTGAAATTGTTTGATTATCTCCCTTGTTTAGTTTTCTATAATGAGTGTTGATATCTGTTTATGCCTAGTTGACAATTTAACTTTAAAGTTCACCAGAGTAAACAACTTCTCAGCTCACCACAATAGCTGCAATTGCAAACGCCCACACCCCCTGAATTGTTTTAAAAATATGATATTATTCTTGTACTTTAAATACATCATCGCCACATACAGTGTTAGAATCATTGCAGTGTTTTACAGTGTACACAGCAGGTGCTGAAAAAAAAACACAAATTCTACTTTGATCTGATCTAAGAGAGGTGTCGAGAAGACAATGAGAGATACTGATGCTTGAGCACAACATTTTTTTTTTTTTTTTTAACAGATGCATAAAGGAACTCTAAAAGGGAGGTGAATACAGCATGTATTTTCTGTATTTTGAATTATTATTATTATTTTCAAAACATGGATTGCCTTTAGTGTTGGCCTTCCAAAACATAGTGCTACTCAACTGAATTGAGAATTCTTGAATTTGAATTAAGGTATCAAATGAATGCAATGTAAAAATGTAAGTAGAAATTCAAAGAAATATATGTGTCTGTATTTTTTAACCAGAAAAGTAAAGCTTATGAAACCAAACTTTAAACATCAATTAGCTTAAAAAGTTTTACAAGCCTGAACTTTTAAGGTTTATAAGACTGGATAAGGGTGGATGGATGGGTCGATGAGTGGATAATAGATGGATGATGGATGGACGGATGGATAGATAGATTGTGATAGAAATTATAGAAATGTTTCCATTGCCTCCAACATACATTTGTATTTAGTTTATGCTGTATTTCATCATATATATATATATATATAATTTTTTATTTTTTATTTACATAGTGGAAGAACATTTTCACTTATACATTGCATGATAAACACAATGCGTGCTATAGAGATGCATTTAGTGTGACCGGGTTGGAAGATGACAATATGATGGGAGGTACTGTTTGAAAGGAGAAGAAGAAAAAACAGCAAAATCTATGTTAAGTATTCCAAACATCTTCATAAAAAAGACCTCATAAAAAGGTCATAATCGTCTTGTAAGTCAGGTATTTATAAATGTCTTTCACGTGACTTGAGTAGCAAATGTTGAAGGTCATTTGGCACTAATGACTCCCTTATTAGAGTATGATGATGTTTCATAATTGACCTTTGTACAGCTTTTATATTTTTTTTCCCCTGCAATGAACCCCGAAAGCTGCCTCCCGGGTACTTTTATCAAGATATTGATATCTGCATAAGTACTTTTATCAAGATATTGATATCTGCATAAGTACTTTTATCACAATATCGATTTAGATACAATTGAAGTGCTTATCGACCCTTTTTAAGTGAGACATTTGTATCAAACTAATTTTCCTGGGTTCTCAGAACCCAATATATAAGTGCTGTGACACACAGCTTCAGAATCTTGGGTGCACTTAAACCCATTGTTTTGTGGACCAGGGATCGTGAAGCACTTCGTCTATGGTAAAGAAATTGGTCTGCAAATTGCCATCTTTGGCAGCATCCACAGGTATGTCATGGACAGTCAGGAATAATGCCTGTCATTCCTGTTCCCTTCTCCTCTTCTCTGGAAGGTTGAAGAATATTACGGACAGAACAACCACTATAACCCTTTCATTTGAGTCAACTTTGAGATACCAAATCAGTAAGGTTCAAAAAGTGACATTTTTGAAATTCATAAAACTTTATTTCCAGATTATTTTGAATCCAAGTTGGTGGTCTCAGATGTTATAAGAGTACATGTGAAAATATACATTTTCTCATTTCTGCATTTCAGTTCAAATTTCACTGTTTCAACTCGTTTCCCTCTTTCACAGATAGATAAATGAATGGCCGATATTCGTTATACACTTGATCCGTTTCCTTGCCTTTTGCTTTATTAACGATTTTTTATAATAAAACAATCTCTCTCACGCCCAGAAATAAAATGCACAGATAACTCAATTTAATTAGCACTGTCATGCCGCACCATCCGTCATAGACATCTCTTAACGGGGGTCTAATTTTAAACTTTATCGCCACAGAAACCAACGGGAGTGATGAATATGCGGGTAAAATAATTTTATGTTTCGTCTCTATTACTTTTGTCCCTGTTGAAAGTGAAACATGTATTAATCTGGCAATTATGATTTCATTAAAATCTATAAATGGCCAAGCATTAACAGTAGATAAATTAGCTCATTCGTTTCAGCCCTGGAGCTTAGGGAACATTAGGGCACGCCCTTTCAGTTCCACAGACTGTTCATGTGGGCATATATATGCACGATCATGCACTTTACCAACCCCAAGACCGTACAATAAAGATGTAAATGCTGTTTAGTGTTCGAGAAGGTAGAACTACTGATGGCTGGGGCAAAAGGGCCATTTTTTTATAGGAAATTTTATATTTGGATGAATTGTTCTGTCCAGAGTCACTGATTACATTTGTTATTGCAGCCTAAAGTTATATTTATAATCTATGTGCATATATCTATTAAGTATACTATAAATGATATTAGCTGTGTTTTTATGTCCCACACACACACACACACACCTGCCCCTAGACGTTATCAGTTTACTCCATCATATTGAACCAAATCCATCTTGGCGCCACTTACTTCTCGGAATCACCAATACATCAGCAAAAAGGAGCATGCATACACCGCAAACAGACACACACGATATACACACAAATAGAAAAGGAACACACACACACACACACACACACACATTCTCTCACCCACACACACACACACTGGAGACATCCAGCTGCCACCACAGACCACAAAACAAACCTCAGGATTAATATTTAACTATCCCTTCCCTCTTTTCTGACCACTACATACCAGAAACACACACACACACACACACACACACACACACACACACACACACACACACACACACACACACACGCACACGCACTTTAGCTTCTGAGATGCATATATATGTACAGAAAAGTACATATCTTGATACATGAAAGATCAAAGTAGAAGAAAAGACAGCAAATCAGAGAAATACTACTGTGATTTGACATCACTTTTTTTTTTGTGACATTCAAAATGTGCATGGCCATGACAGACGATGAAGTCTATATTCTAAAAAAACTTAAATTCACACGTGCCCATACTTGTACATAAAGAAATGTTGACAGATCATCTGTCCAATAAGCTGTCAGTTTAAGAATGTAACTATCACCATGTCTCATATAATTGGCTTCTGCGCAACATTTAAATGTGTTAGTGTGTGTTTGCGTGTGCATGTGAGTGTAAACACTGACAAGGCTGAGGGAGTGTGTTTCACACCTTCAGTAGCTCTGTCAGATCCATCTGCTCAAAGAACAGCTTATCATGTTGTTGACATTTACCATGCACACACACACACACACACACACACACACACACACACACACACACACACACACACACACACACACACACACACACTGATTTGTAATATCATCTTTCTTAGACCAATTCAGTCCCTCGCCTCGACCATAAGCCTGTATCTTGTCTCACATCCTGTCAGCATGAGTTCCGTTGTGTCGCCTGGACATCGTCTAATTGCATCGTGTTCTGGTAATGCTATGTTTTCTGACTACGCTCTTTAACAACCTACTGTAAATACCACCCAAATGCCATTTTCAGTATTAGTGAAGGTCAAGGGTTTGCTTCTTTGACTTAGAAAATAAACCACAATTATAAAGGAACTTAATGGTTAACCTAAAGATGAAAACTATAATTATTTGCTTACCTTAATGTCATTCCAAGTCTGTATGCTATATCCATTTATATATGGAACACAAAATGTAATAATAGTATTATTATTATAATTATTTAATGTACTGTATTGGTAACACTTTACAATAAGGTTCATTAGTTAGCATTAGTTAATTTATTAACTAACACAAACTAACAATGAGCAATACATTTGTTACAGTATTTATTCATCTTTGTTAATATTAGTTTATAAAAATACTCTCGCTCTTTCTCCAAGCCTGCTTTTTCACAGTCGATAGTTATGCTACTCAAAATCTCTCTGACAAGTTTCAACCACAACTTCCTTCTTTCCATCAAGCCCCTTCAGGGTCTGAAATGGACTACATCTTTCTGATTTAGTCTGACAATTGTTACTGTGGCACATCAGCGAAGCCGCTCGGGATCAAAATGAATCACAAGTCAGAACCCGTCTGGATTCCAAAGCTGTGTTAGATCATGGGTGAAGACTAAAGAACAAAATGGCAAAAATTAATCTGAACCTCTTCTAGTAATACATCAAGAGTTAATCAAATGCCTAAATGTCACATAAACATTATCCATTGCTCTCTGCAAGAGCGTCAGAATGACTGATATAACAGGGTATTATAGTAAAATATCTTGATATGTGATTATATAACTGCTCTATGGAGCTACATCTGACTGTGGTGTATGGAAGCTTGTTTCCGCCACAGAATAAAACATTTTAAAAGATAATTGCTTCTTTTTGTCTCAATTGCGAGTTTACATCTTGCAATTCTGACTTTATTTTTCAGAATTGCGAGATATAAATTCAGAATTGCGTGATATAAAGTCGCAATTGCATGTTATAAAGTCAGAATTGCGAGATATATAGAATTGCGAGATATATACTCACAATTGCGAAAAAAAAAGGCAGAATTTAACCTTTGAGGCCTCTTAACCTTTACGCTGAGGAGAAAATCCAATGCAACTTTGAGGGGACCAAGCTAAACATGATTATGCATTTCTGCTCAACTAGCAACACTGGACATCAACCACACGGCATACGCTACTAACTTTGCATTACTGTCTACTTTCTATGTATAACAGTTCTATCTAATAACATATTAGACAGGACTGTTAGACAGATCGTAAACTAATGAATACGGAGAATGCGAGCATTGTTTGTTTGCTCAGGCTCTTGTGTTTCTCAGCACTGTCAAATTAAAAGTCACAACAACAAGCGCGGTTTACGTCACTTCAGAGTTCCTACTGGCGGTGCGAATGCAACCATAAAACGTTCCGAGGGGAACCATTAGTTCTCAGGGAACCATCCTGGTGGTTACTTCCTAGAACTAAGTTCCTAGAACTATCCGGTGCGAAAGCCCCTTTTGTAACACGCAATTGCGACTTTGTATCATACAATTCTGACTTTATAAATCGCAACTGTGAGATAAAAAGTCAGAATTGCGAGTGGTAAACTCACAGTTGTGAGAAAAAAAAAAGTCAGAATTGCAAGATGTAAACTCACATTTGTGAGAAAAAAAGTCAGAATTGTGAGATATTTATTTATTTTTATATCTATTTTTTTATTTTATGGCGGAAACAAGCTTCTAACGTGGTAAGAATACACACTTTGTTAACTAAATTTATTCTAGTGACTCGTGCACACAATTTGACTATACAGAGGCCTTTATTTGAAAGGTACACTTTGAATCAGGGTAATACCATGGTAATTTGATGTATAGCATTGATATATAGCATGGTGTGAACGATTACACTACTGTATGCAGTACCATGGTACCATGTGGCACTCAAAGAAGTACGGTGGAATTCTTTTTCGTTAATGACAGTAGTTTTTTTAATGCTGTGTTTTTTAAACCGTAAACAAGATTAGATCTTGGGTTGTATCTTGAATTTCAGTAGACACAATGTAGCAGGTACATTTTTTTTTTTTTTTTACCTACAAATTTAATTAATCCTCAACTTTCTTCCAGCTCTATCTCCTCATTTTGGCTCTTTTGGCAGTGTTTCCTGGCTCTTTTAAGGTCCAGAAATTCTTAAAAAGGCCTTCTGCCTGATTTGATGTTTCAACATCTTTTTAATCAAAACATAAAAAAAATAAAAATAAAAAAAATGTAAAAATCATTTCACTTTACAGATTATTTTTTCTGTTTCTCTATTTAATATTCAGCAAAAAAAAAAAAAAAAAAAAGGGTTCAGTAAGACAAAAGGTTTTGATAGGATACAGTAAAAGAGTAATTTTTCTAAATATCATCAAAAAAAAAAAAAAAAAAAAAAAAAAACTGTTTGCTATTTTTATATAAAAATTTTTGTATTCCTGTGATGGCAAAGCTGAATTTTCAGCATCATTGCTCCAGTCTTCAGTGTCACATGATCCTTCAGAAATTATTGTAATTTGCTAATTTGGTGCTCAAGAAACATGCTTATTAATGTTTAACCAAGCATTCATTTTAAATATATCTATTTTTTGTAACAATAAAAAGTCTTGTCACTTTCAATAATTTTAAGTTTTAATTTATTTTAAAAAAGACTGACCCCAGACTTTTGAATCGTACATTATGAATTATGTACAATTATAAAAGTATTGTACACAGAATTTCTCAGATATTTCTACAGATATTTCAAGTGCATATGAAATCATCACATTTCACTGCATTGCTTAACATCTTTGCCAATATCAATATAGCCTATATATGTGTGTTTTCCAGTAAACACAAGAATAAGCAATTATCTGCGGCAACTCAATCCAGCTATTCTAATCAAATCTGCATGTGTGATTGAAGAACCAAATTAGCCAGAGAGGAATTAGTACGATTAGTGGAATCTGGCGCATTATCTCGGATGTATTAAACGACGCACAAAGAACAGGGCCCAGGATTCGTAGAGGCAGGGACAGGGTAATAACAGAGAGACGCAGCAGTTTTTACATAATCTGTTGTGTTTAGAGCAGTCTGTCAGATCTGGCACACTCAAAATGTCCAAGTCGGCTTTCTTTGAACAGCTTTCTGTTCGTACAACTTTATCAACACTGAATTAAATGCAAATAGCTCCCTCCCTCCTTCTTTCTCGCTCTCTCGCTCGTGCGCTTTCTCTCTCTGACTCACAATAACAAACAAACAAAGCAGAATGGAAGAGAACAAAGCTGAGGTATTGTCTCAAAGGACAGAGAGGAATACAACATTTATAAGCATTCTGTGGATGTACGTCCCATCCTCTCAGCAGTCAAGGCTTTTAACTCTGACTGTATGACCACGCTGATGGACCGCCGATGGGTAGCCTGCGCCCCCGGATGAAAAATGTTTAAAAAAAGAAAAGCGGTTCACGTTTTCATCTCAAACTCACACAATTTTCCTCAAGGTGCATGTATATGACTGCAGAAATGCCACACATTCTCTCTCTCTCTCTCTCTCTCTCTCTGTGTGTGTGTGTGTGTGAACGTACATCTTTTTGAAGCAGACTGAGATCTGACAGAATGTTTCCAGTTCCGCTGTATCTGATCTCCCTCTGTGTGTGTATTGATTCGGTTCTGTGGTATATTCCGTCAGCCCTTCGAGCTAACTGACCCTTTGATCCTGTCAGACAACGCGGCACAAACATTTTGTTACATCACATTTGAAAGTTTTTGGGTGCATTTGAAGTTGGTCTCACAAACACGGACGCCTCCTTGAAGGTCCGCTTCCATTTCAAGCTACTTTCTGATTATATGAAGATAATAAACTGGCTGAAATTGAATTGATGTGCCTGTTAGCTGACTGATTTCTCTTATCAATCTTTAGGTGGTAAGCTACATCTTATAGACAGACTTGTTATGCGGTGTGAACTCTTATCATGCGATGCCGAGGCAGCCTCAGACCGCGTGCTTCTTTCTCCTTGCCAGTCACTGGAATATTTTAGTTGAAATGCAATTCTGCAAGACAATTCCATTATTTTGAATGAATTATGAATTTGGGACTGTTTACAATGGATCCCTCTAGTGAGATTTGGAATGACAGAGAAAGATAGAAAGAGTTAGAGATAGTTTACCCTGGAGATGTTCTCTTGGTTGAAAGGGCCTCCCACATATTGTAGACAGCCAGTCTGTCTGTTTGATTCATTTCCTATGTGTGTGTGTGTGTGTGATAGAGGGAGAGAGAAAGAGAGAGAGAGATATTGGGTGAGAGCGAAAGTAAGGGAATTGGAAAATGAATAAGGGAGAGTGGAAAATATTTCATCTCATACAGCAAATGGGTGCAGTGCCCTCTTGTGGAGTGACAAATCTCTCAAATCAGTTTCTTACCTAAATTATCTGTTCCTGGACCTGTTGACAGATTGTGGTTCAGATAAAATAACAATTTTGGTCATTATTTACTCGCTTTCATATTGTTCAAAACCAGTGGGTAACAAAACACAGTCGATAAACACAGTAAACACGAAAGGTGATTTTTTGAGGAAAATCCTGGTCTCGCTTTTTAATATGAATGAGGACTTTTCTGAAGTTTTAAAATGTGTGTGATAAAGGATAACTGATGATCTTCATGAGCTGTTCAGATCATTGATTCAGTGAATTCGAGAACTGATCATTCAGACTGGTTTGGTGAACCAGATCAACTGATTGTTCATTGAAAATATTTGATTAAAAAAACAATTCAGGAATCTGATGAGATTTGGCTTACAAAGAGATAATGAGGAGATATGACTTACGTTTTGGTCTGTCATCATCACACAAAACTTACTATGAATAACTTTGGTTATTTTATGGTGTGTTTTGTCATTCTGGAGCTTGACAGCCCTGTATCAATTAAATCTGTCAGTAGGACATCAAAAAAGGTTATTTTGTTGTTTGTTTGTCCTAGTTACTTTCAATAGGAAAGTGAATGATGATTTGGGGCTGTCAAGCTTCAAAAAGCACCAAAAACCCACGATAAACCTCTGTATTTTAAGTCTTCTGAAGCTGGAAAATATAGATTTGTCTGATGAAAAGACCAATGATCACTAATGATTTTCCCTCCAGCGAGCTGCTAACAGTTGTTACTGGATCACTGAGAACCGAATCAGCCTGATTTAATTCCAACTGGTTTGGTCAACTGGATCAACAGATTCATTGAAAAGATTTGACTCTAAAGTACAGCTCGTTCAGGAATCTGATTATACTTCACTCATGAACAAACAAAGAAGAGCTAGAGAAAATAATGACTTACATTTCGGTCTGTTGGATTCAGAAGACATGTAATAGTGCACAAGTCATATGAATCACTTTAATGGTGCCATTTTGTCATTAAGGAGCTTTACAGCCCTAGTCCTTGATTACTTTTAAAATATTAAATGGTAACAGCAGCCAGGATAGTTTTCCAAAATTCATATTTTGTGGTCCACAGAAGAAATCAAATCAACACATGCAGGTTTGGACCGAATTAAGGGTGAGTAAATGACACCAGCATTTTCATTTTTGGCGGAGCTATTCCTTTCCAGACAGTTTAATGAACCAGTGATCAAAGATCAGCCTCTCTTCACTAAGAAACACCGGTGTGCTTGTACTTGGCACAGTTCTCCCAACGGTGTCATCTGTTCAAATGATGTGAAAGCAGTTTCAGAAAACATGTCTATATGTCACTGATATCACGTTAGGACAAGCACACATTTCACAGTAACTTCAGAGGGGGCTGGGAATGAGTTTTCCTTTGCCAATGTCAGAATGAAAGGGAAAGGGAAAACATAATTCCTCTCATTCATCTGTTATTACTTTTTTATCTACCTCCCGTCTTACCTTTCTGTTCACACAAGATGAGCTGGAAAGGTAACAGAGGATGTCAAGGTTGTGCTAAAACAGTATTCCAGCAAACTTCACCTTTTCTCTCTTTCACACATGCACACTATCTCCTCTGAAAGAGTGTATGTGTAAGAGAGAGCAGTCGTGCCCCCTAGTCTCTAGATGTCGGATCCTTCTGCTGGGAAACTTTGACATGTAAGATAGGCTTATTAAACAACTAAACTGTCCTGCAGTCAGAAGAAATCTACTCATTGTTTTGGGTCACTGACCGTGTGCAACTGCTTGTTGCTTTTCTTTGTTCCTGTCAGAACCCTGATGTTTTCGACAGCAAAACAACGAGGTGTGTACTGTACAGCTCTTCAATTTACTGGTCTCTCAACATTCAAGGTTCGCAGTGTCTGTACTTTAGTTTAGCAGTGGAAAGCCATTCAGAATATTTTTCCTGTTAACTATCTCTCTTTCTGTCTGTTAGCAATGAGGGTCTCACACTATAAGAGAGGGTCTCTGATGATGGCTGCTTTGGATGAAATCTAAGTGTGTCATGCACCTTTTTGTATTGGAATGTATTTGAATGCACACTCTAAAAACTAATTCAGAGGACCTTTAGTCATTACTTAAATATATATATTGTTGTGAAATAAAAAATCAAGTTCTGAGATGCTGTTAGACTTTTTACTTGTAATTGTTATTTTATTGAGCTGGGATGACACACAAATTATGCCTATTGATTCAATATACTATCATGACTTGTCAGAGTTGAACATTTTCAGTTAATCAAAAATTAATTTAATTTTAAGTTCTGTTAATGTAAAAAACAATTTGATGACGTGTAAACGGTCCACAGTTTCCTTGCGCATGTTTAAGGCCAGAGGAGTGTGGCCACAGCTGAAACTCGCTGAAGCGTAATGTGGTGAATGGTAAGTAATTTTATGCTTACACATATTCGCATTCGCTCAGGATTCTGTTGGTGATAGCCTACTGTAACCGAATACCGAAATCTGGAAGTCCTTACTCTGAAATTTGAGCAGTGTTGATAGTATACGTTAGTCTGTGTGCCGAGGTTAAGTTAGCTAGTAGCTGTAGCCTGTCACTGATTGAGTATAGCTAACATTATACTATTTGTTCAGATACTTTGCTCAAAACAAGTCGGAGTTATGTAGGGCCCTATGAATTCCGTTTTAGTTTTCCAAATTTCGTTTTTATTGTTTACAATTGTGACAGGCGCCCGCATGTTACTGAGAGAACGAGCAGAGAGAGAGAGAGATACACCCTCCTCCGGCCGCGCGCGCGCATTCTCACAGTCTTCAAACTGTCTTGCTCTCCCTCCCTCGCGCATATTAACGTTAATCAAAATTGATATTACCATCAAAATCAATAGAGAATTGACACCATGGTAATAGGTCGGAAGTCCGAAGTTTCACGTTAAGCATTCAGAGATTTTTTTTCTCCGAGTTACCGCTGGGTGTGAATTGTACTAAAATAACGTTGCCTTATCTTCTCTGAAAAGCGTTCGGCACATTCAGCTGACGAACGAAACCTATCCAGTGATGAAATGTTTTCTGTGTTCAAACTTCACAGAGGCAATTTATGAGATCAATGTAGATCGGAGGAGAACAAAAAAGTGTTGGCTGATTTTTATTGACAGATTGTCACACTCTACAGCCAATGATATCGTTAACAGTGTAGTGACCATACATTTCAATTGAATGTTTGATTTGAAGTGATAAGTACACAGGTTGATTTCTAAGAAAATGTATGCTTTACGTTGTATTAGAAAGGACATGGTAATACAGTTCATTTAAATGCTTTGAAAGGGAAATATATTAAAAGATGAATGTTACATGTATGTTTAAAAGAGTAATCAACTTCAAATCAAATCAAAAGGGCTCAACTTAACTCTTGCAGAGATCAACTTAATTATTAAGTTCATGTTACTTAGAAATGTGTTTTATTGTGGCCAAAAAACTCCTTCACCTAACTTAAAACATTATGTTGGATCAACTTAATTACTTGCATTCATGTTGAAAATTATTAAGTTCATGTTACTTAGAAATGCGTTTTATTGTGGCCCAAAAAAAGTAATTCACCATACTCAAAACATCGCTTTGAATTAATGTAATTCTGCCAGTAGTCTTAACATAAAAATTCTAGTGGAAAACGTTAACATATTTTTTTTTGTTGACCCAATGTTTTATTTTTTAGAGTGCATGCCATATAACATATTATTATTATTTTCTTTTTTTTAAATCAGATTTACTATTTACTGTCATCTATCACTCACAGTTAGTATTTAAAAACAATAATTTGGTACGGTTAAATGTATTAGGAAAATACTTGTTTTTATATTTTCAGTTATAATGCTGTGATGTCTTGATTTGTGTAACATTGATAATAATGATAACAAAATAATATTTATTTATTTATTTATTTACGCAAAATCATCCATTTATTGTTGGTCAGTATTGGCCAATTGGTGCATCACTAATTAAATAAATGCATTGATATGCCCAAATGTTAAGTTAAAATAAAATAAATACATTGTTTTATTAAAGTAAAGAACTAAAAAAAATAAAATAATAAAAAAACATTTTATGTATGGATGTATGTCTGTCTGTTTGTTTGTTTGTCTGTAGTTTTAATTTTGTTCCAGTAATTTGAGTTTCAATACACATTAGGGGTCGATTGGATGCACCGAATTTAGACGTGAATATGTAATGCCTGCTACAGCTTTTTACCTTCAATAAACTTGTACAATAATTTTCAGTACAAATTATTTTGGTTTGGAAGTTTCATGTAAAATCCACTTGGCTCAAAAACAAAGGCATTACTTTTCAGGCTGTGTCGGTAATTGTGTCTATAGCAACATGCTGACTGTAAAAACAATAAAATTCACCAATAACAACATGTCTGTTTGTTTTTACCAAATGTTTAATGTCATTTATTATTTTCTTTGGAGATTAAAGTGGGTCAAACAAATAGGATGCTGAAAACACTTTGCATGCCTTATCTTGATTGAATGAGCCTGCGTCGCCCTCTGCCTCTGACCTTTGGCTGGTTGGATTACCATAATCCATAATCTAGTGCTTGAATTGAGTTGGGCTGTGGGCTGTGAGCCGCGTCCATTCGGGGGGACTGTATGAGGTGTGTGTCTCTGAGCGTAGGGGCACTCTGATGATTAAAGGCCCAGATCTGACATGAATCTGTGTGTCTGAAACAGTGTGTCGGGCCTGTGGGCATGGAGATTTGTGCTCAACCGTCACCTGTTTCTCTATAACTCTTTAACAACAAAGCAGATCAGATTGAGGCAAGGGATAGACGACACATTAACGTTATTACTGCAACATTAAGGGAGCCGGAGGCAGGAGGCACTTTGCGGCATTGCATACGTGAGCAGTGTGGGGCTTTTCTTATTTCATTTGTCAGCTTGTAAGCTTCTCTATCACAAAAAGTATCTATGCAGAGAGACTGGAACAACTGCTCCTTGAACAGTCTGGGGTAAGATAGAGGTTATGTCACATTGGCATATAGTTCATTAGCTTAACGGTAGGCCATTTATGGTTTCCAAGCAACGTACCAACTTGCCGCATTAATATAGAATTCCGGAGTTTGTGTTTTAACAGTGATTGATTTGAAAATGTCCCCATACTATACAGATGCACCGTGTTTTCGCCTACGCTGTGAAATTGCATGTTACTGCTCATGTTTAGAGTGTTTGTTTGGTTCATCCATTACCTTTTCTACATAGAATAAAAACGACCAAACAATTCAAAGATGATTTTATTAAAAAATCCAGGTTCTTTTACAGCTCTTGCTTATTTTATGCAGTGTAAAATGGAATGTGCTTTCAACAGGTGATTTAAATTCGTGATTTTATCAAATTAGTTAAAAATCAAAATTTTCAGTATACAGTACTAAAATCTGTGGTCTCTTAACATAAAAAGATCATGAGAGTTCATGATGATTTTTTTTTTTTTTTTTTTTTTTTTTGGGTGAACTGTCCCTTTATGAGTTTCTTAATTTCTTGAATGTCTCTGAAAGGACAACCAGAAAGCATCCAACAATGTTTATCGAACAATTTAGTTATCATGTTGTTATCCCTCCTGCTGAACATGCTACATGTTACATGTTCAGCATTCCGTTCAGAATAATTAAAGTGGTAGTATGTATAAACATTCATTTTACAACAGTTAAAGCTGTTTAATTTAGCCCCAATTCCATGTTACTGGCGTTCCTCATGATGATCAGCATTGGCTACAGTGTAATCTCTACCGTGACCCAACAGCTGACGGATAATCTCATTGTTATATCGATATTCCTCTGAGCTGCAGAGACAAAAATATTACAATACTCACAAACATTAAATCCACCCAGATTCTAATCCACCATTACTGAAATGAAATCTAGACTCTAATCATCTTCATCGCAATGCAAATTTAATGCGACAATACAAGGACATTGCTAAAATAGATTTATTCCATTTATTTATTTATTTATTTCAAATAATGTGGGTCACTTGTACATTGAGTGATTACATTTACAGTCAAATGGCAGCTATCTTATTTGGGTGATTGTGTTGTTAAGTGCTTTTACCTTCATTGGTAATAATACATCCAATGTCTGTCTGTCCAGATTCTCAATTACAGTGTTCATTTGTTACAAGATGTATTAATCTTTATCAACATTATTTAAAAAAGTACAATCCGTCCGTCCGTCCATCCATTCATATGTCTGTCTACCTGTGTATATCTATCTATCTGGCCAGATTCTGTATTACAGTGTTAATTTGTTATAACATTTATTAATCTTTATCAACATTAGTTAATAAAAGTGCAATCTCTCTGTCTGTCTGATTTTACAATAATAAAAAAAAGCATGACTATCTGGATGGCCCTTAAAAATGTTGGCATTTGGCAATCCTATGTTTTGGCTGCTACACACAAAATGAGATATTCATTCAAGAGACAATGGCTTATTTTCCCCAGTAATGGCACCGTAAAACCCTTGAATATTATCAAGTTAATCCCTAATTATTGGCCTACATGCTGTTTAACATGCAGGCTGCAGTAACACACAGACATGTGCAGTTGTGGAGAGGTGATCTAATTAGCAGAAGTCCAGATGCTGGAGGGATAATCCCGCTACTAGAGTTATGCCGGACCGAACCCTCTGCACCCACACCATCTAATTGCCCTGAATGCACAGAGTCATGTGTTGGAAACATCTGACCATTATTGGTCGCGTTGACCTTGCGAAATGCTACTCTGCAGTGACTTTTCCTTGTTTGTTACATTGCTTTGAGCCTCTGGCTGATTAGAGAATGTATAAACAGGTCTTTTTTTTTCTCTCTCTGAAAGTGATGACTTAATTCTGCAGGGGACAGGATAGATAGCAGAGCGCACTGATGTGTCCACGTGCCATTTCTCAGGTGTTGATGCAGTTCTCTACCGGAGATCTATAGCACCTGCTAGCAGAGGCTATGGTTCAATAACTCCCGTCCGATAACAGCAAAAGACCAGCGTTTGACATTTGAAGAATAAGCTCAATAGTCCAGCCAGTCAAACATGGATAGAGCTTCTATTGATCTCTGTACGCTGGAGTGAAGATGGTCCTTCCTGGGTTTCCCCATTAGAACTGTGTCTTGTAATAACCAACTCTCAGTCTACAGTATGTTACGTGCTTATTTTTCTCCCTGGCATGGTCCAGACATTCCATGGTACATAAAATATGCAACAAAAGCCTAATCGCTTTGAGTAAATGAGGTTAACACTGGGTATCGTGGGATTTTAAGTTAGTTATGTTATCACATAAGGTGCATTAGCTCAAGAACAAAACATTCATTCATATAGTAGGGACCTCTAACCTATACCCTTAGTTCAAGCTGGTTATATGCTGATTTTTACTGGTTTCAGAAAAGTCTTTTGATTGATATGATTGGTTTAATTTGATTGATTGATTGAGGGGCATCAGTGACCGTTTTACTTTGGGTAAGGTGATAGCTTTCCCTAAGTTAACCAGCATGGTCTGTCTGATTAAGCGGTTGACCAAGGAAGGCTTTCTGTTTGAGAAACCTTGGTAGGGTAACCAGTATCCAGAACACACCGAATGCTGGTCTTTTCAAAGGGATACATGTTTCTAAAACAGGAAAGTGGGAGAAAGAGAGAGGAATAGTAACATATAGTGAAAGAAGGAGAGAGCAAAAGAGAGCTTAACCTTTGAAGAACACAGCTGACCTGAGGGAGAGATGGTGCTAAAGTGGGGTTTCCGCTGCCTCAAGGGAGCCGAGAAAGAAGAAATCAATCACACACACTTGTATGCTCACATGCCTTAGGAGCAAACACAAGCTTACATGCAGACACACACTCACAGGTTGTGCTCCTCTCTCCATCTGAGAAAATATAAGCTCTATAATCCTTTATCTCACCCCCAAAAGAGAAGAAAGATACAATAAATGGGAAAGGAAGAAAATGAGAGTGAGAGAAGGAAGGAAAAAGCAAGAGACAAAGAATAATGGCAGGCTGAGAGAAAACAAAAGAGAGAAAAAGAATATAGAGAGTAATATCAGTCTCATATTATTAGAAGTGTCCAGCTTTTCCTCATGGGAACAAGACTTTCCTATTTTCCTGCCATTTCCTTTCAATGCACAGAAATCTGAATAAAGCTGAATAACAGAATTGTATAAGATCAGAAAGTTGGTCCTTTTATTACCATTTCTACTAACACAATCAAAATGTTTGAGCCTAGCAGAATAGTCCATCATTGTTTTATTTATTTATTTGATTTCAGCAACGTTTTGCTGTATGTAGAGGTCATCTCTCTCTCTCTAAAAAACAAAGCGGTAAAAAAATTGTTTAAGCAACCAACTTTACAATTTTTTGGTCACTTGAGATGGATTGACCTGTTTCTATTTTATTAAAGGGTTAGTTCACCCAAAAATTTCTGTCATTAATTACTCACCGTCATGTCGTTCCAAACCCGTCAGACCATTCATCTTTGGAACACAAATTAGGATATTTTTGATGAAAACAGAAAGGCCCAGAAAGGTAAACAGACATTGTTAAAATAATCCATGTGACTCCAGTGGTTCAACCTTAATGTTGTGAAGCGACGAGCATAAATTTTGTGTTAAAAAAACAAAACAATTATGACTTTATTCAACAATTTCTTCTCTTCTGTGTCAGCCTCCACTGATCACATAGTAAACACAGTGCAGCGTTTCTGGGTTCTACGTCACAACGCCAGCTCATTATTGGCCGACGCTATTCACGTGAGCACCACGAAGCATACGTGTGATGCTGACGCAGAAGCTGGACGATAATGAGCCGGTGTTCTGACATTTCTTGGTGTTCGTTCGTCAACTTAGCTTTATTTTTCGTGAAGCATTATTTTGCTTTATTGCATTTTGGGGGCAGAACAATAAAGGATGTTAAGTAGATTTATGGGCTGTATTGACTAGTTCTGACTTAATTGGGATCATCATGGGGCATCTGTAAGAATGCACAATAACAAGTCCAATAGTCCAGTCTCTGTTGTTTTAATAGAAGGTTCAAGCCATCTGACATACTCAGTGCGGTGCATTAACAGGTGTATGCATATCTGTGATCGTGTGTGTGGTTTCTATAGTAAAAACAGAAATATAAATAATTAGTTTACAGTAATAAACATTTAAATCAAATGAATAAACACGTGAGGACACGTGACTATATGAAATGTATACATATAATCAGCTATTTAGTGTTTCCCTGCCAGCATTTTTGACATATTCACAAAATGTTCATGGCCCCCAGAATATTTTGTTGTATGAATATCTGAACTTGCAAAGTATCAAAAGAACAGACCCTCTGCTTTTAAACAAAATAAGCTGTTTTATTCTAGCTTCATGCATTCTTGTTTTATCAACATTTGAATGTGGGTAAGTTTCATAAAAAAGCAACATTTTGAGCAAAAATTAAAAAAAAACCTGGGAAAATCTGCTTATGATATCTCTTGTTTCTGCTTCTTCGCCTGTGTTTTGATCAGGAGATTCTGTACTCTTTCAGAAGATGTGTCATAGCACCCCCTACCATATAACAGTGATAACACGGAAAATGCCATCAATAGCGGGGAAGCGTTGTCTTATAAATTGAGTAAAATTCCATAAATGGCGGTGAAAAAGTTCATTTACACGTGACCATCGTCCTATAACTACTTCTCAACAAATGTAATCTTCACAATCCACATACATATGGCTTAATGGCATTTGTACAGAGCAAATGCTAAAGTAAAAATATGGAGAATATGATTCGTTATCATCATTTCACTTATGCAGCACGTATCGGAATACACGTGCAAAGATAGTGAACACTATTATACCGCTAGTATTAGCTTCGCGGAAATACGGACACATTCAACATCAGAATGTTTAAACACAGAATACAACAAATGTCAATATAAACAAGGTTAAAGACCGTATATGTGAAAAATGTAACTTACTTTCAAAGTTATGCACACTCATCTATGGCTTAAATACACGTGAGCCCTTCACAGCATGAAAGCGGAATATGAGATGTTGCGTCAAACTCCTGATCCTAATTCCCAACCCACCAATAAAAATCAACTTACTGAGCGTGTTTGGGTTGATTTAAAATATCAACAGTGTTTCTCAGAAATCGCTTACTGCACCTTTAAGTGTGTTACTTGGTTAAAGCTAGATAAACATTGTTTTGTTGAGATTTTAGAGGTCACTCATTTTGTTGTAGAATACCTCTGTGTCTGGCTGCTTGAGCCTAATTGCTTGTTTGCAATACACTATGTCTGATTATGGAGTTAAGTAGATGGTAGTTAATGTCAGATGACCCGTGGTTAAGTCGTTAAGACAATGGGGTAATGTGGTTGAACAGTGGTGGAATCAATATGCCATTAGCGGCAAGGTTTTAATTGTGGTTTGATGTTTTGTGAGGGGTAAACAATCAATAAATAACCAGGGGGTAGTTATGATTAAGAGCATAAAAAGGCATTGTTAGTCAAAAGGGAACACTGATGGAGAGGTTGAGTTTAATTAACTTTCCATTGCATTTCATTTGTTGGATCTGTTGTAGGAGAGAGCCATGGCCTGACGCAGACGAGAGAGAGAGGAAGCGAGAGAACAGGCGTTACCCTAGGGGTGGAAGACAGTTCAGTTATAGTGATTGATTGATTGCACAAAGCTGCCAAGAGCAGGAGGGTACCGGACACCAGGAAAGCGAGGAAAAATGGCTAGAGTTGTGAGTGAGGAGAAAAAAGGGACAACTTCTCTTCATTTCAATAGAGAGAACTACTTATGTTGTCTAAGAAAATCGATTTGGAGAGGAATCGGCCCTTGTGAGGAAAACGGCAAGCCTTTTTTCCTCCCATTTTTTTCTCGAGTTGTCAATCTTGATGAAAGGTCTGCACCATCTTTGCTGAAACTCTGAGACAAGTGAGTTATTATACAACAATGGTATTAAAAACACGACGGAGACACAATTTTTCTCCAACACACCCATCTGTTTTTTTTTTTTTTTCTGCTATTCTTTCTGTCTATGTGTATGTGGGTTATTTTGCCAACACAAAGGTTCACGGATATGTCATTATACTGAATGACAGCTGTCAGAACTCGGCTGTTTGTTGAACTGGTGCCCGAGAGGGACAGGGCACAGCACAGGAGGAGAGAGAGGCTCTCTGAAGCCTTCTGGTCAGATACCAACGTCATCTCTTGATGCCACGTTCTCTCGGCACTTCTCTTCACGTCTCCCCTCTAGAAAATAACAAAGAGCTGTTCGGATACTCTGGAGATGTCTATAAA
Organism: Leuciscus idus; assembly: GCA_021554675.1. NCBI lineage: Eukaryota > Metazoa > Chordata > Actinopteri > Cypriniformes > Leuciscidae > Leuciscus > Leuciscus idus. The sequence continues at coordinate 26,485,141 of CM038633.1, read as the reverse complement.
AGTCACCTAGCATGAATGTGAGAATTACTGTGCACTTTGTAAGAACCTTGTTGACATTGATTTATTTTTTCACTGAGGCTACAGGTACCTTGCATATTGTGATGTTTTCTAGTCATCTTAAAGGGACAGTTGATACATTCTTACATTCTTCAAAATAGGTTTCATACACAACATAAGGGTGAGGAAATTATTATAAAAATATTTACTTATCTGTGAACTATCCCTTTCAAGCTGAAGTGTATGTATGTATGTATGCATGTATTTTTATTAATGTATTGATAGATTTGATTGAGCCACTAGTATCACTAAACATAATTTTGAAATTCTTAATGTTTCAAACAGGCTTCCCAAGCTAAATGGCCATTAGGCTGACAGGTCCAGTTATGGCATTTTGATTAAACATTAAATGGCCTCTTTTTTAATGAAACATAGATTAATTGTTCACAATGATATCTATAACATGCATTTCATGCTGACTTCAACTTTTTTTTTGTAGCTTGTTCTGAATCTAGATAAAAAGTATTGATGTAATAATGAAAAAATAAATAAATGGTTCATTAAATTATACCTTATACACATGCTCTCTGTGTTCATTCAGCACTCCGGGCTCCACCTATGGCACATCGTTTTCTTCCCTATTTCTGTTTCTGTCAGTGTTTCTCTTTCTCTCGCTCCCTCATTCACTCCCCTGTTAGAGGTAATTCTTACGTAATGGCCTAGGGTCGCCGTCTGAACGGTTATGTCTTTACACCTCATTCACTTTCATTGCCTCTGTTTCCCACTCGCACACTACCTCTTCATTTCTTGCCTGCTAACTCTCCACCACCAAATGAAGCAGTGGAAAGGAATGAAAATGTATATATATATATATATATATATATATATATATATATATATATATATATATAAACACAACAACTCTGAAATGAAAATGAAAATGCTTTCATTCTATTCATTTGGTCTCAGGAGCCAGTCAATCGGAAAAGTGAACATACACTCATGGTGTATAGAAAGGTGTGATGATATAGTGGCCTGCCACTGAAGAGAAAGGCTCAGTGCACAGAATTATAAAGTGCAGCCTGCTGGAAAGGCTAACCATACAGCTATTTGAAAACCCCTTACAGCAATCTGTTTAAGAGCCATCTCCTTAATTGCCACTGAGCTTCAAGTGGACCAACGACTCAAAAACCCAACAAAATATGTCTGCCATTTTTTTGATTCCTCTGTGGTCTGCTGCAGTGGTGATGAGGGCATTGCTCAATATCACTTGTGATAATCTCATACGTACATCACTCAGACTCTTTGAGAGCAAGTTTGCTGGAAAGCATTGCGTTATAATTTAGCACATTTATATACAAATATCTGATGCACTTATCACAATTGACATTGTACAATATTTGATCAATAATCCCATGACAAAAAAAAAATCAATGTCTTTAGATTCTTTCTTTTTTTTTTTTCATTCAGATCATTTTTTGTGAATGCAAAATATCTCAATATGCCACAGTTCTGAATAACTACACATCAAGTAAAGATTTACAATATTTCATGTTGTGACTACGAAATTGATAGAATGTATCACCTCACCCTGAATCCCATTTTTAATAAACATACATCCTATATCAAAATAATCATATAAAAAAAAACATCCATTTTATGTTGTTCTAGTAACAGGGATTATCGAGCAAACAATGAGCAATGAGCAAACAAAATGACATTTTCCAGTTTGGATACTGGCTTTTGGCATTTGTTGGATACACCTCTCTGTAAATTTGGCGCAGTAATATCAACGAGCAATGAGTCCTCCAACAGAAATCAATGGGATTTTACAAAATGACAAATAAAACACGACAGAAACTGTATTTCGCTACGCTACTTGTTTTTAATTATCAACGAACACCACTAACCACTCGGTGAGTTGCACAGTTTTGAAAACGAACGTTAAGGGTTGTTTTAAGGACATGTTCGTGCATGTCCATAGACAGCCACTCTGAAGCGGTCAAAGGCGATTCTAAAAGAGTCAAAAAGTCGAGACAGGACCCATCGTCAAAATTGCTGTGTCCACCACTCTAGTTCATCCAAAACAAACTACAAAATAGACTCAAGGGACCCTATTTTAACGATCTGAAACGCAAGTGTCAAGCGCAAGTAACTTTGTGGGCGGATCTCCGGCGCTGTTGCTATTTTCCCGGCGGGATAAATGCCTCTTGCGCCCGGCGCAAATCTAAAAGGGGTTGGTCTGAAGTAGCTTCATTATTCATAGGTGTGGTTTGGGCGTAACGTGAAAGAAACCAATCAGAGCGTCATCTCACATTCCCTTTAAGAGCAGGCGCGCTTGTTCTAAAGTGGATTCCTATTATAACAGCGGATTTGCCAGACGCGCCAGCAGCGGTTCACAGCCGAGGAGACCGACGTTCTCGTCAGGGACATTGGGGATGGAGAAACCCACCCAAATTAACTTAGGTTAAACAGGCGTATGATAATTTGTGTAAATGTGTCTATCTATCTATCTATCTATCTATCTATCTATCTATCTATCTATCTATCTATCTATCTATCTATCTATCTATCTATCTATCTATCTATCTATCTATCTATCGTAATAATGTATGATTTGCAAAAATGAAAACTGCTGCTTCTGTGTAGATGAGAGAATCAAAGTGCGCGTTGTGCACACGCTACATTGATTATGGCCAAGCATGCGCCCTTAAAATAGCATATGAATAACATGCGCAACGCGCCACTGACTTTAAACTATTTTTTCCTGGTTAGTGGCGCAATTGTTTTCTAAACCTGCAAAATAGCATGAAGGAACGTTTGCGCTGGAACACGCCTCCTCTTTGCGCTGAACCGCCCCCGGGAGCGCAAGTGTATTTCTTAGTTAACCGACGTGCTTCTGTGGAGGGAAAAGTCCGCTTTGCGCGGGTGCAAAATAGGAATGATACATGCGTCGGTGTACAAAGTAAATTGCGCTGGGTGCAAGATAGGGCCCAAGGTGTTAAATACCGGAATTATCCTTTAAGCTTTTTAAGCAGGATGTCTTTCTTTACTTCTAAATTAAACCTAGTACACTACTATAAAGTGCTGAGCATTGGTTCAATCTACTGGAGAGCAATGCCTAACAAGGCTAGTCTTTAAAAATTAAAAGCTAATGAAACCTAAAAATGAAACTTAAAACAAGAGTGTCTCAAAGGAGACAAGCTGGTTCTTGGAACAAAATGATTCCTCAACGGGAGTGTGTTTTTTTTCCCCTGCGTGTGCAGTAATTTCTGAAGATCAGAAGTAATATTTCACTCAGATCACAGATGGAGAAGGGCCATTGAGTCGTCTACATCAGCACAGAGCATTGTTAAGTTTAATCTTTTACAAATGTACACTTGTGATATAGCAAGCACAGCAGCGTTTGTTTTAAGTGGTGTTTCGGTGCGGTCATGCCGGCAACAGGTCATGCGTGGGTGATGCACAAGAGATTCATACTGCTGCTTTTATTCTATATCAGAAGAGCTCACTTATGCAACCTACTTATTGTCTGATAACGCACACACCTTCTACCTTACTGGGAAATGTACAAATGCAATCTGTCATATGAAACGAGCTGAAACCCCTTCACATCATATGCAAGTTTGGCTTTACTTCAAGCTTGAATTAAACCATAGAAATTTAATCTTGAAGGCAGACTAGCTTGTTTCCAATCATTCCCCATGTCTAAATGCTTTTCTTGTTAATCCATCTTTAGGTCATTCTGTGAAACACGTGCCCTTTCCAGTTTGATATAGAGATTTTTTTAAGTCCTTTTTTTTTTTTTTTTTTTTGAGAGCTGTAATATTTCAACAGAACAATAATGTGCTGTAATGTCACTCAATTGCATTGTCTCGTCTCGAGCTAAATTAATGTTTTCATTATATGCTAGGATATAATTTTCAAGGTTGACTGTTTTATTTTAATTTCACATTACATGCATTGCGCCCAAACTAGTGAAACAACTTTGCTACCATGATTTTTAGAAAATGCTGCTTTTTCTACAAATATCTGCTTTTAATTTGTCAGTTGTTTTTATCATAGTAGCAAGGTCGACAATTTAAGTAAATACTAGTTAAAGAGTTCTCATCTTGAAAAAAATTAAATAACACACAATGTAAAAAGAAAAAGAAGCAAGCCCATAAAAACCATCTTCATACATTTATTTTTCCCCAAAGCATGTGCTAAAATGGTGTTCAGTCAGAGTTTTTTTGGGGGGTCTAAATTAGAGTGGCATTTGGAACATGGCTAAGATGTGGTTTGCCTATACCTCACCTGTCAGAAATGGATTTTTTTTATTTTTTTATTTATTTATTTTTAAATAGGAGTACACTGCTTTTAGGAGTACACTAGAAGGACACAGACTAAGTCAAAAAGCTCCAATTTTGATGTCCTGGGTTCTTCATGTTTTATTTTTAAATTACTGTTGTTCAGTATGTTTTAGTCCTTGTTTCCTATCATAAGTGCTTAATTGCCTGTGTACATGCTTTGACACACACAATAATCCAAGCTTGATTAGAGCTCTGTTGGCACAGGATCTGTGGCATGGCATGGTGAACTTCCACCCAGTAGTGTGTTATCTGTGCCAAGCAGGGCACTGCCATGCCAATCTAGGACAGTGTCAGGCATGGAGCGAAGCCAAAGGAAGCCGTGAAAGGCAGGCATGCTTGTCCGCTGCCCACTGCTTTGCCAAGGTCAAGCATGTTTGGCAGTAGTTCTGATCTCCAGTCTCCGGTGATAAAATGCCCAGACTGGAATAAAAAAAAATAAAAAAAATGTGCCAGATAAGGTCAGATATGAAACATGATCAAATGGGTGAGTTAGCGCAGTGACCCAGTTGGATGTGGACAGGAAGTACATATTTTGCCCCTAAAAAGTGTTATATCAAACTGTTGGCTAGTTCGCACTGCCCCACTAAACCAAAGTCTAACGGTGGTTGGGTTTTGTTGGATCAGTGGTTCTGTAATTCAAAGATACCTGTGCATATGTTGTTAAAAAAAGAAGTATGCCATGTGCGGTTCATTGGTTAGGGGTAAATCTGAGTAATCCAAGTCGGCCACCTGTGGATATTGCACTGCTACAGCGGCAGAAGCAAATCAACCGACACATTTATCCCAACAAGGTTGCTACGCTACTTGTGCTTAAACCTGCCTCAAAACAGGTCATTATTCAGCACTGTATCAGCACTGCTGACAAGGTGCATGTGTAGTTAGGAAGAGGACTTGACTATGATTGCCCATTGCTTTGTCTGATAATTTGTCTCACATGGTTATTTGATCATTTAAAAGTGACTTTCTTAATATTTTCAAGCTTTCGTCTCCGAGCTCGCACGCACTCGAGTAGACATGAAAAGAGTTACCAAATTAGCTCATCTCCTGGTACAAGTGAACGTCTCCCTGTTGTAGTTTTTGTTTCATGTCTAGGATCAAAGAGACTTGACGTTTCAGAGGAGGTTTGCATGTGAATGACACGGCCTGTTATCTCGAGCCAAAAACAAACTGATTTTCATCTCGTTTCATTAGGCAGCAACAGACACTGAGAGAATCATCAGCATGCTGCTCGCAGACTAAAGCACTGCCCCCACATGTTACATGAAACGATTGGATTAATTTATGGTTGTCAGATGTCAAAGCAAATCTCACTTACAGGCGAACTTCTGATTTTCTATTGTTTTTTGTTAATGATTGTTAGTCTAGATATAGACTAGGAGTCTGATTTTGGTCTTATGGAAGCCTGTTTCCGCCTCAGAGTAAATAAATTGATTATTGGAGAAACGCGTCTATGATGACATTTCTGTAAAATGATTTTACATTTCAGATCAGTTTCACGAAACATTTGAAGTGAAATGTCCAGTGAGTGAAGCTAAAAGTGTGTTCAGTTTTATATGAAACAGATGAATGTTAATCTGGCAATGTTTTATCACATTGGTTGTTGTATGTATCCATAGACTGTAAAAAATATGGACAAGGCGTCTGTGACGTCACCCATAGACTTCTGAAGAACGGTTTTGAGGCCGTTTATGGGGGTTATGGGCGGCGCCATATTTCAATACAAATGTTCAGAAAGGATAACTTACAGGTATGATGTGTTGTGTCAGATCATGGCTGAGACGTCAAATTTCAGGAATTCCACTCGGCGCAGCCTATGCTCGTTGTCAGCTGTCAATCAAGCTGTCAATCGCGCCCTTATTTGTCATACATTTTATATCTAAATACGATCTAAACTAACGAGTTAGAAAAAAATTCACCCCCCTCACAGTTGTCAGGCACTCGGAACCTATCGAAAAATACAATAAAAGTCCATGGGACCAACCTGTAAAAACATGAATTTATGCTGTGAAAACGGACATTTTAACATGGGGGTGTATGGACATTTGCTCCCTTTTGGGACCTGCCCCTAGCGGATTTTCGATGTATTGCAGTTTTTCGCACTTCCGGGTAGGCTTCATTTTTCAGATTAGAATGTTGCCGCTTGTATGTATCGTGGCAGTTCGGAAATGAAATGTCCAGTTGTGGCACTGAATGTTTAACTGAATTTTAAAATAGCATACCAACAACACTAAACTATAACCTAAACCTTACAGATAGTGTAAGAAAAAACAAATGTGAGATAAAAATGCATTTAGCTGTATCAACAATACACTCTCAGAAAAAAATAAATAACTGGGGCGGTACCTTTTCAAAAGGTACACTTTTATTCCTTTTAGGTACTATATGTACACTTTCGGTACTAATATGTACCTTTAAGGTACCAATATGCACCCTTTAGTGACAGCTGTGTAGGTACATTTGTTGGAGTTTTGCAAAAATGTAGGTAGAGGCACATTGCTTTTCTTTTTTTTTTCCCCAATGAGTATGTTGGGGTGAAAAGTAATTATAATTGTAAGAAAAAATAGAATATAAATAAAGGAATATAATTGCAATTTGGAACATTCAAAAACACATTGTGAGATTTAAAGTTGCAATTGTAAACAATTAAATTGAAATGAGGAAACAAAAGTAATTCTTTGATATGAAGTCAGAATTTAATTCAGGCAAATTGGGACACTTTTTACCATTGAGATGACTGAGGAAAAATGTCCCAATTGCTCTGAATTCAATTTAGTTTCTGACTAGTTTCCAGTAAAACAGGGACTAAGAATGCTAAATAGAAATAGAAAAAAATGCAAGTAACCATGCAATTGTTATAATTGCATAGGATAGCAAAATATGCTTTTTGAACTTTTTCCCATATCCTTTGTTGTTGACATTAAAGATTGTTTATAACTCAAACTGTATACTATGTTGTCGTAAATTCATGTCACTTGATAGAATTGAGCCAAATCAGACAGATGCCAGCATGGATGGTCTGTGTGACATGCTCTCATTCTTGAAAATCATGGACAAGGGTAAACATGATTTGTGCCAACTACAAGTGTTTTGTGCAGTGAATTATTGACTGCTGAGAGCGTGAAACCTGAAATTGGAGAGATATTGTTGAGCCAATGCAGTTCATGGTGATATTAATGCATTTCATTGTTTGGTTTTTGAACATGTTGGTGCTATGTTGGGTTGCCACATGTCCAATATAAAATTTAGTTCCTGAAAAACAACCAGTGTCTCCATGTTAAATTGACAGCAGATACATCTATTATGAAACCAATAAATAAGTTAGTTTAGGAAAAGGCTAAATAAAGGCGAAATATTGACATTCAGTCATATAATCTATTTAAAATGCTTCAAAAGGTAGACTGAGTAATTATTAATCAAAAAGGAACATAACGTAATATAGTAAAATCAGAAGAAGACTCTTCCAGGTGTTTCTCTCAGGGCTGACGTGAGGAGACATTTAAAGATGGATGAGAAGCATTCATGTCTGTCAAAGAGGCTGTGAGTTATTAGAGCATGCCCGCCCGGTGGCCATCTCAGTTCATGCACACCTGAGTTTGAGTGCCAAGGGCCACCTGGGGAACAGGTGCAACTAAACTTGCATCTCGCACCTGAATAAGCACGCCCTATGCGTACGTGTGTGTATACACAATCATTAACGTATAAAGCAAATTGTCCCAATTGTGTAACAGTGCATGTTAAAGCATTAATATTATGTGAAGAATATTTCCTGCAGTTTCATTTGAAGTATTCAAAAGTGCTTCATTAGCATTAAAGGGGCAGTTCACCTAAAAATGAACATGTTGTTTCAAACCTGTTTGACCTTTTCTTTTGTAAGACAAAAAGTCAATGGAGTTCAGTGTTGTTTTGGACCCCATTGACTTTTAAAATATACAAGTAACTAACTCATACAGGTTTGAGTAAACAATGGCAGATTTTAAATTATCCCTTTAACATTTCTGTTTAACTCTGTTGCTGTAGTTCAGCTGGTAGCTGACACGGTGCTAGCAAGACTAAGGTCACGTCATTTCCAGGTTCGATTCCCATACATAGAACACAAAAACGTGTCAGATGAATGAATACAATTATAATTGTCTATTTTCTACAAACACAGAGCTCTGAAAAAGCCCAATTGTTGAGATATTTCTATCTGTGTGTGTCTGGATCGAGCTGCATGTTCAAGAGAGTGTGTGCTTCCTTGAAGCCTTTCTAATGACCCTCTTGTCCTCTGAATGTGGGTCCTCATTACTGGCGAGGCATCCATGAATATGCTTGTAATGGCCTGGCAGCTCTCATCAGGCTAGAATAATGACTGAAGAGTCTCTCGTTTCTTCTTTTGTGCTTTTCTTTCTCTAATGTCCTAAGAGATCAGTGGTCCTCTCCAAGCCTAAATATATCAGGCAGATCAAGGACAAAAACATCTATACTAATGGAGGAGGTAATTGGCACTCAGGCACACAACAGAGGAGGACTCAACAATGTTCAGCGGCTCTTTGAATTAAGTTTTGTCAGCTTAACATGTAAATTGATAATTCATTTATTAAGTACATAAAAACCACCGACAAAGCCATAATTGATGTCTGTAGAGATGTGTTTCTAAATGCATACAATTGAACACAAGCAATGATTTAGCAGGTACTTTGTGTTCACATACAGTACAGTGAGATTTGATATTTTCCTCCCATATAAACCTGAAGACAAAGTTTAAAGTTACATTTTTTGATTATGTGATAAAGATTATGTGACATAATTATATAGCAAATCAAATTATTATAATATTAACCTAAAATAATTGTAGAATCTGAAATACAACATTGTAATGGAAAAACGTACCTGTGGCAACATTTTTGCAAAATGCTAAATATGTTGCTTTCGCGCACGTTCCTTAACAGTTTTAAAGTGAAATGTCCTGTGAGTGGTACTAAAAGCAGGTTTGGTTTTTTTCGGAACAGATGAACGTGAATTTGCCAATGTTTTATTATGTCGGAGTTTGTACATATCACCACAGTTCTGAATTGAAATGTCCTAAACTTTTATCCCGTTTTAAAATAATGCACACCTTTACTAAACCTACCCGATAGTGTTGACAAAAGCAAATGTGACTTAAAAACACAATTGTAACCATGCCAATATTAACTTGATTTTGTGCTCTTTTATCGTGACTTGTCTTTCACGGAATTCGTGAGCTTCCCGCATCAGAAGTACAATTCTGTACCAGCTGAGCTACCGAGCAAGCTAGGTAGTATAACCGAACATAGGAGCTGGTGATGAAAAATCCAAAATGTATTCATTTACAAATCATGCACTATGGTGAAAAGTGTTTTGAGGTCATAACATAATTGGGCAAAGAGCCACGTGAAAACAAGTCTTTATTAATCCTTAATCTGCCCCTGTACTCATAATTGTGAGTGAAAACTAATAAAAGTGCTTGCTGTTTTACTGCCTCTAGTGTTCATTTCTGTTGGAAACTGCAGTGATATGTACACATTGGTAGGCTACGCATTTTGCAAAAATTTTGCCACATGTACGTTTTTTTCAATGAGCCTGTGTTGAATAATTTATGACGCAAAATAAAGAAGAAACCATTCAGACTAAGCACAGATTTTTTTTTTTTTTTTTTTTGGGATCAATTATTCAATTACAAAATGGCAAAACTAAAGCATTTTCACTAATGATCTTTTGGACCCCTGCATATACTGCATGCTTACTGTACATAATCACAATTGATAATGGTTTTACTACTGTATCACTGTATGTAGGGAATTATGGGACACTGACCTGCTTATAAAAGTAAGATTGGGGTGCTGAAAATCATATTAAGTGATATGACAGTAAGACGGATGCTGTCAAGGTGGGAGATGACAGAACTGTCAGTGTCACCCACTGATTTACTTACAATCCATATAGGCTTTCACTATTTCTTATGCTGTGTTGTCTCTCTCTCACTCCATTTCACCTTTCTTTTTTTATTCTACCTGTACAGAATGTAAGTTGGGTTCAAAAGACAAGCAATGACAGCCAAATAATCTATTCTTGTTGAATAAAGGTTCGCTGTTCAGTGGTGAACATATAAAACACACAATCAAAAAGTGATAACAGGAATTGTGTGGTAAGAAGGACCCTTACAAATGTGTTTCTGAATATGGACCCTACAGAGACTTCTTCTCTATTGATTATTGTGCTTAGAGAAGTGTAGTCCTCTTGGAGTGGATGAAAAGAAAACTGATGGACAATATGCACGAGTTTGGTTATGAGGAATGAGATCATGGATATTTCCAACCATTGCACTGCATCTCGCTTTTTTAGCGGCTTGTGCATAAGCACCGCACTTTTTAAGAGGTCGTGTCAAGTTGAAACAGTGTGTTTATTTTTATTTTAGCTTTTTTTTTATTGTTATAAATGTGCTAAATGGACATCTTTGGTCGTTGTGTCTCGTGAGCAAGCAGTTTCAACTTAAACATTTAGTAAAAAATATGTTAAATGCAATAATGTCTTTTTTTTTTGTTGTAAATGCCAATTTTAGGGGTCGTTCACACAGAACAGATTTTTGCATTTCTCGGCACTTCATTTGTAAACATGCACTATATGAATGTCTTTGACCATTGCACATGCATCTTGCATCTTTTGCAGCATCTTGCTCATGACTAGACATTCTAAATTTAAGTCTTAAGACTTTTTTTTTTTCAATTCCACTGCTCACGTCTCACGATTTTCAATGCAAAAACGTTCTGTGTGAATGGTCCCTTACAGTGTAAATCCTTGCCATCATTGGGTCAACGTCTTAACAACGTTCATGCTTAAATTCCATTTGACAGGTGTCCAGTGACGATTTATTGATGCAATTCTGATGTGAAGGAGTCTATTTAAAGTAATATTCTTTGTTTTCAGTTCAGCAGTTTGTCACTGAATACACAATAGCTTTGTGGGAACCTAGACATAAAATCATTTGAGTAGATGTTACAGAAATGTCAGTTCCGACGCACTGTACTCGTGATGCATCGGTAAGTCAGTTGTGCGGCTACTGGCTAGAGACTGAATCACGAACTTCCCTAATGAATCACTCTATTCAAACAGCACATACAGTGAAATATCTGTTTAAATGAATCAGCTCAGTTGAGTCAGGTCATTAAGTGAATCAGAGTGAGTCTCTTTTGATGTCTCAGTTTATTGAGTTCAGGAAAATCATGAACAGTCTAGTTAGAAATGGCATTTTAATTTCTTTCTTTTTGTAGTCATCTATCTATCTATCTATCTATCTATCTATCTGGATGATCTCCAATTAAATCACGAAAAAGAAAGCGATTTACATTAGATAAATTACATATTTGTTGAAAACCCTGTTTGTGTATTTGAGTGCAGTGTTACCAACTAGCATTTGTATAAATAAAGAAATGGAGATAAAAGAAGCAATTTTAGGAAGAAGAAAGGACAGGAAGAAGAGGAAGAGAGCAAAATATATTTAGAAGCTGTGTGCTCTGAATGGTGAGTGCTGGCATGTCTCAGAATGTGATTTATTGTCTGAAAGATAATTCAGCAACATTCAACACTCACTCAAGGCCATAATACCCTGCATCCCAGAGGGGGCCCGGTTCTGGACACACACAAACACACAAAAGCACACACACCATTGATGTCCAGGTGGCTCAGGCTTGATTACTGGCTAATTTATGGTCAGGCCCCTGTCAGCCCCTGGCTCCCAGCACACAACTGGTACTGACACTTGTATGGAATAAAACCCTTACAGCTGCCTTAGTCTATTCTCTCGCATTCTCTCTCTCTCTCTCTCTCTCTCTCTCTCTCTCTCTCTCTCTCTGAGCAGAATTAGTGCAAAAGCAGGAAAGCCGAGGCCTTGGAGCCACACATCAACTCCAATTAAACTTCAGAACAACACGGGGAAAGTCAGAGAGAGACGCTGCTGCAGTTTACACCATATTTACAGCAAAAACGAATAACGCAGTTATTTAAAGACACTTCCATGTGGGATCCAGCTGTGAATGTTGGATAGATTACGGTTTGGTGAACACTTGCCAGACCCTTTCAGAGTGAATTGGTTTTATGAGCATATAAGAAGATTGTCCTTTAATAACCCCCATCTATAACTTTTTCTATTCTCTTTCTGTCCAACTTTTTTTCCTCTTTTATCTTCCACTCCTCTATCCTCTGCAGTGTGCTAACCAATCCCGTTAGTCAGGTCACATTGGCATAAAGCGATTTGAAATGTTTCATATTAGAATGCATTGACTGAGCCGTAGAGTTCTGAGTGCTTCCAGTAGACAGTATTCATCTCATCGATATTGATGTGAACAAGATTTCCCTCAGTGCCGAGGTCCCCACTCGCACCTTTTTACATTAAAGAATATTTACAGTTTTTTCAGACTTTAAATGCTTTCTCAAATACCTCACGCCCAGATGAAATAGCATATTGAATCGCATTTCTGGCCATTTCTGGCACTTGATGGCTTCACCACTCTGAATGTGTCACTGACACCTGCCTATGTACCCAGACTAACATAATTAGTGCTCTTTCTCTGCCTCTGTGAAATTTTATCATGGCACAAAGCATGCAAATTACATTCTAGGACTCTTTTAGTGACTCTAGTTACTGCACTAATGACATAACCGGCTGTAAGAAAAGCAGCTTTAAAAAGCAGGTGAATCAAATGATCCAGACATTTCACAAGATTAGAAGAAAGGTAATCACGAGAGGGTTATTTAGAAGAAAATTGAAGCCAAGTAACAGCTATGAGCACCTTTTACCTCCAGTCCAATAACTCAGTGCGTCTTTGTCCAAAAGACTGAAACACCCTGAAGAAAGAGTAGAGGAAAAGAGACGAAAAAAGCTCCTGTAAGGGCAGCTCGACTATGACTTAGTAGACATGTCTTGACCTTGACCGTGTGGACAAAACTCGAGCTGAGTGCTGCTAATGAAGTGTCAGGACTCATAAGACCTTATGAAAAACTAGGCCATGGTGTGAGAAAAGGGGGGAAACAGGAATGTTCTCTTGTTTCAAGCGCACTTCAAGGTGAATCAATGTACTCTCATTGTGAGGATGGTTTTAAAACGTTTTGTGTGACCTCTCCTTTTCCTGTCTCAATCTCTTTTTCTCATTATAGGTCTTTAACACACATACATACAGAAGGGCACATGCAGTACATTGTTTAATAAAAAAAAAAAGTAATGTTAATAGACAAAAGAAAATACCACATATACTGTTCCTTTTGGTGTAAATTTACGATAGGCTTATACAGTGGAAAGGAATATATTAAATTTAACAGGAAAATACAAGCAATTTTACTGAAAAGTACAGCAGAAATTGTTTTTGTAAAGGTAAAAATTATGAATTATCTTGTTGCCAACTGTTTTATTTCATAAGATGCAAACAAATGATTTGAATGCTTTATTTTAGTGTGTGTGTGTGTGTGTGTGTGTGTGTTTAAAAGTTTAATAGTTTAAACTTTCTGTCTAAAAGTTTGTGGTCTGTAAGCTTTTTTTTTGCCCGTTTATCGGTCCAAATGGGGCTTTCCGCAAAGACGGGTGTAGGTCTCTGCGCGTTACTGTCCTTTCTTTTATGCAACACAACAAGATTAAAAGAAATAAATGAAATCATATGTATTACCTCATTATTTCATCTGACTCCATAAATGAAAAAGGTTTTAATGATATGATATCTGAGCATTATTAAAAGTGAGCGAATGTTTGATTATTCTTTTTAACTCTTCAAGTATATTTTACCCGTTCCAGATTAGGAAACTATGTCGCTCAGAGGTCCTCACGTCTTCTGTTTAATGCGGGTCTCACGTTCACAAGCTTATCAGTTTTGGTCACCAAACATTGGTAATTGCTATATACCTGAGATCGGTCACATTCACGTTTACACAATCAAAGATACTTTGGTATAGCCCCCATGGAATTGCAAACACTTGAATTTAACTTAACGTTTACTTCAGTAGAGGTATGGCTTCTCTTATAATAGCTTTGGATTGGCCATGACGTGATTTCCCACGAACACTTATCTAAAGTAACATTAAATTAAAAAAAGGTAAGACACACCTAGATTTAGGATGGTCAAGCAGCATTTTTGCTGTCCTAAACGGAAATTCACTTCTTGTCTTTGCAAACAAAGTACACTTGAATCAGTGCCAAATATTAGTCGTCACTAATCTGATGCAAAACTTGCGGTAACATACAAATCCGTTTAATCTACTTGGGAAAACAATTTCAGAGTCAGTCAGAATAAAATCAAATGTAACAATTTATTATGTCAGGTAAATGTATCATGCCAATTTCATAATCAGTTCAAAGATAATAAATACAAAACATCAAATGCTCTGGAATAAAGAGAGAAGATGCAAACTTGACATTATAAAATACATGATGCTGAGAGTCTTGACCACTCTCAGCATCACAGGCTAATTTGAGCTACAAATCGCCCTGAGCCTCTTTTTGCATTTCTTTTACATTTGCTAACAATGGGTTAGCAATACATCTGTTGTTGTAGTGAATTTAGAATAATTTTTAGTACAAAAGTAAAAAAACAACAACAACAAAGTTGATTTCTAAATGATTTCTTTTTTGATTTCATGCACAAATGTCTGTGTTCTCTCACTTCGTAAATAAGAACCAGTGTTTTTTTTATCAGAAAATTTGATTTGAAAACATTAATCATTTTACAGACACTTTACCAAAACATTTAAGTGGCAGTATGTATTAGATTTAAGTGATATTTCATGTTATATAGTTTTAGTGTTACCCTGGTGGTGTTAGTAAACAGTCAAAAAACTACATCCCATAATGCCTGACATGCCATCACTGTATTGGGTTTTTACTATAAATTAAATTCAAATTAAATTAAATTCATGCCTCAGTGTATGTGGAATTCAAGCTAGGTATGCTGTTTCATTGGCATTCTAAAACAGCAGTCAGTCTCTAAAATTGAGGGAAATTATAAAGATAGAGGGGTGAGGGGGAGGGGGAGGGTGAGGGTGAGGGGGAGGGGGGAGGGTGAGGGGGGGAGGGTGAGGGGGGGGGGGGTGAGAAAGTAAACTCATTTGCATGCAAGTACACATAAAATAAAATTTTCAGCTAAAAGCCTTGTTTGTCATGCATTCTCATTTGCATTGCTTTTAAATATTCATGAATGTATTTGCATGAACTAGGACAGTGTCTGTGCACGAAACGTCCCCCTGCGTTCCAAAGATGTTTTAGTTTGACATTCTACTCAGTGCTATAAGGGACACTAATGTGCTCTCCCAGCACACACACTTAGATTTACAAATGCAACCATGTAGCAGTGCATACTTTCCTTTCAAGCGACGAATGTCCTACTAATATAATAGTACACCGAAAGCTTTCAAGGATGAAAATTAAATGCCAGGATGAAAGCAAAATAAACGGTACCATTCATTTAGTGCATCTTATGTTGTTGTTGTTTTCTTTAAACTTTTGCAATTGTTTTTTCATAACATCCACAAGGCCACATTAGTGTGTGTATCTAAAATCAGGGTGGACCAGGTCGATCGTGTGACAGCGAAACAACCGGCATCGTTGACTAGCCAACATTAGCCTTGGTGTCGTGATTCGGCCTCATAGCACGTCTAAGTGTCTCGATGTGTTTTCTAAATGCACGCTCTCATTCCATTACTGTCAGATGCTGGTGCCTGTCACAGCCGGAGTGGGCCGGTCCTCAGAGATGGAGGAATTCTGTAAATATTTAACTGCGAGCTATAGGGGGAGGTAGAGAGAGCCAAGAGCTACAGATGCGTAAATAAGTAAATACAAAAAGAGGCTAGTTTGGAGTTAAAAGGGTAAAAGTGCTTCACTGTGTGTGTTATATAAATAAATAAATAAAACATACACATGGAGATACGGGATCGTACGGGTGAGGGAGGTGCTGGTGGAAGCCAATTGAGATATCAAACCACTGTGGCTCTTTTACACACACGCTTAAATAAAACACACTCAGGGCTTGGCCCTGTTTCCGCACATCACACTGCATGTTTATGGCAGGACTAACAGGGCTTGAATTTTAATTGCCTTCCTCCCTCTCGTTCATCTAGCGCACACGCATCTCTCAGCAAACTTTCTACATCCTCGTGTGGGTAAACTGAGGGGCCGAACTGTAACAATACATTACACTCGGAGAGAAAGACGGCTTTTCAAATTTTAACTCAAGCTAAAGAGCAGGTTTGGCTCTGGCTGCTTCAGTTAGTGTTGAGTGCTGCTGATGTTAGCTATCTCCCTTTCTCTCTCTCTCTTCCTTTGTCTCCTCCTTCTCTCTCGTCTTGCTGTCAGACTGATGGTGCGTAGGTTTGACACAAGCAGACGGTTGGTCTCTGAGGCGGATTAGAACTTGGAGGTGAAGGAGTGCACAGACCGAGGTCAGCCTCTGACAGCCCGCAGCTTCAAAAGACCCTCTCTAATTTCACTCCTTGCAAATCAATAGTGAAAACTTGCTGATTACAAGCGCACATCTTTTGAACGTGATACTATATACACGCAGCAGATGCCACAGCCCATGCCACATGAATTAGTTTCTTGTGACACTACATGATTCCCTTTAGGCGAAACATGTTGTATTCATTTTAGGAGAAAGAAAAACATCCATCTATCTATCTATCTATCTATCTATCTATCTATCTATCTATCTATCTATCTATCTATCTATCTATCTATCTATCTATCTATCTATCTATCTATCTATCTATCTGTCTCTGTCTATCTATCTATCTAGAAATATGATGCAAAATGGACTAAAATAGTAAAAAAAAAAACATTCAAATGTCAATGAATTTTAAAATGAATTTAACAAATGTTAAAAAAAAAATAGTCTTGTTTTTTAGTTTTTTTTTCAAATGTCAATTTATTTTATTGAAATCACTAAATAGCCCACAAAAGCCATTAAAAAAAGAAAAATGTACTTCCGTTTTTAAGACTTAATATCTTATGCAATTTTGCTTCTCAGGCACATTTATCTTGTTTTAATTGGAAAAACAAAACAAAACTAGTGATTTCTTTTTTTTTTTCAGTGTGGCCCACCAATTTTGATCCTGTGTCTTAGTTCCTTTCTCCCATCCAAACTGTATTTAGTGTGCCTGTCTGTGCCTAGGCTTGTGTATCTGTATGCGACTGTGCGGATGTCCGTCCGTGCGTGTGTGTGTGTGCACGGGTGTGTGTGTGTCAAGGGCTGGCAGCAGCCAGACCCGCTCATCCTCAAACGGGCAGTGGTCCAAACCTCGCCGGGGTTGGTGCTATTTGAGTCGACAGGGCTCTTACATCCTTCTCTTCCTCCATCTACCTCTTCTCGTCTTTCCCTCCGCCCTCTCCCTCTAGCCCACCCCTCACCAAATCACAGCTGACATGTCAAGCGCCTCCTGGGGCCTCCGCCAGGCTTAGCTCATTTGGCCACTTGTCTTTATTTGTCTGACTCCAGGGGAACATTTATACATCCATTCATTCATCCTTCCCTTTCTTTCAGTCTCTGAATGCATTTTCTTTCCATGCTAGTTATACACATAGAAGAAAAAATCATAGACTTAGTTTCTTTTAGTCCTGATCTGTGTTGCTGAGGAAACCAGGGCTAGTTGTCACAAAGATTTCAGTAATTATAAATGGTGTTTAATGATTTTGTTGTTGTTGTTGTTGATTCATAATTGTTTAACATGTTCAATCTCTTCTCGGATTACGTGTTTACTGGCACGAGGGCGGAACAACCTGTCACTCACATGTGATCGCAGCAATAGCAAACAACAAGGATCCAACAAATCCAATCAATTTAAAAGTAAAGTGACAACATGTAGTGTAACCAAGTATGGAGTCCCATACTCTGAATTTGTGCTCTGTGTTTCACCCATCCAAGTGCACACACACAGCAGTGAGTATTGAACACCCACACACACACCGTGAACACACACACGGAGCAGTGGGCAGACATTTTTGCTGTGGCGCCCGAAGAGCAACTGGGGTTGGTTAGGTGCCTTGCTCAAGGGCACATCAGTAGTGGGTAATGAGAGTGGAAGAAAGCACTGTTCATTTACTCACCCCATCTACATTTCATGCCGGTACTGAGACTCAAACCCCACAACCTTAGGGTTACAAGTCCGAGTCTCTAACCACTAGGCCACAACTGGTGATGGACAAAATCAAGTCCCACCCTATTTTTTTTTTTTTTTTTTTTTTGTTTTGTCTTGTTTCACTTAAATATACATAATAGATAAGAAAAGACTAATCGCAACTTCCGTTTCATATCGCTTTTAAGGAAATAGTTTAGCCCAGCTATAAGGGAACGTTCTCAGAACATTGGCTAATGTTCTGGCAAGTTATGAGTAAATATTCATCCAGTAACATAGAATGGTCATTCTGAGTTATCTGGTCTTTAAAAAATGTTCTCAAAATGTTAGCACAAAAAAACTGGAAGTTTTGAACATTCAGAAATAAAGTTTCCATAACCAACTGGGAATGTTAGCAAAACACTCTTAGAACATATTTTTGTTAGCTGGGAATATACTTATGGCAGTTTCAATTATGACAACCTATCCCAGTAACATGCTTTTGGTAATTTTGTCACATACATTCTAACAAGAATAGAATATTCCAAATATCTATGCATTTCTTTTCTTGGGATGAACTACCCTTTAACACAAGCAACATTTTTACAAGAATTTGTGTGATAATATCTCTTTTATGTGGCATTATTACACATTACAGTCCATGACAAAATTGTTTTGTTGTTGAGTGTCATTTTACTAAGATCAGTTTTGTTTTTCCCACAAAACATGGCTTGTTTGTCCTTGCATTTCTCTCGGCAAGAGCTTGTATAGATTTGTAATTTTCTCTTTGGCATTGATCTTAACTGTATTTTCCCCTACTCTATAAACAGAAAGAGAGGGAAGGGGAGTGAGCAGTGCACAATCGCCCATACTTCAGATAATTTTATCTTAATTACCGCAGGGAGCAAGCAAAGGCAGTTTAAAAATGAAATGGGAAAATAAATACTAGCTGAAGACTGATAGCTTGCGGCTCTGAATCATAACAGGTCAGAGAAAAACAATCGAAACACGTCCTTTCCCACATCTGTTTGGCCCCGGGGCCTCATATGCGCTGTAACCTCTGTGACACGGCGCTTTGCCGGCTACAACGGGAACAAACCATAAGGGATTTTGGCTTTTTGAAGCTTCAAATTAATTCAGAGATTGTCTTTTCTCTCTCTTTTTTTTTTTGTTTAACTCCTTTCTTCACACCCATTGATCTTGATTTTAATTATTCATAAATATGGGAAAAGATATTATGATGAACCTTGACCTTTTCTTGACAAGATGGTGACATTAAAGGGCTCGACCCAGGGGTCTAAGTCAAGATCAGGGGAACGGCGACTAATGACAAGATGTATCAAAACACTCTCATGTCAGGCTTAATCACACCTCAGTACTATATAAACTAACCTGAGTAAGGTAAGACAGTATGTTATTTCTTAATAAATGCAAGGGATCAGGTTCAGAAATATGTTTTTTTTCTTTTACAAGAAACTTTTTTTTTTTATATAATGTTTTTCCAGTGATAAAAATTATGTATAATTTTGTCTAAATAGATAAACTCAATAATTGTGAATGCTAAATGAATTTAGACATCATAATGTACAGAATAAAAGGTGGATATTCATTTTGAGATTTGCTAAAGATTACATTCAACAATGTTATTAAATTATGCATATTTAAAAAAAAAAAAATTTAATGATCATATTTTAACTTTAAGTGAGTGTTAGATGACAGTAAAGATAATCCAAATGAAAAATAGCTAGTTCTGGCATGAAACCCTAGATCAGGGATTCCCAAAGTGTGGTGCCGCGAGCTACCACCAGGGGGTGCGCGAGAGGAAAAATATAATGGCGGTCTGTTTTTTTAAGTGGGATTTTTCCACACAATAATAATAAAAAATGAACAGTAAACATTTCCTTTGTAAATTCCTTTTCCTTTTATTTAAAAAAAAAAAAAACTATAATTTATTCGTTTTTGATAAAACAAATACATATGAAATGCACAACGACACACAGTCGCTCACGCACTCATATGAAACGCGCGCGCGCACACACAAACTCTCCACGCACATACAAATATGAAACGCGAGCACACACACAAACTCGAGTAGCGCACATACACATACTCAATGTGACCCGAGCACACACACATAATACCCTAAAGATGTGGAAAAGTCGATCAAAAGTGTGGCTACATTTCTCCAGGCTTGATGCCAACAGCGCGCGATGCAGTATTTGCGGTAAAATAATTGCTGCAAAGACCGGTACCATGACAGATATGATGAAGCCCTTGACAGTGCACGGAGTAAACATAATAGCAGAAAGATGCTCCGTCTTCGACTGGTAAATGAAGATATACCTTGTTGATCACTCTGATACGTGTTGTTTATTGTTTGTTAACACTCTGATAGTGTTTATATTGCAATAATGACCAACTAAATGTACACTGCCGTTCAAAAATGTGTTGGTAGTCAGAATTTGTTTTCAGTAAGGATGCATTAAAGTGATCAAAAGTGACCTTAAAACATGTCACATGTGTAATGTTACAAAATATTTCGTTTTTAAATAAAACTAAATTACGCGGCTGAAAATAACCGTGCTTTCTGTTACTGAGCCTGTGTCTGTCACTCTTCCTCTTAAAAGTGGAAGCTTGTGCACGCTTTGTTGCAAACTTTGAAACTTTGTTGATGTTGTTATCGTCATGCGTGTTCTGGTTATTTGCGCATGATTAAACATGAGTCTTTATATGGCGATAAAACAAAGCTTTGTTGCATTATTTTTTTGAAGTGGGGATTGGGGGTGCGCCAACCCGGTTGGGACATAGAAGGGGGTGTGCAGGAAAAAAAGTTTGGGAACCGCTGCCCTAGATGGTGCAGGCTTCACCTTCCCCAAAACCCTCCACCTTCCCCAGCTCCACCTGTATAGTTCTGCTACGGGGGTTAAACCATGTGTGTTACATGTGCAGCAGCAGCAGCATGAAATAATTTCACTATGTCTGTGAATGTATTGGTGGTAGCAAGTCTCGGTACTTGCTCTGCAGCAGTGTAGCAGATCTATTCCGCCAAGAACAAATACATTAACATTGCCATATCCATTGCCATGCCAATCTCCTGAGAGTTGTCATGACAGAACTTGGGTAATATGAACATGCAAATCAAAATATCCAGTATTGAAAAAAAAAAAGAAAGAAAAAAAAAAAAGAAAACAAACAAAAAAGGTTTTTATCTGATAATTGTTATGACATCAATATATTGTGTATGTCCAACTGAGATGAAAGGTAATAAGCAAAAATATATTTCTCCAAGTATTATCCAACTCATAATACACAACTGTGGAGATTCTGCATTTCAGTATATGGTAACATTTCTGGCTGTCATTTACGACATGGATCTTTAGTTTACAACATCTCTAAACAAAACAAAACTGTGAAAATGCACAAAAGTTATTCAGTACGTTTGACTGATACAGGAAGGGGCAACTAATCTCTGCTAACGCAATCCAAACATGCACTGCATTTCTTTACAGTGCAACCCACGTATCTAGATGTCCATGTCACTACTTTCTAGCTTTCATCTAAAGACAGCCACAAATCCATATATTCAGTAAGGCTCTATTTCTTTGTTCCAATTTTTTTTCTTTCCCTTTTGTCTTTGAGAGCATAAATGTGATTCGTGGAGTGAAAGTTGTACTTTCAGGAAAGTGTTAAAGTTAGACAGTAATGCTGTCAGCAGAGAAATTGCTTTTTTCATAAACAAACTTCTCAGCTTCATAAGACTTCCAACGAGTCAAACACACACACACACACACACACACACACACACACACACACTGCCCACACTGAGTGACTCTCCAGATGGTGCTGTGAAGAGTGCTTCAGACTTCAAAACGCTTGTCACATTGCTCATCAAACCCATCATATGGATTCTCCAATTAAAACAAATTAGCTACATTTCCTCCCTATTCAGTGCCTGTAAACACCATTAGCATTTGTTTAACTGGCCATGGTGACCCGTCGATTGCTTTATGTGCCCTGATGTCACTTCATGGTGTCACAATGTTAACAGCGACAGAAATTGCAATAAACACTCTTCAACTAGCACAATGCTAATGCCAATCATTCCCGTCTTCGCAGTCAGCTGATGAACTGTGCAATTTGCAGAACATCTGTTCTATTACAAATCAGAAACCCACAAGCTCTGTCTTTTTCCGGTTGAAATACCACTTTCAGTTCTTGAAAACTTTACATATATATACTCCCACCATGCAAATAGGATTTATTCTTGTATTTCATACGCAACACATCTATCTTTCTGTCTGATTCCGGTTCTTGCGTTGCAGCATATGAAGTATAAAAGCAATGGGTCTTTCTACGGAATAATACAGCGAGAACCTGCTTTGCCCTTGGAATTATTGATAATGTTTTGACTTTCCCAATACAGGTTCATGATCTTTGGTTAAGACTGTTGCCAATTCCAGTGATAATTAAGATATTATTCAGGCAAGGAAAAAAAAAAGCCCACGTCTTCTGATGGTGTCAAGCAAAATAGCTGCAGCCATTGGTAAGTTCCAATGATGCTTTAAGGTGTGTGATATTACAATAATGTCGCTGAAAGAGGTTTAGTCAGGCAGAGAAATAGATAATGTTGTTATTTCTCTAAAATACAGAGCGTTCAGAAGAAACTTTGTGGTCCTGTTAGGAGCAGATGTGGTAATGTTGGAGCCACATCTGAGAATCCATTTATCTGTTGGTGGAATCAGCAGTGCTAACTTAGATGTGGTGTTCCTCTGTTGTTTCCACACACGTTCATTCATCAAACAAGGATGAGTTTGACATATTGCAGTCATTTTTTGGCTAGATATTCCTGCTCCAAAAGAACAGTTTGATATATGAACAAGATAGCAGCTGTTGTACTCTGTGCATGAAGTATGTTGGTATCAAACTGATGTGCATTTTATCTAGTGAGATGCATGAGGAATGTCTAGAGCGCTGCAATTTAAGATTTGTTCACACTCATTAAGCAAACAATTTAATTAATTATACAAAATAAAGAAGAGTCTGCAAATATATATATATATATATATATATATACAGGTCCTTCTCAATAAATTAGCATATTGTGATAAAGTTAATTATTTTCCATAATGTAATGATAAAAATTAAACTTTCATATATTTTAGATTCATTGCACACCAACTGAAATATTTCAGGTCTTTTATTGTTTTAATACTGATGATTTTGGCATACAGCTCATGAAAACCCAAAATTCCTGTCTCAAAAAATTAGCATATCATGAAAAGGTTCTCTAAACGAGCTATTAACCTAATCATCTGAATTCACTAATTAACTCTAAACACCGGCAAAAGATTCCTGAGGCTTTTAAAAACTCCCAGCCTGGTTCATTACTCAAAACCGCAATCATGGGTAAGACTGCTGACCAGAATGCCATCATTGACACCCTCAAGCAAGAGGGTAAGACACAGAAAGAAATTTCTGAACGAATAGGCTGTTCCCAGAGTGCTGTATCAAGGCACCTCAGTGGGAAGTCTGTGGGAAGGAAAAAGTGTGGCAAAAAACGCTGCACAACGAGAAGAGGTGACCGGACCATGAGGAAGATTGTGGAGAAGGACCGATTCCAGACCTTGGGGGACCTGCGGAAGCAGTGGACTGAGTCTGGAGTAGAAACATCCAGAGCCACCGTGCACAGGCGTGTGCAGGAAATGGGCTACAGGTGCCGCATTCCCCAGGTCAAGCCACTTTTGAACCAGAAACAGCGGCAGAAGCGCCTGACCTGGGCTACAGAGAAGCAGCACTGGACTGTTGCTCAGTGGTTGCTCAAATTTTGCATGTCATTCGGAAATCAAGGTGCCAGAGTCTGGAGGAAGACTGGGGAGAAGGAAATGCCAAAATGCCTGAAGTCCAGTGTCAAGTACCCACAGTCAGTGATGGTCTGGGGTGCCATGTCAGCTGCTGGTGTTGGTCCACTGTGTTTGATCAAGGGCAGGGTCAATGCAGCTAGCTATCAGGAGATTTTGGAGCACTCCATGCTTCCATCTGCTGAAAAGCTTTATGGAGATGAAGATTTCATTCTTCAGCATGATCTGGCACCTGCTCACAGTGCCAAAACCACTGGTAAATGGTTTACTGACCATGGTATTACTGTGCTCAATTGGCCTGCCAACTCTTCTGACCTGAACCCCATAGAGAATCTGTGGGATATTGTGAAGAGAAAGTTGAGAGACGCAAGACCCAACACTCTGGATGAGCTTAAGGCCGCTATCCAAGCATCCTGGGCCTCCATAACACCTCAGCAGTGCCACAGGCTGATTACGGCCATGCCACGCCGCATTGAAGCAGTCATTTCTGCAAAAAGGATTCCTGACCAAGTATTGAGTGCATAACTGAACATAATTATTTGAAGGTTGACTTTTTTTGTATTAAAAACACTTTTCTTTTATTGGTCGGAAGAAATATGCTAATTTATTGAGACAGGAATTTTGGGTTTTCATGAGCTGTATGCCAAAATCATCAGTATTAAAACAATAAAAGACCTGAAATATTTCAGTTGGTGTGCAATGAATCTAAAATATATGAAAGTTACATTTTTATCATTACATTAGGGAAAATAATGAACTTTATCACAATATGCTAATTTATTGAGAAGGACCTGTATATATATATATATATGTTTTTGAAATAAGTCTCTTATGCTTACCAAAGCTGCATTTATTCGTTAAAAAATACAATAAAAAATAAGTTCACATATTGTGAAATATTATTACAATATAAAATAATTATTTTCTATTTGAATATATTTTAAATTGTAATTTATTCCTGTGATGGCAAAGCCATGATTCTTCAGAAACCATTCTAATATACTGATTTGGTGCTCAAGATATATTTTTTTTATTATTATCAATGTTGAAAATAGCTGTGCTTATTGTTATTAGATACTGGGTCTTTCAAGTTCCTAAATTATGACAAAACAACAGCAAAAACATAGAATTGGTCCATATAACTTATGTTCCGTTCCAAATCATCTGAAGATGTTTTGATGTTTTCTCCTTTTTTTTTTTGCTCCATGACAGAAAGAATGTGAGAAGGTTTGAAACAACACGAGGGTGAGTAAAATAACAGTGGGTGAACAGTTCCTTGAAGTGAAGTGTTTGCTCTGCAATTGGGAGGAACGTGTGTGATGTCCTCTTGAGTTCAATAAGTTATCATAGCACCAAAATGAACTTATTCATACGTAGACTAAAGAGAGCTGGGCTGTCTGAAGCAGTGGCAATTTTGCAACTGAAGTGTTGTCGTAAACCAAATCCATCCATTTATAAAATAAAAATGAGACTGTGTGAGACAGAGAAGACAAAAAAATAGACCTTTCGGGCTATAGAGCATTCCTGGTGTGCTGTGATCGATAGAGAATCAAAATGCTGATCACATCATTGCACCTTTACACTCAGGCATCTCAGGGCATGGACAGCAAAAACAAAATGAATAATGAATAAACAGACATACAAACACTCTCACCAACGCACAAGACATTTGCTCATTATGGAAGAGGTGGCTTGACAGTGGTCACAGAGGCTAGGCAGACAGACATGTGTAACATCTGGACAATCTGTTCCTATAAACACATCACTTTCGGTGTCTCTCTGTCTCTTTCCCTGACAGCTGGGCTGTTTTACCTAGCCTGACCTGCCGCTAATGGGGTCTATAGCTGCCAAATGCCATACACACACCCTAACACATGCCAACACTTTGCTTCTATACTTATTCATCCTCATTCTCGTTCCTTATTCTGTTTTTTTTTTTTTTTTTCTGTCGGATCAAATACTTGACATCTGCTGCATCCAGATTACTGAGGATGTTTCTGGATTTGTACCGGAGCAAAATATTCTTTGCAGAATCTCATATAGGTAGTAGCGTGGTTGCATGGCTGTTCAGAGGTGCTCAGAGTCAGTGTGAGATTTCAAAACATGTCAAAATGTGTTGCATTAATTGTATTTTAGCTTGTTTTGCTACAGTTTTTCATTCTCAGTGTGTATGTGCATGTGCTGAACCATGTGATGTATTTTTCCCTGTGAATTGACGTTTTCAGTCAAAACAGGAAAATTGGGACCCTGTCCCCCTTTAATAGGCAGTCTTATTTAAATGTATGTATATATATATTCTAAGATTTGATTTTACATTTGCATGTGGAATTAGTCAAAGTGAGTCATCAGTATTTCTTATTATTATTTTTAATAATTAGTTTTTTTTTAAAGAAATTAATACTTTTATTCAACAAGGATGCATTAAATTGATCAAAAGTGACAGTAAAGACATTTATAATGTCACAACACATTTATATTTTTTAAAAACGCTGTTCTTTTGAACTTTCTATTCATCGAAGGATCCAGCAAAAAAAATTATTTATCATGGTTTTCACAAAAATAATAAGCAATTTGGCTCCAAATCAGCATATTCAAATGAGTTTTGAAGGATCATGCATGTGACACTGAAGACGGGGGTAATTCAGCTTTGTCCATCACAGGAATATGTTACACTATAAAATATATTCAGTTATTTAAAATTGTATTATACTGATAATTTTTCACAATATTACTGTTTTTACGTTTTACTATATTTTGATGAACACAGCCTTTATGGGCATAAGAGGCTTTTTCCCCCAAAACAAAGTTGTCTCTTTAAAAAAAAAAAAAAAAAAAACCTATTAACCACAAACTCTTGAAAGGTAGTATATATCTGCTTTAAAGTGAATTTTGTTAATGTTTAGGTGAACATAGCCGTATAGGATAGCATCAAAGCTCCGGTTTTGATTTTATGGGGTCATTAAAAGAAGCAAGATCTTGACAGGAAACATAATTTGATGTACTATTATTGTGATCGTGGCTGCTGTCCCTGATTTGGTCAGCTAATATGCAGGAACATTGGTTCACTTCGTACCTTGTGAAAAAGGCAATGTATTGTACATGCGTTCTATTACATTATGATATTCTATCACATTAAGGTGTCCATAAAATATGGCTTCCTACTTTATCTGAGTAAATTAGCTTAACCAAAACAGGCAAGGCTGTTATTACCGCTTTCACACATAAAGTATTAGTCACAAGTAAATGTCACCTTAGCGTAGCGTTCCGTTCCTGAGCTGTAAGTGCAGTTGTCAGGTGCAAAGACTGAGGTGCACTTGCCTTTGACTTTTGCCATTATGTAGCATTAGGTGCTGCATCCATTTGTCATAAACACAATTATCTAATTTAGTCGCAGGTCCTTTATTCGCCAGCGTGCAACAATGTTGACCTGTAGTCTGTCATTTGCCTGAAATAAAATAGATATGTGCGACTGAGAAATATGAATACTAATGTAGCTCTGCCAGAAACAATTAATAGCTAGTAAGCATACGGCGACCTAGCCCTCTTTAAATATGAGTGTTTAATTAGGTTGAATTATTAATTGGGGCTTTATCATATCTCAGAGCAGAGAGGGGGAGAGGAAAGTAAATGGGTTTTAAACTAATGACTGCTATAGCAGATATTTAACTCCACTCATTTTGACAAGACAAAGCAGATAATAATGTTATAGTGGCTCGTGAATTATGGACTCAGTCTATATAAAGAGATGCATTAGTCTCATCTTTGGAGGATGAGGTTGAGCCTTGCATTTGTTTAAAAGGCCATCGCCTAATGACCCTGACTGACGCCTGTAGAGAGATTATAGTCTGTTTATGGGAGACTTTGTGGTCGTCGGTTCTATTTTTTGCTCAATCTGTTCATTTATATTGAGCACCTTCATTGTTGTTATAGCTCTTAATATTATGACCCATTCACTCTGATTTCAGTGCTGGATGTCACTAGGATGGTATAATGTTGGTCTCTAGGAAGCTCTTCACTTGCTGGATTCTGAAACCCCATTTGTGGAATGCGCAGATGGCCATAGATTTAGAAAATTTGATCAAATGGGTGTATTACAGGTAAAAAATAAGATATCTGTTTTGACAAGGAATCTGTTTGTTATTTAATATTCTGCAGAGGAAGGCATTTGGATATAAATTATAACAGTGCATAATACATCATATCATAAATGTGATGAACAGTTATCAATGCGTGAATCAAACCCATTCAGAATGCTGACAATTTCTTACCCTGTTTTTCATGCATTCATAATTTTTTATGTAATACTGTATGTGGGCAGAGATATATCATACAGAGCGCTAAAAAAGCTCATTAACTTCTCTTCCATCATCACTCAATCTTGTGAGTTTCAGTGTCTTCGCTCTTCTTGGTAGTTTGTGCATCGTTCTGCATTTGCATTGTTACATTTTGTCACATCGCTTGACGCACATCCTGTCACCACAAATCGCAAACTCTCATTCAAAAAGAAATGACTTCACATTCCTTTAGTGACGTGGTCCTTCAAAATTATACTTCTAGAGGGCACCAGACTTCATTATGTATGCTTTTAGAGTAAAATATCTTTGATGTGCCATAATATTGCACTTTTTAAAAATGATTAATCACAATTAATCATGATAAACTAGAAGTCATGACTTCAAGGTATTATGAGTAAAATGTGTCTTGCATATCAATATCCAACATGAAAGAAAAACATATCATTAATAATATCATGCTGTTAAATCAATATTCTGTCAGTTCATGTCAGAATAAAAGGAGGATGGATATAAAAGGGTATTTTGCTAGGTTTATTTTGTGCTGTTTGAACAACAATGACATCTATTTAAGCAACATATGACAGCTAAAACAAAGAAATATAAAAGGAAAATGTCTCCCTTGTAACAAACATGTTTAATCTCACCGCAGTCATTAATAGTACAAAGACTGACTTTCAAATTGCCTTAATGCAGAAAGATGACATCTATATCTCAGGATTTATATTTTTGACCCCTCAAGTAGCTGTTATATCCTTCCGGTGACTGTATGCCCCTGTGTGTGTTCCCGTGAGTGTATGTGTGTGAAAGTGACAAGCAGAGGTGCTAATGGTCGAAGCACAGTGATCGTTTCACACCTACGCGACTTGCCAAGGGACATTTTAGCAGTCTCTCACTTCTCTCACGCACACAGTGGTTGAACCACAGCTAGTTTTATATAGTGTATTAACTTGTATCTTTTCCGTATTTGTAAGTTGTTTGTTATATGTCCGTTTCATGGTTGACTCTCAAATATTTTGAATAACTCGTCTTGCCTCGCCTCATCACCGCACCAGTTACCATTTTATTCTAGAGACAGAACACCGTAAGGCGTAATATGCACACACACAGAGACACACACGTCCTACTTGTTCACGTCTCAGTGACGACCCATTTACATGGGAATCATAATGAGGGAAAATTGAATCTGTGCCTCGGATGACCTCATAATGGCCGAGTCGGGTAGTAAGGGACAGCTTCTGTGTGTGTGTGGAGAGAGAGAGAGAGAGAGAGAGAGAGAGGGAGAGAGAGGGAGAGAGAGGAAGAGAGAGGAAGAGAGAGGGAGAGGGAGAGAGAGAGAGAGGGAGAGGGAGAGAGAGAGAAAGAGAGGGAGAGGGGGTGTGCGGGGGGTGCTCTTTTGTGTGATCATTGTATTAACTGTCAAAGATTGAAAAAACCACAGCTCCAGGTTTTTGTTTTTTTGTTTAATTTTTTTTTCAGTGCAAAATCACCATCATATTAAATTTAGACTGTCCCTTAGAATGACTGCACTCAAAATACAAGATAGATAGATGTTTCGTTTTACCAGTGACATTTCTGAAAAGTGCAAGAATGCTTTGTGGTAAAACGGAGAAAAGCTTCCAACACCTTCCTATTTGACTAGGTCAGTGGAACCATTAAATGGTTTTGCAGGGAAAATAAGAGGTTTATTTTCTAAATTTGTATTATTGTTGTTTTTATAGCACATCATCGGGATGTCTGGGACCACAAACATAAAAATAATAAGATCAATCTCACCAGAAGATGATGGTTATTCCATCTGCGTTAGAACTACATTATAATTTTCCATCTGCACTGAATGGATGTACATCAATTGCATTGACCTTGTGGATGCAGATGGAGATTTGATTGTTATTTTTAACCCAACATCATCTGTTTATTTAATTATGTAGTTTATTTAATTTACTGCCCTAGTAATTTAAAATATGTCTAGCATTGCTGAAGATGCAAGGGATTTCTAGATTCTAGAAAGCTTTGCATGGGACAGGGGCAGGATGGATAGAGTAAATGTTGAAGTTAAGCACTATTTTGTGTGAGATGACAAAAGAGGTGTGCTTTGTCTCAGTTTGCCTACTCATACTATGCCCTAAAAGTTTTGTAAAGGAAAGAATACATGCATTTGAGTATTCAATGAGTATTTTGGAACATTCTACCATGTATAATTGTGTCTTCAATGCACAGTGCTGTCACACAGTAGATACATGGATCCTGTCACCGTAAACTGACCTGTCAATCATCTTGTCACAGTTAACGTCCTCATACACACACTCCACATGTCAGTTAATTTAATGTATGCTATAATTCTTCCTACCGTATTGGAGAGAAGTAACACATTGATCTGCCTCTTGTGGGTCTTTAATAGAAATAGGTTATTGTGGTGATGATTATACTAGGGCTCATCCTTACAAAAAGAAAAAGTAGCCTGTACTTTGTTTATTTTAGTAAGCATACTTAAGTAAACTTCAAGTATATTTTAAGTATACTAAGTATACTTATGTAGCAATACACTAGTAGTATACTTGTAAGTGTATTTTTTCACTAATACTTGGGACTAAATTGGCAGACTTTTTAGTGGAATAGTATACAAATGAATACCTAAATAGAAATATAGTACTTAAAGTGCAAAAATAATATATAAATTGTAAACTATAAGTATGATGTTAAGTTCACTTAAAGAAAACTTGCAAGTATACTTTAAGAATAAAACTACTAAACTAGTAGTACACTGAGAGTATAAATCAAAGTGTGCTTTCATAAACGTCTCGGTTACGTATGGTAACCCGTATGGCAGGGATAGGCAACTCCGGTCCTGGAGGGCCGCTGTCCTGCAGAGTTTAGTTCCAACCCTAATTAAACACACCTGAACAAGGCAATCAATGTTTTCAGGATTACTAGATAGATACAGGCAGGTGAGTTTTTATCAGGGCTGAAGCTAAACTCTGCAGGACAGTGGCCCTCCAGGACCGGAGTTGCCTATCCCTGCCGTATGGTAACCCTCGTTCCCAGAGGAGGGAACGGAGATGTACGTCAGAAGTGATTCTTACAAATTCTAAGCAGAGAAGGTCAGTCACTGCTGTTCCGCAAGACCCACTCAGTGTGACTTATTGGATAACCCTGGGAAAAGGTGCCCTTGGGGGAGGGAACGCTGCGGAAATCACATCCGCTACTAGCCACTGGGGGCGAGTATACGGGAAGATACCGGCTCTACACGGAGGCTATAGAATCTAGCGAACGTGTTAGGTGTCGCCCAGCCTGCAGCTCTACAAACATCTGTCAGTGAGGCGCCTTGAGCCAGCGCCCAGGAGGAAGCTACACTTCTTGTTAAGTGTGCTCGAAACCCAAACGGGCATGGCACGCCTTGGGCTTCGTAAGCCAAGGCGATGGCATCCACTATCCAGTGGGCCATCTTCTGTTTGGAGACAGCCTTTCCCTTCTGCTGGCCTCCGTAACAGACGAAGAGCTGATCTGAGGTTCTAAGCTTTGTAACGTATAACCGCAAGGAGCGGACGGGACAGAGAAAAGCCAGGGCTGGGTCTGCCTCCTCCGAAGGCAGCGCTTTCAGGTTCACTACCTGGGCCCTGAAGTGGTAGGAATCTTGGGCATGTATCCAAGCCGGGGTCTCAGGACAACGTGAGAGTTGGCCGGCCCAAATTCTAGGCACGATTCGTCGACCGAAAATGCTTGCAGGTCCCCTACCCTCTTGATGGAAGCCAGATCAGCCAGAAGCACTGTCTTTAGTGACATGATCTTTGACTCAGCTGACTGCAGTGGTACAAATGGAGGTCTCTGCAGTGCGCTGAGCACAAGAGGTGGATTCAGTCTCCTCTCTCCCCTCAGGAACCTGACGATCAGGTCATGCTTTCCCAATGACTTACCTTCAACTGCATCGTGATGTGCGGCGATAGCGGCAACATACACTTTGAGGGTGGAGGGAGACAGCCTTCGCTCCAACTCATCTTGCAGGAAAGAAAGCACGACTCTGATCGGACATCTTCGGGGGTCTTCCTGGTGGGAAGAACACCATTCAACGAACAGGTTCCACTTCAGTGCATAGAGGCGCCTCGTTGAGGGGGTTCTAGCAGAAGGGATGGTGTCTACCACCGCCTGGGGTAGGTCACCTAGAACCTCCGCGTCCCATCCATGGACCAGACATGGACTTTCCAGAGGTCTGGACAGGGTTGCCATAGAGTGACCTGTCTCTGAGAAAGCAGGTCCTTCCTCAGAGGAATGGGCCGAGGAGGGGCTGTCACAAGGAGCATAAGTTCTGGAAATCAGGTCCGGTTGGGCCAATATGGCGCAACTAACAAGACCTGCTACTCATCCTCCCTTACTTTGCACAGTGTCTGTGTGAGAAGGCTCACTGGGGGAAATGCATACTTGCATAGACCCCAGGGCCAGCTGTGCGCCAGTGCATCTGTGCCAAGGGCCCCCTCGGTCAGGGAATAAAACAACTGGCAATGGGTCGAGTCTGGAGAGGCAAAAAGATCTATCTGAGCGGCTCCGAAGAAGTCCCATATCAGCTGGACGGCCTGGGGATGGAGACGCCCCTCTCCCGGAAGCATAGGCTGTCGTGAGAGCTCGTCGGCTGCATGACTGAGCACGCCAGGGATATGAATGGCACGAAGCGACCTCAGATGCTTCTGACTCCATAGGAGGAGATGGTGGGCGAGTTGTGACATGCGGCATGAGCGTAGACCACCTTGACGGTTGATGTACGCAACAGTCGCAGTGCTGTCCGTACGGACCAGTACGTGCTTGCCATGTAGCGGCCCCTTAAGGCGGCCCAGCGCAAGACATACTGTGAG
This sequence comes from Leuciscus idus, assembly GCA_021554675.1. Taxonomy (NCBI): domain Eukaryota; kingdom Metazoa; phylum Chordata; class Actinopteri; order Cypriniformes; family Leuciscidae; genus Leuciscus; species Leuciscus idus. The sequence continues at coordinate 26,451,716 of CM038633.1, read as the reverse complement.
CAACTCAAGGCAATTGATATGCCAATGCAGCTGAGGCCCCGTCCACACGTTACCCCCTATCCGGTGGCAGAGGCATCCGTGAAGACCACAGTATGCCTGGACACTTGTTCTAGGGGAACACCTGCCCGTAGAAATGAAGGATCTGACCACGGGCTGAAGGTTTGGAGGCAGTGCGGGGTGACGTGCACCCGGTACATGCCGCTCTGCCACGCCCATCTCGGGACTCGGCTGTGAAGCCAGTGCTGAAGCGGTCTCATATGAAGCAATCCGAGCGGCTTTACTGCGTCTGCAGATGCCATTTGCCCCAGGAGCCTCTGAAAAAGTTTCAGTGGGACCGCTGTCCTGCTCTTGATTGTACTCAAGTAGTTCAACACTGACCGGACACGCTCCTCTGTGAGTCGTGACAACCCGCGCTATCAGCCGGCAGCTCAATGGCACACGGCACGCTGAGCGGCTCAAGCCTTTACGAGAAAGGGGAGACGAGCAATGTGCCGACGTGGTCATGCTCTCATGAGAGAACATGAACCACCCACGAACGCAGTCTCAACACGCTTAAGCCCAGGCATGTGAAACAGTGATCGTGGCCGTCATATGAGGATAGGAAACGACTGCATCCAGAAACACACAGTTTGAATGACGTCTTGAAAAAGATGCAGTGTCAAACCGTGTATGCTCTTTCAGGAAACTGCTCTCTCTGGTGCTGAAGCACCCAGGGATGACCGTGGCTACACAAGGGATGACCTAAGCATTCACTGTCTGGCTCCGAAGCGAAAGACAAGGATGTGATGCACCTGCCGCTCATTATATGCTTGCGCCGCGATGCACAGCAGCTGGTGCAATTATTGCATTGGCTCGTTTAGTTACACTCAAAGTAGATAGGCTCTCAAGCAAGATCCCCATTCGTCAGAATCACTTCTGACGTATGCCATAGTGAGCTGACGAAGGGGAACTAAAATAATCACTACAAATATTTGACTAGTAAACTATCAGTATACCTATAAATTCACTTGTAGTATAGTTGCATTACAAACAATAAACTTAGTTGTAAACTAGTTGTGTACTCCTGTTACACTTAAAGTATACTTAATATTATACTTTTAAACAGTTAAAAGTGGGCTAATTTAGTCCCAAGTAGTATTGAAATAGTACACTTACAAGTATACTTCTAGTACATTGATATTAGTATACTTACTACATAAAGTCAACTTAAAATATACTTGAACTTCTAAGTATACTTAATAAAATGTACTTGACGTATACTTATTTATTGTAAGGGAGCACTGTCCACAGCTCAGTTGAAATAATTATTTCTTTAAGTGAATACACTAGACAATAAACCCATCAGGAAAGTTGTGAGTAGCGATTTTCCAATGTCTTGATGACTTAAATTATTTGTTTTGCATGTCAAACTAGCACCATTGTTGCTCCATAGATGCAGCAGAACTGAAAACCTTCAATAGAGTTCAAATTACTATAGAATTATTAACTTTTTTTTTTTTATTTTTTTTTTATCGGTGGTCAGTATCCTGAAGCTATGGTACCTTTATGCAAATTGTTCATGTTGCTGTATAGATCTTTCTTAGTTCTACAAAGTTCAGTGTGAACTTGAAAGACAGCAAAGGACACTCCACAGTAATGGAGGTGGCTTGTGTCTTATCACCCACTCTCACCTACCCCACATGTGTGTAAGAGAAAGATTTATCACACAAATGAGCCTGTGAAAATAACTTTCTGCATGACTACCATCTCTGATCACATCCACTGTCTCCCTCTCCTGAAAAATGGTGTATGTGAGCTACTAGAAGTAAATACACTTCGCTTTTGGCTTTTTCTAAATTATTTGCACAGTTCATAAGGACCTTTTTTTTTTTTTTTTTGATTCGAGCTTTGAGCCTTTTAAAGAAATATTTTTATGTAAAATAAAATGTGGATCTGTCAGTCACGACGCCTACTTGCGCGCTCACAGTCTTAACCTTACCCTCCACACCGACCAATGAAAGCAATACAGCTATATCCATTTCTAGAAAAGCACCTAAGGCTAAACACAACATTTGCTCTCTTTCACACACACAAATATCACAAAACACACCCCAATTAACTAGTGTACACTATACCCACACATTTATATGCCCGAATCAACCTCCTACAGAACTTTCCTTCATCAGTTCAAACAAAGCCAGAGGCAAAGATCCCCTCAAAAGCTTCAGGCTATTCAGCCATGACGTTCTGGTGCGCTAGTGGTCAGTTATATACGAGGGCTGTGGATGTTTGTGCTGGCCAGTGGGACTGAGGATCAGAGGGTACTGGCCTACCCAACCAGCCGGAAAACTAGCAGCATGTCTGCTATTGTATGGGGCCGCTGGGTGCTGGAACCAGGTGTGAAAAAGAGATGTCATGCTCCAGAGGGCAAGCCAACTATCTACAACACCCCATTAACCTACTACTGAGAAGAGAGGGACAACTCCGATTCCGAAAGAAAGAAAGAAAGAAAGAAAGAAAGAAAGAAAGAAAGAAAGAAAGAAAGAAAGAAAGAAAGAAAGAAAGAAAGAAAGAAAGCAAATAGAAATGGAAAGAGAGAGACGTAGCTGCTGGTTGTTGAGACTATTTGAGGTGAGGGGCTGAGGGACATAAGAACCCAAAGTGACAAAAGGACAGCAGGAGAAAAGAGCAACAAAACAAAACATTGGGGAGAGAATGGAGTAAAAGTAAAGAGTAAAATTCAAGTTTTTAATGTTGTTTATAAGTCTATGTGGTGTTTTTAATATGCTTTAAGACAAACCATGAGCAAATGCATAAGCCAACAAAATTGCTGAGTATTGTCTATTTAAAACTGCAGTGAACTAAAACAGTCTCAAAAACGCGTTTTTTTAAATCGCTGGTGTTTCTTACATCACAAACTACCTCGTAACCAATCATGTCAACGTGAGGGCGGGCTTTAGCATATCATCATTACTATGCTGCGAAGCAGGGGAGTCTCAAGAGAAGCTAGTTTATTGATATGAAAAATCAGGTACATTTAGCATTATAGTAAGTGAATTATGTATATGATGTATTACGATGTTATGATGAAGTATATGCCTTTCTCCACTGATGTTCTAAGTTGTTCAAAGCATTTCTAAGGATACTGATTTTTGAAGGCAGTTGTCTGACTCTGAGATGGCAGATGGCAAATACTAGGATGGCAGTATTGCTGCATATACTAAATGAAGCAAGGGGGTAGAGTTACATTCAAGCTAAAGATGGGGGGAAAGGGCAATAGAGGAATTGCAAAGGTAGGCAAAGGAATTGAAGGTAGAAAGATTTTAAATTATTTGAAAAATTCAGTTTTGAAGGAGCAGTCTGCTTAAAAAACACAAAGAGACAGTGATGATTCATGATAGACTTTGTTAGAAGTGTAGCACCAATTTCTGTTAAATGACAAGAGAGATAAAGAGCCATTCAGCGTGTCTATTTGGAAACGACGAAATGAGAGGCTATGTTTGGGTGGAAAAAATGAATGAGGTATGGAGAGAGGATATAAAGGAGACGTGTGTGTGTGTGTGTGTGTGTGTGTAGGTGGCTGTTTGGTTGTGGGTGGGAGCCTGTTTATAGGGCTGTCAGTGAAAGTGGTCTTCGAATGAAAACCAACCACAGAAGGAGTCAGAGAAAAAGACAAGAAATGCCAAAATCGAGCACACACACAAAAACACCATGTTCTTTCCGTAGCCATGGCTCATCTGTGTGGGTGTGGGTTTGAGTTACAGTCACGGGGGTCCGATTTGACAAGTCTTAGTTACATATGGTTAGCAGCGCAGTGTACAGTAACCGTTGTGTGACAACATTGGAAAAGCATGACAGAAAAGCAGCATGGAGAATCTGCCTGCTAAATGGAGTGACAACAGAACAGCCTCGCTCATTGTCATGCCACTTTGTGTACGTGTGTATGTGTTTTTTTTTTGTTCAGTGTGCAAACATTGGATCTGAATCTAATATGAGTATGCATGTCAGAAAGAAAGGGCTATAGTGATCATTTCTGGTGCCCTGCAACCCTGTCTAAACTCAGATCCTGTCTATTGTTGCAAACGCCCCCGACACTCTTTTCATATCCAGATGTCATCATTACTTCTAGATGCATGATTTTTCTGACACGTGTCTGCAATTCTGCAACTTGCATTCAGCACAAAATATCTCTTATGGAACAACACAGGGCTGCAGTAGTTCTTTACTGAGACACTCTGGCTATGTTTTTTCCCCCCTCTGTCGCTCTTTTCTTATTTTTCGCCTCCATGTTTTGGTGTCTCTGGGGTCTTTCCTTTCCTGTTTGGAGTTAAGAGGTGCTGTTTATAGAACAGAATAAGGTTAAAGTGAGGATGACAACATAGCAGAATTATGTGTGTCAAAAGGTGTGTGTGGGAGTTTTTTTATGTTCTCTGGTACTCAGAATGTGAAATCTATCAAATTGGGACTTCAAAGTTATTTTTAAGGTTATGTTTTGTAGATAAGACATTGTACTTGTGTTTTAGAAATTTTATATTCAATATTTGTTTGTGTTATCTGTCTCTGTTATCTTCTATAATCAATTTTGTAGTTTATTGTTCTTACTGACTAATTTTGTGCATTTTGGTGGCTTTGTAAGTTTTTTTTTATGTTTTTTTTTTTTTATGTAAAAATGTTTTTGTTTTTTTTATAATTTAAATTAGAATAAAATTATTATATTTGGGGGTTCATCAAAAAGTTTGAAAAACTTAAAGTATTCAGACCAACTTTACTACTAGGCAATTACATTGTGCTGGTGTTCATGGTGTGTTCATTTTGATATGTGAGCTCCAACATGATATGAATGCAGTAAAAGCAGGTGCAAGGGTTTCCTCGCCTACACCATGTCACATATGCAAACTGATATGTCTTTATACTTTTCAAAACATCATCTCTTTGTGGCAAGTCTGAACAAGTGTATTTTATTCATCTATATGCGTTTCAAATGAATTCCAGTATCAGCTTTACCCATTTTACCCGCAGCTTTCCGTATTTGTGTTTGTTGCGGTCTTGCTATACAAGTCTGAGAACGAAGTGCTGTTGGTATTTTAGCATTTGATTCGTTATACTGGTTTAGCTGCGAGTGGAGCGCGTAGTTCAGCTTGCTCTGTGTGGGTGTGCATTAACAGCTGATGGGATTCTGGGCAGAGTTTGTAATTTCACACCTGACCACTCATCCACGCCACCGCTGGGCACTTAACCGAGCTGGCAGCCAGAGAGCACACACACACACACACACACACACACACACACACACACACACACACACACACACACACACACACACACACACACACACACACACACACACACAGGTACACACACCCATAGCAGGTTTCCATGGACATGATGCTCCTTGAATGCTAGCCGCCCTGTTAAGTGACTGTTTAAATATGAGAGAAGAGGTACAAATGGGGGATGGTGTCACCAACATGAGAACAGCTGGTGTAATCGATGACAGTAATGACAAAGATGTGTCCGTATAATTCATGACCCGTCTCTCCTACATCTTGCACTAGCATGCATGTCAGCCCCAAACATGTCACAGATCTCTTATCTGAACCTAATTGGAGATATGAAATTATCTAATTTCAACGTTCAGAAGCGGTACTAGAAGGTGAGCAATTAATAAAATCACATTATTTTCATCATTTACACAACTTTTTGAAACATGTACAACTGTGCAACACAAAAGATGATATCAGGCATTCAATACATACAATGAAAGTGAATGGCGACCAAAGCTGACAAGCAAGATTTTCAAGCCATCATTTTTATTTATTTTTTACTATCCCCTGATTGGCCAGAATGTTTGTGCACTGTCTATTAACTAGCGATGAACCAATTTTTTACCAAAACAGAAATTAAATTTTGACTGAAAACTAAAACTGAAAATAAAGTTTATGTAATTCAGTTTTGGTAATTTATTAGTAATTTGGTAGTTTATTTATGTTCTTCAGCATGTTCTCAGGTGATAAATTAAACCAGTCACAGGTTTTGTCAAATTTCAACTGTATAGCTTAATTGTTGGCCACGGTAAAGTGCGACCGTACTGCTGACATATCTACCTGTTGTAGCCTATCTATGTTCCTCGCACGAAAAAGACAAAGCAGCGCTAATTAAACATCATTGTCTCTGTCAATAATTTTGGCCCTCCAAATCTATTTAGTTTGAAACTTCTTTTCTGTTTCAACCAAATATGTTTGGTGCATCACTACTCTTAATTGTTATTTATGCTTATCAGTTTGAGTAGCTGAGTCTGGAAAACAATATTTCCATTAATCTGTTTCACAGAATAATCATTTAAAGGTCCTCATTCAGTTTTATTGAATGCAAAAGAGTAGCTCAGACATTTGGCTAAACTTCTCCTTTGGTGTTTCACAGAAGAAAGTAAAAACTAGAATGACCTGCAAGTGACCGAGTTAGAATGTCCTGGAAGTGACTAAATGATTACAGAAGTTTCATTTTTAGAGTGAATTATCCTTTTAAGGCATTAGGTTTCAAAATTGTGCCATAGTTACATCCTGTCCTTTGATTTGATTCCATAACCTCTATCAAACAACCAAATTGTCTCTCCCATTCACACAGGAACTGCAGATGGAAGGTCTCTAGGTGAATGAAATGGTGGGATTCATTATAACTTTCCATTCCCAGTGTAGTTTTTGTCTATTGTGTAATTATTAATTACCCTGACTCTCATTGGCTCAACACACAGCATCACTGGGGGACAATGAGAGCCAGAACAGAGAGGACAGATATAATGGAGATGGTAATAATGAGGAAAATAGTGTTAGCAATGGGGACATACATTTCAGAAAGGACGAGACCCAAAGAAAGAGTCCGATATGAAGCATTACAGAGAGAAGCAGATGGGGGACATTAAAAAGAAAAGCAAAAGAGGATTGGGGATTGAACAAGGACATGCTGGAAAGAAAGAGACGACTGTAGAGAGAAGGAAAGGCAACTGGGTGGAGGAGTGACTCTCTCTTCTCTTGATTAGAAGGAAGAGGCTGTCAAGCACTACGCTGTGCATTGATTCTCTGGCATGATCAAAAGTGACATAAAAGTTGCAAGAGTGTATGTCATTTGTAATCTTCTACCATCTTCAGGAGTATGTGCCTCATTGTAGTGTGGGTGGCCTCTTGGTTGAGCCCCCATGAGCTCGGCACAGATATCAAAGAGCTTCAACCTGGTCTGAGACGGGCTACGATGTCTCTGCTGTTGATCAGAAGTCTAAAAAAAGACAAAAGAAAAAAAGATCTGAATTCTGTTCAACATGCATCTGAACTAAACACGGGCCCCTTGGGGAAAGAAGTTTCTTCGCAATCAGAACCACAAATATTTTGTATAAACTGTTTTGTACTGGCCTTGGCATCTGGATTAGTATCAATTTCCATGAAGCAAACACTATTGTGTAGAAATGGCCTGCTATTATATGTCAAGTCAAAAAAGTCTTGATAACTGACTCTGGTGTTATTTAGGTTTGAATATTGAATATTTCTGACAGAAAAGATAGGCAGTTTAGAAAGGCAGCTGACAGCTTTTATAAGACACACCTACGCAAACACCCTTAAGCACTGGAATTTGCATTGGTAAACACATCCCTTGGTCTGATTTTATAAGCATATTTTTGGCACGTGATTCTATGTATGCTATTAACATTTGCTGGTTAGACAAGATGTACAACCAACTTGTACACGGTGGAACCTTGAACCACTGTGGTGTAATTATGTTTGTGAAATCTGAATATCACATTTAAAGATTCGCCGTGGCGAAGTAACCAAGACTCGGAAGGCCAGTTAGTCTATGCTATGATCTTCAAATGGCTTTGTAACAGCAATGGATATTCTCTCGGCACAACATCCCACATTCAGCTCAAGCTGTTCATTGGGCCAGGATGGAATTGGGGCAGATTCAAAAGGAAACACACATTTCAATTGAGTGTAAATTGGCCCTGCATTATCTTTCCACAAGTCCTTTCATACGCTGAAATTGACTTGCACCACATTAAAATCCAATGTCATTTTCAAACAGTGCTGTCACCATTGGAGGATAATGACTTTGCTTTTTAGCTGAATGCATTGCCTTTCACGGTGTGTGTGTGTGTGTGTGTGTGTGTGTGTGTGTGTGTGTGTGTGTGTGTGAAGGGTGTCAGAGCTTAACAATGGAATAAAACATTCTTTTACTGAAGATAAAAGGCCACATAAAGATGACAGGGTGGAAGCATGGAAGCATATAGCTGTTTTCACAAGTAATATACTATCGCCTCTCAAATACAATTTGGCGGCAATGTTATAGCTTTGCTTTCCGAGGTCACAATGGTCATTAACTTTGAATCTGCGTCACCGTAGATTTTGAAATTGATATTGTTGTGCATTGCAAATGACTCACCATAGATTTATTTTCCATTGCTTTTTTTTTGTTTTGTTTTTTTCTCCAGTGGAGCGGCTGAAGTTTATTAAACTCCAGGAAGACTGATTGATTTTGGAACTTTAAAAAATGGATCAAAGTTCAGATTGACTTTAGATTTTGACAGTATAAGCTCAGAAGGGTGCATATTGCTACTGCTTGGGCTGTTTATGGTGAATGCAGAGAAAAGTCATTATTATTACTGCAGTCAGCATTACGGCGGTAACACATTAGTGGGAACTGTGACAGAGACCTCCTGCTGTCTTTAATTGTGTTTCTACTGTACCTTTAAACTGAACAATCCAAGCTGTGTGTCATGTACACCTGGATTCTATTGTACCTTGTCACTGCTAGACACTGTTCCTTTATTACCCTATAGTTAACCTGGTTCTAGTGCATGGACAAGGTGTCCAGGAATGATGACAGACCTGACAGACCTGTCCATCACTACTCAAATGATATGTACTGCATATTTTGCTAGTACACCCTTTTTTATTATTATTATTATTATATAGAAAATCAAAATCCTAAAAAAAAGTATCATGGTTTACACAAAAATATTAAGCAGCACAACTGTTTTGAACTGTGATAATAATAAGAAATGTTTCTTGCTCTAAATAAGCATATTAGGATGATTTCTGAAGGATCAAGTTACACTGAAGACTGGTGTAATGATGCTGAATAAATTACATTTTAATATATTAAAATAGAAAACAGTTATTTTAAATTGTAATAATTTTCTACAGTATTATTGTATTTACTGTATTGTTGACAAAATGAAAGCAGCATTGGTGAGGATTAGAGTCTTTTTGGTCTTTTTAAAAACATACAGCAATCTAAACATATGAACATAACATATGGGCAAATTATTTTGAGCAATGTTGCTGTCCATCTATGTTTTATTTATTGTGTAATATGCAAGCTTAATGCAGTCACTTATTAAAAAAGTTTTAAAGAGTGAACTTAAAACTTGTTATGAAAAATTCACAAAAATACTATTTTCAAATTTTAAATGAAATATATATATATATATATATATATTAGGGCTGGGCAAGTTAACGCGTTATTATCGCGTTAACGCATTTATTAATTAACGCCGTCAATTTTTTTATCGCACGTTAACGCAGTTTTTTTTTTATTATTAGTTTGAAAGTCCGTTGCTCACCGGCTCTGAATACACATAGGCCTACAGTCAAACTATGGGTCACAGGAGGGGTGGGATGTTGGTCAGCCAGCAAATAACCCTCCCAAACCAGCAGTGGAGGGAGGCTTCGGGAGGTTCTCTCAGGTGAACAAAGGGAGACAGCGCTCCGCGAGTGAACGGCAAGCGCTCTATGGATAGCATGGCAACGGCTTCAGTGCGCAGCTGCAGCCTTTTTAACTTGAATTCACTAGTTCACACTTACAAATAAGTTAGATAGAATAAATGCGTATTTGGCGTGCTGTCCGAGGAGAGGGCTCCGGGCTCGGTATTCGGCCCGAACCCAGAGTACTCCCCCCGTATTCCTGGCTGTAAAAGATTAAGCCAAGAGTGAGGAGTCGGGGTGGTGGAGGGATGCTGGAAAACTGTCAAGGAATATTAGGTGAGTTGACAGTGTGGATATATATATACTTCTTGTCATGCTGATTAGGGTAGACATAATTGTTTGATGACGAGTAGATTGAATTGATTATTTGAACGTGCTCCTCCCGAACTTTGTTTATAAAACATAATTTCACTAGTTCACACTTACAAATAAGTTAGATAGAATAAATGCGTATTTGGCGTGCTGTCCGAGGAGAGGGCTCCGGGCTCGGTATTCGGCCCGAACCCAGAGTACTCCCCCCAAAAGCTGCAAATAAAAGCCGGACAGCCGCCATGATGTTGGTGCCCCCCCCCCCCAAAACTTGCAGAGTGCAAAGCTAGCATGGCGTCGGAAGGGTGTGCCTCTAAGGTGGTAGGCTAGGGATGGTCATATGTGATGTACTTCTGCGGAAGTGGAGTAAAAAGGAATAACCACTGCAGTGAAAGCAAGTTGATGGAGAACTAGCTCTAGAAATGACACTGCTGCGGCAGTGGATCAAATTTATTTTGGCTCGCTATCCAACTAGCTGGTAGCAAAAGGACGGGAAAGTAAACACTGCTACGGGGAACGGAACTCCTGCGGTAGAGGAGGAGATGTTGCTGCTGCAGT